>CM076578.1:486761799-487137883 GCA_034641835.2 Pinus albicaulis
AATAATATTTGGTCTTGATATGTTTGGTTCGATCATGAAACTTTGGATTCCTGGCCAACTGAATTGCAGAAGAGTTGTCTACAAATAGAGGAGTTGAAGCTCTTTGTTTCTCCTGCAAATCTTCAAATATTTTCGAAGCCAAATGATTTCCCTAGTGGCTTGAGTTGTTGCAACATATTCGGCTTCGGTGGTAGAATAAACAGGAACAGATTGCTTGCGCGATCTCCAACTGATGGCTGTTGATCCAAGATTCATCGAATATCCAGAAGTTGAGACTCTGTTTTCTTTATTTCCATCAAATCTGAATATGAATAACTAGCAAGATGGAAGTCAAAAACTTTGGAATATTTGATGCCTTAAGTTTGAGTTCCTTTTAAATACTTCAAAACCCTTTTTGTTGCTACCCAATGCCCCTCACAAGGATGATGCATAAACCTGGAAATTATTTTGACATCAAAGGTTATATTAGGACGAGTAATAGACAAATAAATCAAACTTCCAAAAATTTTCCTGTACTTTGTTGGATCTTCAAACAACTTTCCTTCGTCAGAAGTGAGTTTCAAATTCTGCTCCATTGGAGTAGCAACATGATTATATTCTGTCATACTAAATCTATTTAATAACTTATCATCATATTTCTTCTGAGAGATGAAAATATGTTGTGGTTTTTTATCAACTTCAATTCCAAGATAATAATGAAGTAAACCTAAATCTGTCATATCAAAAACCTTTTTCAATTCCTTCTTTATAGATGATATGTATTCATCATTGTTTTATGTGATCATCAAATCATCAACATATACACCTAGATATACAACTGATCTTCCAACTTTCTTAACGAAAAGAGTTGAATCATCTAGGTCAAAAATGTTTATAGTTTAATTTAAGAAGATGTTTAGTTAGCTTCTCATACCATTCTCGTGGCGCTTGTTTCAAGTCGTACAAAGACTTCACTAGTTTACAAACCTTTTGTTCTTTCCCTTTAATGGAAAAACCTTCTGGATGAAACATGTAAACATCTTCTTTCAAATATCCATTTAAAAAGGCAGTTTTGACATCTATATGATGAATTTTCCATTCTTTCTGAGCTGTAATGGAAAACAAAGATCTAATAGTGCCCCATTTAGTTGTAGGAGCAAAAGTCTTTGTATACTCGATACCCTCTTTCTGTGCATATCCCTTCGCTACTAGTCTTGCTTTGTGTTTGTCTAGCGAACCATCAACTTTAAACTTAGTTTTATAAATCCATTTGCAACCAATAGGTTTGATGCCAGCAAGAGGATCCAACAACCTCCATGTGTTATTTTTTATGAGAGCATAATATTCCTTTTGCATTGCATTTTTCCACTGTTCATAACTAGCAACTTCTTCAAAGGAAGCAAGTTCACAATCCACAGAAAAATTAAATTCACAATGAGAATAGTTACCTGAGGAACTTCCAACCATAAACTCATCATATTTCTTTGGAAATGTTCCAATACGAGTTGACCTTCGCAAACGTTGTGTAGGAAGTTGTTCAGGAAGTTGCTTATCTTCTACATCTCACTCAGTTCTTCCCATTTCTGTCATTGTTTATGTAGAAACACTTGCATCAACCAATTCCTCATCAACAACAACGAAATTATCATCATCAACCACAACCAATTTCTCATCATTGAGAGAAAGAAACTCCACATACTGATCTAATATAGGAATCCCCCCTTCAGGATGGGGAAGTATATTATCTGATGCATAATAAAACTTTTGAGGCACAAACTTTTCTATTTGATTAGGTTGTCTATCAATAGTGAGGGAATATTTATCAGTTTCAAGAAAAATTACTTCTCTTGACAAAATAAACTTTTTGTTCTCTTCATCATACAATCGGTATGCCTTAGAAGTCATGGAATACCTTAAAAATATACATTTTCTGCTTCGTTCACTCAACTTATTCCTCTGATGTTTAGGAATCAAAGCATAACATTGAGAACCACAAAATTCAGAAATGTTTAACAGTAGGAAGGCGACTATACCACATTTCATATGGAGTTATGTTGTTAATGACAAAGGAAGGGAATAAATTTCTAATATATGCCACACAGAGCACGAATTCTCCCCAAAATATCAATTTTACATTCTTAAAAAACATCATTGACCTTACCATATTAAGTAATGTTTTGTTCATTCGTTCAGCAACACTGTTTTGTTGTGGATTATATGGCATTGTGGTCTGGTGTTTGATGCCATTATCTTGAAAATATGTTTCAAAAGCATGTGAAGTATATTCTCCTCCATTATTAGTCCTTATAGTACCAATAGTAAGTTGTGCTTCATTTGTTATCAAGAGATGAAATTTCTTAAACACATCAAAAACTTTTGATTTTTCTTTAAGCAGATAAACCCAAGACATCCTCGAATAATCATCAATAAAAGTGAGTATGTACTTATTTCCATTTGCAGTTGGTACATACATTGGACCACATAAATCAGAGTGTATGAGGCTTAATTTTCTTATAGCTCTAGACTTAGAATTCTGAAAAGACTGTTTGTGATGCTTGCCCAATATACAAGCATTACATGGGGTTAATTTTCTGGGAATTGTTGGAAGCCCCTTAATCCCCTGTTGTTTCATAATTCGAATACTTTCATAATTAACATGACCTGACCGAAGCGTGCATGCCATAATAAAGAAGATGACATAGTATCATTTTTCTAAACTAAATAAGTTTGCAATAGACACTAGTACATTTGGCGGAAATTCCGACACTTGGTTCCGACGCTTTTGACCAAATGTCGGAAATTTTCCCAAATTTTTTCCATCCCGCCCGGAACTGTCGCTATAGCGACATCTATAGAATACTGTCGCAATACCGACGTTTCAAATCTGTCACAATTGCGACGTTTGAAGGAAGACGTCGCAATTGCGACACCATGGCCCAAAGCGTCGCTAACCTACTACATTTGGCGGAAATTCCGACACTTGGTTCCGACGCTTTTGACCAAATGTCGGAAATTTTCCCAAATTTTTTCCATCCCTCCCGGAACTGTCGCTATAGCGACATCTATAGAATACGGTCGCAATACCGACGTTTAAAATCAGTCGCAATTGCGACGTTTGAAGGAAGACGTCGCAATTGCGACACCATGGCCCAAAGCGTCGCTAAACTACTACATTTGGCGGAAATTCCGACGCTTTTGACCAAATGTCGGAAATTTTCCCAAATTTTTTCCATCCGGCCCGTAACCGTCGCTATACCGACGTATATAGAAACCTGGCGCAATACCGACACCTAAGCCCTGTCGAAAATTTTTTCAATCTCACCCGAAGCCGTCGCTATACCGACGGTTAGAGAGATTATTCGTAATACTGACACTTAGACAAAGTGTCGCAGTGGAGACGTCTGAAGGAAGACGTCGCTATGGCGACCCTATTCTCCACGGGGTCGCTATTGCGACAGATGTGTCCAAACGTCGCAATTGTAACACAATGTCTAAGTTGCAATTGCGACGTTTGGAGGCATCCGGCGCAATAGCGACGCTTTGTGTATGTGTTGTGAGGAATAATTATATAGTTCAACTTAATGGTTCATTATATAATCATGTGATCATCACCAATGATATATCTTAAAAAGCAACTGAAAATCCATGTGTACAAAATCGATGTATACTCTAGAGAGTGGTTCTCATATGACTATGTAAATTGTTGTATGCTACTTCAACAAAATTATAAGATAAACTGTAATACACATCATATATGCACCATAACAATTGGTGCAGGGTAAAACCCACCTGCCACACCTTTGTACTCGATCCAATTTTCTCTGTCAACTCTTCTAGCTGTGGGAGTTTCCTCTAAGGATCATAATACCCCCAAGGCCTGTTATCACCCTAGTAATTCTCGGGTTGTGGGATAGGGATTTTTGTAGTTAAGAACACCAGGGGTAACCAAGAACCGCTTTGGGAATTCAAGATCTAGCCTTCTTGAACTCTAGAGAGGGATCTCTCCGTATGATTTAGCTTTGTTTTAGTAACAGATATTAGGCTAGCTATGATTGTGTATTTGGGTTTGATTTTAAAAGATTGGTGGGAATAAAGAGATTTCAAGGTTAACGAGAAGGATCTACCAGAATATTGGGCAATGGAGTCAACTCTCTAGGCAAGTAGAACTAAGAAATAAGGCTCAGAGATGCAAATGTGCTAAGGGCAAGATAGGTGACCTTCTAAGGCTATGTATAGGTTTGATTTGATGGAGTGGATGGAATCTGAGCAAAAGGGCACTTAAGAATCCTTAAGCTACAGATAATAAGATTGAAGAAGGGGATCTAACTGGGAACCGTAGAACTGCCCATAAGGTTTTATGAACAAGCTATTACTGGCCTACCATCTTTAAGGATGCCAAAAAATTTGTGCAGGCCTATGATAGTTGCCAAAGGGCAGGACGCCCTGGGCAGTCTGATGAAATGCCTTTGAACCCTCAACTAGTGATTGAACCATTTGAACGTTGGGCACTTGATTTTGTTGGCCCTATTAGTCCTCCCTCAAACCAAAAAACATACATCCTAGTTGCAACCGAATATGTCACTAAGTGGGTCGAAGCAGAGGCACTTTCAAAAGCTACAGAGGACTCTGTAGTATAGTTTCTTTTCCAAATCTTTGTGCGCTATGGTCTCCCAAAGGACATAATCACAGATGGAGGACCACAATTTGTAGGTAATAAATTAGCTGAAACATTGCAAAAATACCACATTCAGCACAAGATTACAACTCCATATCACCCACAGGCCAATGGCCAAGTAGAGAGCACGAACAAAGTAGAAAACATTAAAATGCCAAGTAGAGAGCACGAACTATAGTTGTCTTGAGAAATTTTATTCACACTGAATACTTTGAATTGTTAAGTATTTATACAAAAAAATGTTTAAAAAATATCTCAGGATTTGAGATGATGTTTTAATCAAAAATAGGAAAGAATTTCCTGTTTTTTATCCATTAAATTCACAGCAAATCTGTGAATTCTTGCCACTTTTCTGCAGAGGGGATCTTCATAGTCTTAAATTTTCTGTAACTTTCATCTGCCTCTGTATACTTGGAAAAGTTAGGCTTTATAGTGAACATATGCCTGATCTCATTATCTAAAAAGAACAGATTTTCAAAATACTGAAGAAGTATTCTGCCTGTTGGTGATCCTTGAGGCAGTTGTTGTCTGGCTTGCTCCTTTGCATGATTTCTGATTTTTAGATCATACTCTTTCTGAGGCATTAACTTGTCATTCAATGCGTGAATATCAGGCAAACCTGCTTCTGACAATGTTTTGTATTTGGCTAAAAATCTTGAGATGGATAAATTCATGTCTTTACACCGGTCCTCTAGAGTACTCATTATGTTTCTTTTGTTCGGGACCTTTTTGATTTGAAGAATGGTTTCTGTTCTATCAACAATTTTCAATTCTTCCAACTCTTCCCTGGTTTTACTGTTTAAAAAACCTATGAGTTGGATTGCTTGGGCTGGTTTTTTGTCAATTTCCCTCTTAGTCTTGTCAATCTCTGCACTAGCAACTTGAAGTAACTCCCTCTGTTCATAAATTATCCGAATTGAAGGCCATTGAGAATGAATGCCATCAATAATTTTGGTCCATAAATGACTTTTTATAAAGGCCACTTGATCTGTAAGATTTACTTCTGCTTGCAGAATCTTTACCTGTTCTTGTAGTCGATCAGCCCTTTGCTCATGTCCTCTAGAAGTAATCAAGGCATCATTTTTGGATTTTTCCAAATTTTTAATAGTGCCTCTCAAACTAAGAATCTCTTTATCTTGGTCTTGTGGCGTGGTCCTCTATGAGGATGAAGAAGAAGAGGCAGAGATTAGAGAAGTAATTGGCACTGCAGTTGGCAGTACTCCGTTCGGTGCCAAGTGTTCTGCCAAAGTAGATGGTATAGCAGTGTTTACAGTGGGGATCACTGTAGGAATGACCATTAGTTGTGCTTTTCTTAGTTCTTCATTCTCTTTCATTAGAGCTTCTATTTGACTTTCCATTGTTTTTATCTGATCTGTCATTTGATGTACAAGCTGCTTTAAATCATCATTCTCTGTTTTTTGCTGTAGAATTTCTTTTGCTTGAGAGTTTTCACTCTGAGGCAACTTCAACTGTTTTCTAAGAGCAGCTATATCCTCATTTTTCTATTTAATTAAGACTTTTGCCCCTTCAATGTTGGCTGGGTCACCCCCTGCTTCAATCACTATATCTTCTTGTGCTTTTATTCTTAAATTATTAGCATACGGTGAGGCTTTTTCCAACCTCATTTGATTTTGGAGGTTGAGCACTGTTTTCTCAAGCCTAATTGATTTCATAGTTTTACTGACAATTTTGGAATATAGCATTTCAGTATTGCTCCTATGAAATTCAATTTGATCTAATTCATGAATGGCATCTGCATCCAGTTCAAGATCTTTTTTGGAATAATCTGCCACTGATTTTGGCTCGGCCACTGTAGGCTTCAATAATGACATTACCAATTTATTGGATGAATAATCAAATGCTGAAAGAATCCTGTCTTTGTTTCCAGGCTTTTCTTTAAGAAATCTAGAATGAGCTTGATTCTTGAGCTCTTCATTCTTCTCTTTAATCTGTCTGAATCTGATCTGAATCTCTGACTCTGTATTGTCATTTTCGTGAGAAGAAGGAGGCAAATCGACAGTAGCCTGGTTTTCCTTCATGACTGTATCTTTTTGTTGTGTTCCAATTTTTACATTTTGAAGCTCTTCTAATGTTTGAGTGACTATTGTTGTTGCTTCATCATTTATATCAATATTTACAACCTTATCCTTTTCTTCTTCTGTTGACTTGCTTCTTTTACTATAAGGAGTTCTGAATTTTATGTCCTCAATAGTCTCAGCTATGAAACTATCTCCTTCTCTGTCTCTTTTATGTACATTATAAATATCTTTGCTTGTAGAAGCCACATGTACTGTCTGTTCAATCTGTTTGCCTTTGCCACTGTCTACCTGTATTACCTGTACTGCCTGTGAATCATCATCAGATAGGGTGTTTGGCTCCCATTCAATTTTATTTACATATCTTTCAATATGGGGCTTGGGATCATGCAAGTAAACAGGCAACTTACATTTTACCCTTATTGCACTCAAAATACCTTGTGGGTCATACTTCCATGTAAAACTACATGGGAACTTATACTCTTTAAGTTTGACATTTATCTCATTGGCAGCTTCTTTGTTATTCACAATGAATGGCCCAATTTGATTTTTCAGCTTAAATTGGGTCTTTTTCTTGAAAGCTATGAAGTGGATTTCATCTACATTCAATAGTTGTCTCAGATATTCTAAAGCAAATATTCTTGTAGTTACAAATTTGGGTAACTTATATGGGGCCAGGGATGAGCCATACACTCTGATTTCTGTATGATTTTGATATAAATACCAATCTCCAGTTTTGTAGCTCTCTGATAACTGCAGAATTCTTCTTGTCTCATCATTGATCCTAGGGATCTCCTCTTTTTCCAAGAGATACATAGCAGGGGCTATAAATGAGTCATTGAAATCTGTAAAACTATACTCTTTGTTCCATTTCCTTAGAATAGATGACAAAAATACTACTGATAGAACTTTTCCTTCTGCATCCACTTTCTGACATTCAATTGGAAACTTATCTGTTTGATAATATAGGAAGAGGTGTAGTAGATAAGAGGAGTATCTGAAAACTCTTTCTTCTGATAATTTGGATAACTGATAATGCATATTATCAGCAATACATCTAGAAAAATTGAACTGAATGGATGGTGATTGACCAGGGTTTAGAGTTGACAGAAAACCTAGGATAGCCACATCAGTGAATTCATCACTGGCGTATCCTAGTATGAAGGAAAGCATTGAGACAATCTGTCTAGTTTCATCTGGGAAATCAACGGTGTCGAAAGGAGGATCTAACTTAGGAATATCAACTTGATTTGGACAAAAAGTCTGGTATATTTTGAATCTAGCATTGAAATCCAAGTCAAGATATAGTTGGGTTAAATCTTCTCTTGTTAGGGTAGTAGAATCGGGGTCATGATTCATTTGCAGCATGGAATTTATCGAATCTTCAGTGATGTAAAACAGGATTTCTTTTTCTTTGTTTACAATACATCTTTTTTCTGGCATATAATAGGCTTGGCATAATCTGATAAAGTCAGGAACAGAATGAGTGAGAAGGAAAATATATCTAGGCAGATTGGATTCCCAAATTGGAATATCTTTGTCACCCTTTTCTACTGATTTGCCATAGCACCAATTATAGACATCAAGCGCGTTAAATTCTACATTAGGGTCTATTATTAGACAGTCCTGATCAACTAAAGGGCTCTTCTCTGGAGAAATGACTGGAGGCTGGACTGGTCTGACCACTTCTGTAGAATCAGCCGTGAGTGTAGGAGTTGGTTTGTCGATTTTGAAGGACATAAGCTGAGGAATCTTTGCAGAAGACTTATTTTCAGATTTTGGGCGTCCATTCTTGGGGGTTACCTGTTTCTTGGTCATTTTTAATAATGAACGAAGCAAGCTTAAACAGTTTGCTAAGTTCCTTTACGAGAAACAGGGGTTTCTTGGCGAATTTCTACTGAAAATGGGGTTTCTGAGCAGGGTTTTTAGGAAATGCAAGGAATTTAAAGCTCAGGACGTGTATTTAAAATCGATTTCAACAGCAAAACAGACCAGGGTATGGAAAAAACTGCGAGAAAGGGCAATTAGGGATTCCAGGGAAATTTTGACAGAGTTTTCCATGAAAAATGGACACTTTTTTGCAGTAACTTTGGTAATTATTTGAAATCGACAGGAATTTTGAAATCTCAGAGGGCAACTTCGAATAAAAGTACCTGGAGAACCAGCGGAATTCGGTTGAAGACGTTGCGGAGGTGCTCAGTCTTCAATTTTTTGAAAATGGCTTCGCAGAGGACAATGTAGTACTTTGTAATGGAAATTCAGGGCAATGGGCGTCGAAAAATGGTACTGGTAGGTTGAAAATGGCTCTGCAAAGTTTCTCAGGGTTCAAACGGCGTGATTTTGAGGAAAACGGTTCTGCAATGTTTTTACAGGTTTAAAGAGAAAAGGTGAAAATTTGAATGCAAATAATAATTTTAATGTTATCGTTCGATGGTATAACCATAGTTAAATGACATTAAACTCGGGTTAAACGGGTGAGGTTTAGGGAATACCGCCATTGGTATTCGTGAGGGTAAATGGTGGTAAGCGGAAACTAGCTTTTCGAACGCGATACAACGTGGTGGCGACACGTAAGCGCGGGTGGCTTGGAAAAACCACCCATTTCGCGCGGCTTTGCCAAAACATCAAACGATTACTTTATGAGCGCGGAAATGTATTAGCGCCGTCGGATCTGGATTCAACGAGCGAACGGCCACAATGAAAAGGAAAGGTGCGGGGAAAATCGGTTAGTTATCGGGTTCAGTGCGATACTATTGCAAAAGTGTCACAAGACCGACGAAAATGGAAATCGTTCAAAACGTCAAAAAGAGCGACGCTTACCGAAAAGGTGAAAGGTAAGTTATCGGGTTCACTTTGGGTCATTGATCTTGGGAAACCGTCGCTATACCGACCTTTAGAGAAATGTGTCGCAATAACAACACTTAGGAAAAGTGTCGCAATTCCGACACTATGCCCCAAAGCGTCGTTAGACGGCTTCCTCCAAACCTCGCTATTATATGTTTTACGAAGATATGGTAAGTAACTCTCTCTTGTTCTTCGTAGAAATAATTATATATAATTTTTATTTTTATTTTCAAAATAGATTAAAAAAATTGTATGAGAAAAATTATTAAGTCATCAATATGTGTGTGTTGTGAGGAATAATTTCATAGTTCAACTTAATGGTTCATTATATAATCATGTGAGCATCACCAATGATATATCTTAAAAATCAACTGAAAAGCCATGTGTACAAAATCGATGTATACTCTAGAGAGTGGTTCTCATATCACTAAGTAAATTGTTGTATGCTACTTTAACAAAATTATAAGATAAACTGTAATACACATTATATATGCACCATAACAATTGCCATACAACTAATTTGTTTTAGGATACATGTGGCATTCTAGGGGTAAATTCTATATGATGTGTATATCAATCTATTAGGTGTTGGTAAGTTGTGAGTATCTAAGAAATTATAAGGAATATCCATACATCATGATCTTGTAATGTGATTATAAATTGTGTCTATAATTTCCATAAAATGTATAAATGATTTGTTTAAAAAAATCAACACAATCAACCCTAAACAATGCTCATGATGTGGAATGTCATTGGCGAAACCAAAATGATGGTCACATGTCCCATTTCTATGGTAATGGTGATCATATATATGTTGTAGCGACACTTGATGAGTAATTAAATAAATCTAAGAGTGACTCATTGTGCCATATTTTTTTAAAGCATGATTTGTTTTCCTAGTTTTTACTAATTTGTTAACATATTTTATTCATTTGGAAAGCTAATTAATGATGCTTTAAGTAATTAGGACTTAATGAGAGATCATCTTCACATATTCACTGAAATATATTGGTAATTGTAGTCACTATATGGACCGCACATGCATGCTAGAAAAATTGAAATATAAGCTATAATACACATCTTATATCTGCCATAACAATTGTCATACAACTTATGGAAAGCTAATTAATGATGCTTTAAGTAATCAGGACTTAATGAGAGATCATCTTCACATCTTCACTGAAATATATTGGTAATTGTAGTCACTATATGGACCGCACATGCATGCTAGAAAAATTGAAATATAAGCTATAATACACATCTTATATCTGCCATAACAATTGTCATACAACTTATTGCGTCATTTTTTGATAGCGATAAACCAAATTTTTTTGGCACACAGTGAAATTTAAGTTTGAAATCTCACTGAGGCGGATTTAATAGAAATTTCGCATCACACTCAGCCGTCCGTACGAGTGCCCAAAATCGGACGCGAAAAATTCATAAAGCAGATTGAATAGAAATTTCGCGTCACATTTTTGATGACGTCAGCAAATTTTTTTGGCACCCGAAATTGATTGAAGGAGAATTTAATTTTTGGTTGACGTCCGCTGGTCAAAGTTCTTTAATGTTTGTTTTAAAAATGTCGTGCATACAGGTCCATATATATATATGTTTTACATATATACATCATATGCACAATTCAAAGCAGTGAGTTGTAAATGCACAGATAGAGTGAAATTTTAGAGTGTGAGTTAGAGTGAAATTTTAGAGTGTGTGAGTTGTAAATGCACAGATAGAGTGAAATTTTAGAGTGTGAGTTAGAGTGAAATTTTAGAGTGTGAGTTTTGTGTTGAACTATGTTTTGAAGCAGTCAAAGTTTTTTTATTCCCTCAGTCAGAGGAGATTTTGTAACCAAAGTTTTGAAGTTTAATGAAATAGTTTTTACAGTGAAAACTCTGTTTCCAGTGAAGAAATTTTTTTTTATATTTTCTCTGTATTGAAGAGGGGAGTTTTATTCTCCATTGTTGTTCTGGAATTTTAAATATTCCAACACTATGATCTACTAAAAATTACTTCAAAAATCAAGAAAACCTACCAATATAAAGAAAAAAACATGAACGAGCTTTCCCTAAATTGCAATAAATTTATGTTTATTATTAATATTGCATAATCTGTCTTATAAAAATTGCATAATCGGACTAAGAACAAATCCTCGGTGCATTTTTTATTGTTGTTGTGATTAAAAAAATGAGCCAAAGAACGCTAAGGCACTCAGAGAAATCAATCTATGTATTATTTCTCACAAAACATGTTGAGTAGTGGAGACTAAGCCCTAGATTTTTTTTCTGTCCTCAATCTCTCTATTAATTATGTCTATGTAGTTATAAGAATAACAAGCCAAAGAAATCTGAGGCTTCCAGAGAAATTAGTCTCTGTGTGCAGAAATTGATGATTATTGTTGACTAAATGTTATACCATTTGAAATTGCTGAGCGAAATTAATCAGGCCATGATGTACCATTTGTCAGTATCTATTTTCTCATGTATGAAAGTTTTTTTTTTTCTAAGTAAAAGTAATTATATTAACAAAAGGAGTACAGTACAGCGGGC
The DNA here is from genome assembly GCA_034641835.2 of Pinus albicaulis. NCBI lineage: Eukaryota > Viridiplantae > Streptophyta > Pinopsida > Pinales > Pinaceae > Pinus > Pinus albicaulis. The sequence continues at coordinate 486,773,886 of CM076578.1, forward strand.
CGAAGCCTGATCATTGCCGAGTGTTGTGGCATTTGAAACAAAAAACCATAGTTTGAAGACTGCCCTGCAAGAGGGAAACCAGTCTGAAACAGTTCATTTGAAAAATCCCGCGCAGGGAACCAGAGAATTGTAGTATTGGAGACCATATCGAAGCAAAAAAAACAGATGCATTTTCAGAGACAGCAGGAAACACATGAACAGGCCCGTGAGAATGGGCAGAAATAGAGCAAAAAACCAGAGTGAAGAGGAGGAACTATTCATCAGGATCAGGTTCGTAGACAACTCTGCACCAGAATTCATCTGGTTCCCCGTCATAATTATACAGGTCAGCAACATAATGGATCACCTTCCCGCGAGGAGGAGGAGTAATCTGCGCCTCGCTCGCTTGCACTGCGTCCTGCCTCTCAGTAGGTTGACCCACCGCTTCCTTGTTCGCCTGGTCCTGCGTGGCCTTGCCCATCTGACCCTGCACGTTCGCACTATCAGGTTGCTTCAGCCCAAAAAACTGCGCCGAATCCTGAGCCGCCGAGAGGCTGCATTCTGCCGGGCGAGAACTGGGAACAATTTCCTGAGGCTCTTCCTGAGGCTCTTCACGAAAGACGACCGTAATTGAGGCAGTCACCCTGGGTTGATTGAGAGTGCTGTTAAAGGAAAAATGCGCGGTGTGGGTTTGAGTAGGAGGAGCGGAAGGAGTGGGGGAAGCAAGGTGACGGCCCGAGCGGAGAAGGAGCCCTCTAGGTTGACTGTCAGAGTGGGAGATAGACGCAGAGGAGGTGCCAGAGGTGGAGGGAGAGCGTCGAATTTGGCGCCTCGTGGGTCCTCTTCGGTAGCACATTCTATGCCTGAGGCGCGGCATAGTCGCACTCGAGACAGCAGGGCAGGGAGGCAAAAGATGGACAGAAGACTGAGGCGAGAGGGGCAACAGGGCGATAGAAGCAAGCTTGCAGGAACCAGCGTGGCAGAAGTGGAGATTTTCTCCAAAATCCAAACAACAATTGAGACAGCTCCTCTTACCAGTTATAGTGCGAACATTAGAAAGCCCTGCTCCTGGAGCGCACCACAGATTCACAGGCGAGGGAATTCTGTTCAGACCAGAGGGACGTTCCATAATAACAACCCAGTCTACCTTGCAACTGTGAACCGACTGCAATAAACCACCATAAATATGAACTGGAGGCTAAGTAATGTCGCGACATGCGAATGTGTATCGAGGAGCGGGACTACGGTTTATTCGAGCGAGTAAATGGCATTAAACGCCGATCAGTCGACATTAAGAACTGAATGACAGCACTCTTGCGGGTGGGCCAGTGGCTTCCCCTCCCCCATCCCATGACGTTAAACACCACCAACTTCACCCGATTTTTTCATGGCCATTGGACAATGATTTACTATGGTTTTCCTACTAAATTCCAATGGATGATTATTCAAAAATATTGAGAATTAGTTTAGTCTCAAGGAATAGCCAAGAGTCTTACTGGATAATTATAGATTACCTCTCCAATGGATGATTGTACATTTTTCATGTACTTTTTCACGTGAATTTCAGTTGATGCTAGATCTTACATTAATAACTATACTTGCATGAATATCCATGCTTTTATAATTCCCCACCATGGTGAATGTTGATGTATGGCCTTGGCCCATTGATCTTACAATTAACTCACTATTCATATTCAATTTTATCCAGTGCAGCCCAATAAAATAAGGAAAACAGAAAATTCAAATGCGGGCTACATAAAAATGATTTTTTAAAAAACTACATTAATGTCTGATATCACGCGCGCATTCGCCCTCAGCTCGCGCATTCGCCCTCAGCTCTTGCAGAACAGCATTCGCTCTCAGCATTCGCCCTCAGCTCTTGCAGAGCAGCATTCGCCCTCAGTTCTTGCAAAATGGTAAGTTCTTACTGCAGGCCCTTCCTCCTGTAGTAGGGTTGACCCTATTTGGGTTTTTTTGGAGCCTCTGAGAATACAAAGGTTGTGATTGATTACGAGGCACTGCCTATATTTGTGGAACTTCTTGCCTCTGGGAATGATAATGTTCGAGAACAGGTAGCACGTTCATTTTAGAGGCATAAAATTATTCTTCCCAACTATATTTATACGTCTGTAATTTTGGAATTTGATTTAAAAAACTACTACCCAACTTTGAGTTCAACTGGTGTTCGTGTAAGGTTGTTTGGGCAACTTTGAGTTCAACTGGTGTTCGTGTAAGGCTGTTTGGGCTTTGGGAAATATTGCTGGAGACTCTGCAACATTTAGGGATCTTGCCCTCAGTCATGGAGCTCCGAGGCAGGTGTTTGCCCAGTTGAATGATACTGCCAGAATTTCAATGATACGAAATTGTACATGCGCTCTGTCAAATTTTTGCCGTGGTAAACCCCAACCATTATTCGAACAGGTAAGCAGAACACATTTTCTGCCTCTTCTTCTTAGTTCGCAGATACTGTGGATTTTTTTTTATAGATCTTGGTGCTTGGTAGATTTGGACGTAATATGGACCTAGGCGCTTGTTCATTACAATGTCTCCGTCATCAGGTTTTAGAAAATGCTCAAAAATTTGGGTTTCACAAGGGGATTACCCTTGCTTGCAATTATCGATTATCAATCACATTAAAAAAAAGTCTTTCGTAGCATTGCTGAGCTCTTTGTAGGTGAATTTCTGAGGCAATTTCACAATATCTGAACTAAATTTGTCTGTCCTTTTCAATACTCTGTGCTTGTAACAGAACCAGACAAACAATCTAGTGGCCAATGCAACAACTGTTGGAATTTTACAAATTCCAGAATAGAATTGGAGAATAAAACTCCCCTTCTTAACACAGAGAATTTTTTTTAAAAATTTCATTCACAGACAGAGTTTCAACTCAGAAAAATTTATATTCCATGTATAAAAAAACTGCTGTTACAATTCTTCCTTAGCTGATCCGGAATATGTGCATAAGCCACACATCCGAAAACCTTCATATGTGTGACACTTTGGTGCCACTCCATGCCTCTTTCGGCACTTTGTTCATAACAGCTTTTGTAGGGCACCTGTTCAAAATATACGCTGCACAATGTACAGCTTCAGCCCAATAATCATTAGGCAAATGCTTTGCCTTAAGCATACTCCTCGCCATGTCCATTATGGTTTGGTTCTTCCTTTCGGCTACTCCATTTTGTTGTGGAGTATATCTAGTTGTAAACTACTTTTGAATACCATTTTCTCTACAAAACCGTAGAAAATCTTTAGATATATACTCACCTCCTCTATCAGTCCTTAAGACTTTGATATGCAGCCCACTCTGATTCTCAACAAGTGCTTTGAAATTGCAAAATTTTTCAAACACTTCACTTTTCTTTTTCAAAAAATAAACCCAAGTTTTTCTTGTAAAATCATCTATGAATGTTAAGATATAGTGGCTGCTAGCAAGCGATGGAGTTTGCATCGGTCCACATACATCTGAGTGGACAAGTTCTAAGGGTGCTTTTGCCCTTATGCTTTTCCCGGAAAGAAAAACTTTCTGTGTTGTTTCCCAAGAATACAACCTTCACAAAGGCTGTCCGGTTTCTCTATCAATGGTAAACCACTTACCATCCCTTTTCTGTTCAACAGATTAAGACCTCCAAAGTTGAGATGACCAAATCTCAAGTGCCATAACCAATTATCATCTTTTGGTTCTCTTTGGAATGTCTCTTGTACTACTGCTGCTTTCTCTTCACCATTCATCAGATCTGCTCTCATTCTGAGAGGGAACATCATGTTCCTTGTCATCTTCACTTCAGCAATACACTGTTTGCTGGGTGGTTTATCCATGATGGTACAAACATCATTATCAAAGAAAAAATTATACCCCTTATGGACAAGCTGTCCAACACTTAAGAGGTTACACTTCATTCCTGGAACATAATAAACATCTGCTATGGTTTTCCTTGCACCTAATCTTGTTAAAACATTTACATCTCCTTTTCCCATAACAGAAACTTTGCTATCAGTTCCTAGTGTGACTTGTGATTGCACACTTTCATCTAACATAGAAAACATTGCTAAGTTTCCTGTCATATGGTTACTACAACCGGAGTCTAGAAACCATAAGTCTTCACTCTTTTCTTCAGCCATATTACAAGCTAAAAACAAATTACTTTGACTGCTATTTTCTTTTGTGAAATTGGCACTAGTTTCACTTCTCATATCATTCTACTTCTTCTTTCTACATTCATTAGCATAATGACCATATTTTTTACAATGGTAACATTGGACATTGGATTTGTCATACCTTTGTCCTTGTGCATCCTGCTGACCATTCTGTTGGCTGCTGCCTTGGCCTTGATGCTGATTTGGATTGTTGCCCCTTCCTTGAGCATTTGCTGGACTGTTCCTTCCACCTCTGTTTTGGTTTCTGCCTCTTCCTCTCTTGTTTCCTCTGCCTTGCCCTCTTCCTCTTCTGAAAGACATCTGGGTCTTAAAGGCTTGCTCAAGAGATGAGTTTTCACTCCTACCCAGTCTCTGTTCATGGGTCATCAGTGATGCATGTAGTTCATCCACTGAAAACTTTGTGAGATCCCTAGTCTCCTCTATAGTGGTGACAATCACATCGAATCTTGAGGGTAAACTTCTCAAGAGTTTTTCCACAATCCTTTTATCTTCAAGAGTCTCTCCATGAGATCTTATTTGTGTGACCATTCCAATCACATGAGTGAAGAATGACTCAATGTTATCTGACTCTTTCATACAGAGAGTCTCAAAGTCTCTCCTCAACAACTGAAGTTTTGCTGTCTTCACTTTCTCCATACCCTGATAAGCTGTCTTCACTTTCTCCATACCCTGATAAGCTGTCTTGAGAGTTTCCCATGCTTCACTGGATTTCTTGGCTGCTACTATCCTTGGAAACACACTCTCATGCACAGCTTGATATAAGAAGAAAAGAGCCTTGGCATCTTTCTTCCTATTGCTCTTCGGAATCTCTCTTTCTGCCTGAGTTAAAAGAAGAAACTCCACTTCATTTGCTGGCTCTTCAAAGCCATCCTCAACTAATTCCCATAAGTCTTGGGAGACAAATAATGCCTTCATAGTTATTGACCAGTAGTCATAATTTTTCCCATTAAACATTGGGAGATGGATATTTCCCATACCCATACCTGTGCTGGCTCCAGCCATTCTGCACTCTTAACTATGATAAAAACACTTGACTGTGTGTTTAAAACTAACCAACTGTACTGCAACAGTAACACAAAACTATATAGAGAAATACCTTAAATCCTTTATGGCTGAGGCTTCACACTGCTGGAGAAGCTGCTGCAACAAAGAATTCGTTTCCTTCAGCTTATTTGACCTTCAAATAGCCTTGATTGGCTCTGATACCATGTTGGAATTTTGCTGAATTCCAAAATAATAAAACTGCCTTGCTTAACACAGAGAAAACATTTAAAATTTCATTCAACAGTGACAGAGTTTCACATAAAAAAAATTCTATTAAAAAAAAACTGCTGTTACAGATTCTTCCTCAAAAGAGGGATTACAAAACAAAATATGACTGCTGCAAACACAGTTCAGAAATATCACTCTATCATTCACTGCTGTTACAAAATATTTCACACTGCTGTGTAAAACATAAAACACTCTGTTTTTCTGTCTCTGTTTGAAAAAAATACTCTGCTGTGTGTAATAATTAAAAAAAATTACAGCTCTTTGCCTCTGTATATTAACAAAATATCCCAGATTCAATTAATGCCATTAACTGACATTCAACCACAAAATTCACCGCTTGGAAAAACATTAATGGTCTCCATTAACTTCTGTCAGCACCGCTTACAATTGGCATTGATGGCAAATTGAATTTGTGGCACCGCTGTTCTTTCTTCCTTTCCGCACTGCTGTGCAATGAAACTATTGTCTTTTTAAAAAAAAAATTACACTGTAAAATAAAAATTACAGCCACGACCCTCTTTTTTGTTTTGGCTTTCGGGCCTTTAAACTTTCCAGAACATTTCATTTAAAAATAAAACATATTAGATTAAAAATCTTTCGGGAAATCACATGAAAATATTAGGATTTTATTTTTGGTAATTTATTTATTTGTTTACTTATTTTTATTTATTTATTTATTTTATTTTATATAATATTTAATTCAATTATTTAATTAGTTATTTGTTTATTTTATGTATTTGTCAGTATTTTATTTATTAGTGTACTTATTGATTATTTTATTTATTTATTCTTTTATATTTATTATTTTATTTTATATTTAATTTAATTAATTATTTATTTATTTTTATCCTAATTGAACGTTATTGTTTTATAGATTAATTTCGTTTATGAGGACTTTGACTTTTATTGGATTTATGTTTTTATTTTATTTTTATCTATTTATTTATTTATATTTTGGGGTCATTTTAGTTTTTGGTTTTGGTTTTATATTATTTTTAGTTTTGACTAGTATTTTTAGGGGTGGGGTTGTTATGTTTTCTGTTTTTATTTCTATTTTTATTTTTGACTAGTTAATTTTGATTTTAACCGTCCTTGGATTTGACCGTTGCTTCTCTCCTCATGGTATAAATAGGTGTGTCTGATCAGCCATTCTTCATTATCCTGATGATGAACTACAGTTGGTAGTTTGAAACGCGTTTTTGGTCCTAAAATTCTCATGTGATTTCCCGAAAGATTTTTAATCTAATATGTTATGGATCACAGAAGCTTGCACTCTTAAAAATAAAACATTATTTATATATATTAAAAATATTAAAAATATTTATAATATATATTATTATTAGTAAAAAAAATTTACCGAAGGTCTTTTAAAAACTTTATGAACCTTTACGGATTTCAAAAAGTAAATAAAACTCCTTTTGAAAAAAGCTTTTCGCGTTCCAAAATCGAACATTGACGTAGGCCCAATGTGTGACGCGAAATTCAAATTAAATCCACCCTGTAAAATTTCGGGTCCGGATTTTGCTTGCTGACGTAAGCTTCAAAATCAACGAGATTTCATGTGTTTTCTCCACGGAAATTCCTGTAGCGTTGCTGCAGTTGAATTTAAAATTCAACAACAACAACAACACCTCCTGTTGCAATGCCTGCAATTCACCCTCTCTGCACGCATGAATGACTATGGCACCCTCTTTTGTGAACAGGTACTGGAGCTGAAGGTACTGGTTTCCATTAGGATCGTGAAATTCAACATCCAAAATAGTATCAAATTCCACTGCAATGGTATTCCCCAGCGAGGGCAACAGTTCATTGAGACCTATTGGACTCATCACCCCAAATAGCCTCCAGGGCTACCCAGAGTGTGATCATCTGGAGCAATAACAAATGCTCATCCATCCCCAATTGAAACAAGAACAGGACCCACATTGGTTACAGAAAAAGAGAAACACGTTTTGAAAGAAGAAGAAACTTTTGTATTGGGTCCAGAAATCTAACTGGTCTATTGTACAATGCCTTACCTGCACTTCAAATTGGTACTCCCAACTCCATGCTAAGGCTCACTGTGCCATTCTTCAGATGAGCATCTTAACCTGAAGTTTGATTCCAAAAAACCCAAGTCCCCTATTCTATGCCCAAGACCTCTGTTACAACGAGTAGAGTTCTGAGCGAAATACTTCACAATAGGAAGAAAAAGAAACATCGCAAAATTGCTCCGCTTTAGACTGATAATTTTCTGTGCGAAAATTCAACTGCGGACAATAAAAACATAATATCAAACACAACCAATCGACAATGGAATTTGAACATGAGGATTTATAACCACAGAAAACCCTCTCCAGGTTAAAAGAATTCCGGAATGGCTTTAAGATTCTACTAATGAGCGCTTACAACACCATAGCAATTACTGTCACAATGAAATTTGCTAGAAGCAAAGCCCTTGTATAGTTTCTACATTTCCACAGTGGAAGCAAGAATCTTGCTATCTCTCATGATCTGGTTCTGTGGTCAAATCCTTTGCTATGGCTGTCTTGTTCTGCTAAACGTGGATCTGCCTTAGCTTTGGCTCTGGTTCTCATTTAGGATCGTGGCTATCTGATCTTGCTGTGGCTTTGACTATACAAACTTGTTCAATAGGAAAATGTTGACTCTGCTATGTATAGGAGCTTCAATGGGTGCTCTCAAACACTTTTTTGGGCAGCGTTGTTTTGTCTCTGATTCAAGGAAGAACTATGTTGGCCTTGGTTTTTTAGTCCTTGGAACTTAGTTCTCTCATATTTTCCATCCTATCCCCAGTTTGCTACCAAGAAAGACATAACTTCACGATATCAAAATTGACTATTTTTGGCCATTTACCTTTAGGAATGGTACAACCTTAATTTGGTGCATTCGTACAGTATCTGAAGAGCACTCTCAAGCTGTTATTCAGTATTTTAGCACAACTACTACATTTAACTGCCATGCTCTAATATTTATATCAACCATAAGCATTCTTAAGGTAGTTCCACATTTGTGAAGCAGAAGGAATGCTTCTGACAGCTTCTTATCATAGTGGTACAATTCTGTCCGCAGTTTATCTTTTATAAACCTCCAATTTTCCAAAAGTAGTAGAGACTACAGTTTGCATCTGAAATTTTGGACAAATCTGTTTAGTATTCTACAGAAAATGCATTAAGAATAAAAAAAGCCCACAATTTGTAAAAAGCCCACAATTTGTAAAAAGCCCACAATTTTGTAAAAAGCCCACATTTTGTAAAAAGCTCACAATTTGTAAAATGCCCACTTTTATTTTCTTTTTGCTTATATATTGAGCTCCCATTGAGTTCAACAAGTCTTGGGTTTTCTACACCATTGAGAGAGATTTATTTTTTTCTTTATAGGATAATTTGCATCAATGGAAGAAAACATTGGAGCTGGAAAAACAATTCAAAAAGGTGAAAGGGGTGATGGCAGAGTTTATTGCCCTTGTAAAAAATGTTGTATGAGAAATAATGTTAGAGTTTTAATAGCAACAACAACAGTGCATTGTAGGAAATATGGGCACATTGATGGTGGATCGAATGACTATCGTCCCATGGTAATTAATTATCTATCTTTATTTTGATTATATCGTAAAATTTTATATTATTTTAAATTTTTAATATTTTTTATATGCGCACTAATGTTTAATTATTAATGTTTGTAATTTTCATAAAGGCACAGTTGCCCCCCAACTTTTTGCAGATGATCAACCAGCTTCCACGGCAAAATAGTAGTAGATTAGATGATGTTGCACTAGTACAAGAGAATATTGCAGCAAATATTAGTATTGGAAATGATGTTGTACAAGGTGAAGAACATGAAGCGAATGATGACGGTAATTTTAATGATCCCATGGAGGTAGATCACGATGACAGTAATGAGACAGTTCACATTAATGATGGGACAAATCAAATGCTCCAAGACTTGTATGGTGAGTCAGATGATGATGGTGGAGATAGCAGTGACAGTATTTATGATGTACCTCTGATTGAAAGGTCAAGTGAACGACTTTTTGAACACTCAAATGTAACTCTTCTCTCTGCTACATTGTTGTTGGTGAACTTAAAGGTTATGAATAATTTGTCGAACAGATGTATGACACAACTCCTAAGGTATGCAATATGTATATATGATCAGATATATATGTAAATGTTGATTATTTTCCCTTTTAAAAAAAAAGGGAAAATAATCAACATTTACATATATGTGATCATATATACATATTGCATACCTTAGGAGTTGTGTCATACATCTGTTCGACAAATTATTCATAAAATTTAAGCTCACCAGCAAGAATAGCAGAGAGCTGGTGAACTTAAAGGTTATGAATAATTTATCGAACAGATGTATGACACAACTCCTAAGGTATGCAATATGTATATATGATCACATATATGTAAATGTTGATTATTTTCCCTTTTTTTAGTTGTAATAAATGTGTAAAATAATAACTTATATATATATATATATATATCATAGTTATCAAAACCGGCCGGTCAGGACGGCTGCCGGTTGGAACCGGCCTTGCAACCCGGTCAATAGCCTATTCTCACCTGTTTTGGCCGGTTAACCGGACCTAACCAGCCGGTTAAGTAAGGAACCGGCCAGTTTATGCATAAACCGGTCAGTTCCGTACTTAACCGGCCGGTTAGGTGCTCCTCCATGAGTTGCAAATTCCTCAGTGTCTCCTCCTTGAGCTGCAAATTCCTCTATTATACTAGCAACAAACTTCTCTAATAACTCATACTCAACACCTTATAGTAGCAACAAGACACATGATGACTGATAAATACAAGGCTGGCTAGCATAAAATCCCTGGCAGCATGCAACTCATCAAGTGTACTTGATGACAATTTCTGTTCTCAAAACAATCAGCAGCAACCTTATTTCACACTCAGCTAGGAACTATCAGACCCTCTCTCTCGAAACCCGGTTCATTAGCTCCACCGATCTGGTCACCGGTTCCGGTTTTAATAACTATTATATATATATATATATATATATATATATATATATATATATATGATTAATAATCTTTACAAGACACTACTTTTTGTTTCTGTTGTAGATTGTTGGGTGAATATTTGTTACCATCGCCGAATACTTTACCTCGAACATATCGAGATCTACGTGCTATTATGAAACACTTTGGAATGGAATATAACACTATAGATGCATGTCCTAAAGATCATATTATATATTATGGAGAACATGCGTTGAAAACAGAATGTCCGAAATGTGGTACCAGTAGATATCGAATAGATCAACTAACCAAAAAGGTGCCTCAAAAGGTTCTTTGTCATATTCCCATAATTCCACGTTTGCAGTGAATGTTCAAGTGTAAGAGCATAGCACAGTTTATGGATTACCATTCAAAGAATAGAAGTGGAGATGGTGTTCTTCGAATGCCTGCAGATGGTTCTGCATTTAGAGAAATCGAGGAAAAATATGTAGATTTTAAAAATGAACCTCGTAATGTCAGGCTTTCATTGGCAGCTGATGGTGTTAATCCATTCGGAGAGCTTATATATACTTACTCAGTGTGGCCTATTTTCGTTATCAACAATAACATTCCTCCTTGGATGTCAATAAAGAGGGAGCACATAATGTTGACTATGATTATTCCAGGTATTTGATACATTATTTCTTTGAATGTAACATTTTCATTTCTCTCGTTGTTTGAATAAATATATATTTTATTTATTTACTTATATATACATATATCGTGGGAGTAATTATTATGTTCCGTAATTTTGAACAATTAGGTAAGTACCAGGTCAAAGATATGAATGTATATATTGAGCCTCTTATCGATGAGCTAATACGGTTATGGCATGGCATCACTATGTATGACATCACTAAGCCAATCAAGCAGAAGAGATTTCAATGTCGTGGAACGCTTGTATGGACAATTCATGATGCCCCAGGACTAACACATGTTTGTGGTATGTAATATTTCATTGCACTTTAATATGATACATAATTATCTAAATTAGATATACCATATTGCATGTTTTAAAAATGATCTCATAGTATATTAATTGTTATTGATCCATCTATTGCGGGTCTTCAAACAAAGGGTAGATTTGCATGTCCAGTTTGTGGCCCTAAGATGAAGTATCGTCATTCGCCAGACTTAAAAAAGATGGTGTTTGATGAGTTTAGGCACTTCCTCCCTAGGAACCATAAGTATCGTACTACTAAAAAACATCTTTTCAATGATAAAGAAGAAACTAGATTAAAACCACGAAGAATGACACCTCAGTTGTGGATGTTGGAATATAACAAAATTAATAATCGTCGAGCAGCTGGTACGTAATGTGTGTGTATATATATATATATATATATCTATATTATTTGTTTATGTAATGTTTGGAATTTTTGTTTTAACTAATGAATTTATTTTATTGTATTTTATAATTAATATTGTTCTGATTTATTTTATTCTTTGATATCAAGGTCATCGTCGCGATGAAGGTACTAATATTGTACTTCCACCTGGAATGAAATGTTATCCTTCTCAATTCGCGAGGTTGCCCTACTATGAGGACCTAAAAATAGCTCATTTGTTTGATACAATGCATGTCGGGAAGAATGTGATAGAAATGTTATGGCGAACCATAGATGGTGCACATGAGAGAGATAAAATTGACAAAATTTGTGCTGACATTGAGAAATCAAATCATGCAATGAAAAGTGTGATCGACGGATCAAATAACAATGGAGGTAGAAATTATAATAATATTCCATGGTTATTAACAGAACAACAAAGCAATGATGTAAAAGAGGTCGTTAGAAGAATTAAATTTCAACAGGTTTTGCTTCAAACATAAATAATATCTTAACGAAGAAAGGTGACTTCAGTGGGGTGAAAACACATGATTGGCATACCTTTATTAAGGTAATTTTTTTGGTATACGTTTTTGTTTGTTATTGCTTGAATACATATTTTAAATTTTCCTTTTTTTATGTTTAATTTGGAAACCAATAACGATTCATTTTTTATTGTTATAGTATGTTCTACCTGTATCTCTCCCAAACGACTTCGACAACAATGTCAAACAAGTTATATATGGTCTTAGTAAATACATGAGGTAAGTAGTTTTTATTTATACGCAAAATCTAATTGCTACAATTTATTTTTGTACTTGATGAAATGATGTATTAATTGACTTGTAATGAAATATATATTATGTTTCATTGAAATAACCTTGCGTAATGATTTGCAGATGGTTGTCATTGAAAGAAATCCATCAAGATGAAATAAAGTATTGGAAGAGAAAAATTCCTCGGCTAATGTGTGAAATGCAAAAGTATCTACCTCCAACATTTTTCAATGCACAAGAACACTACTTGATACACCAAGTTGAGGAGATTGAAATGTGTGGACCAGTACACACAAGGTGAATGTGGATGGTCGAGAGGCACCTGAAATTCTTGAAGGCTTTGGTTAAACAAAGAGCACGACCTGAGGGTTCTATGGTGGAGGGATATGTGGTATATCAATCCATGGTGTATATTAGTCATTATCTTCCTAAATTAGCTGCGCCAGTCATGAAAGCGGTGGATTGCATTTGGGATGTGAACTCCATCAAAAAATTTGAAGAGGAGCACCTGTTGGGAAAAGGTAGAATGAAGAAAGTGAGAGGTAAAAGATTTATTATGTATAATACATATAATGTTTCATTTTTTTACATCATGTATATGATCATTATATTCATTCAGGTTTTATTCTTTCATAGTTTATTAATTAATCTAATTTACCATGGTTATAAGTAATATTTATTAATATTGGTGAATTATTGTTTTTTTATTCAGGTGCTCAAGATTATGAGGCGCTACTTTTATACATTGCAAACAATCTTGAGTGGATGAGTGAATGGATTGAAACATGTAAAGCACGTAACGACGGTAGGTTATCATGGCAACTACTATTTGAATTGATTAGAGAAGCGTATCGTAGTGGAGATGGAAACGTTACGGACAGGGAAATCGATTTAGCATATGGTTTGAAAGATAGAAAGGTAAGCAATTAATTCACCTATTTTATTCATTACTTATTTTATACTATATTTATAATGTGACAAGAAGTTTGATTTTTCAGTTAATTTTCATGTTGTTTAAATTATATGTTTAATTATTAATTGAGAATGCATCTTTTTCATGTTTGACATATTGCAGTTGAAACACCACACGGCTATGTGGTGCAATGGTCGTCAATTTCGCGTTAAACAGTTGGATGATAACAGGAAAACTTCTGATAGTGGGATAACTGCAGTATTCCAGGTCACTAATGTTTCCTCCAGGAGTGACAGACATCCTCGAGAATCTGAAAATAGATATTATGGGTTCTTAGATGATATAGCTGAGTGTGACTTTAATTCCTTCAAAATAGTTTTGTTCGATGTCAAATGGTATAGGCTACGAATGAATGTACGTGATGATGATAGAACAGTTATTCAACATGACAATGGATTTCCAATGGTTAAAACATCGCAGTTTGAAGCAGGGAAAGATCGCTATGTTTTTCCAAGCCAATGCGAACAAGTCTTTTACTCAGAGGTTCCAGGTGAGAAGGAATGGTCATTTGCTATTAGATATGATCCAAGAGGAAGGCCGGTAGAGTATAATGTAGAGGAAGAAGATGATATTGATCAAGAAGAAGATGATGCAGTGGCAGATGAGCAGGAAGATGCATGGACAGATGAAGAAGATATCTTAGAAGATGAACCGGGCATAGGAGATGAGGCAACAATTATTGATGATGATGTCGATGAGGATATTATTGAAAATGACATAATTGATGATGATGATGACATGGTCGATCATTTCAACACCGTTTCTGAATCAGATGTTGATATAGATGTCGATCAGTTGGATGAAGATCAAGAAGATACAGAAGAATATTGATACAGATGTTATGTTCAAGTATGAGCTCGTCCTTATTTATATCGATTCTCCATTAAATACAGAGCTTGCCATCAAGGACAATCATATAATAGGATACAGGAAACATATTGCCAACATTGTCTTTAAATAATTTACTAATTATGCGGGTTTGTTGCATGTTGTTTGTTATTTCAAACAAATAAATAATGGCCTTACTATTGTTTATTATTTCGCAGGATTCGCAGGATTCATTTGATTCTATGGTCAGGTCTCTGAAAAAGCCAATTAAACACTTAAATAGTCAAGATCTGGAAGACAGGCTTTACCCCCACCATAAATTTCTAAAAAACCGGCCTTCAGTTCAGCTTGCTGTGCTGAAGACGAGGGTGGATTTGCATGATCAGTTGAATGAAAATGAATCAGATATTCGGGATGCTTTTGAGGGCAGATCCATAATCCCCATAGATGAAGATCCCATTGCTGCAGAATTTCTGTCTGCGTTGAAGCAAAAGTATAGTGTTGTATCGGAATACAAATTGGAGGACAACTATACCAAGTCTAAATCAACTGAATCCAGTTCTAGTGCTCTTGAACTTACCGAATTAAAGCCAGAAACAGGATTTACAATCTGTAATGGGAATGGGTATGGTAGTTCCAATATTGGATTAGATGTCCGGAGCTCTGCAATAGGCACTGGACCTGATCGTAATGAACCCCAACTAATTCAATGTGATAAAAATATGGACTTCGATGATGATCAGGAAAACAAGCCAGAGCATTTTGGCAATATTGAAGAAACTGAAGAGGTTTCCTGTGATCGATTGAATCAACTCAGCCATAAGAAATCTACTGCAGGCTCGTTTGTATCAGAAGGAGAATCGGTTTTGCTTTCCCATGATGATGGATGCTGCTCTTTTCACGATATAGCAAATTCAGAGGTGTGGAGGTTTTAATTATTGTACTTAATTTTGGGGTTTATGGGTGTTATAATTTATACAATTTGGGCGTATCCTAGAAATAGGGAAAAGCCTAGGGGTTAGATTATTCTCATGGTTTAAATTTCTATATTTGAAATAAAATTCACCAATTTATGTTTAAAAAAATGATTTGCCTAAATATTTGATGTAGTTTAAATAGGATGTAGTTCATTTCAAAGACTGTTGAAATTTTCTAGAAACTATGATTGGCATTTCAAGAATATTTTTGCACTCTTTAAATTTTCCCTTAACATAAAGGGCAGTTGATGTATGAGTAATACTCAGTATTGTTATTTTCCAATCTCCAGGAGAAGGCTGAATATAAAGCTCCATATGGGCTTACCCCAAACATGTGGGGTGATTGCTGGTTGATCAGAGCAGCTGGTTCAGATGGTTGCTCTGGTAAATGTGTTGTGGCAGCATCTGCAGGTTGTACATTGGACTCGGGTTTCTGTTCATGGGACTTTTATAATAAAGAAATTATGGCATTCCATACTGAATCGAGGCCTTCACTTCAACGTCCAGTACCATCTCTCCAGTTTTGGCAGAGAGGGATGTCTCGGGGAGAAATTTTGGCTTTGCAAATGTTGTGCCAGAGAATCAACATTGGTGGTACAGGCCATGTGGGCCTCTTATGGTATCTACTGCCAGTGCCCAAAAGACAGTTAATATTTATGATATTCGTGATGGAGATCATGTGATTTCAATGTGTTTGTTTTGAAAGTTTAGGTTTCATAGTAAATCATCAATGGGCTCTAAAATAAGGCCACATTGAAATCTTGGATACATGTTTCATGCCAAAATCAGTTGTATCTTCCATAAATACACAATCTTGGACCACTCTATATAAATCTTCTTCTTGGACAATATTACATCTCCCTCATTATACAGGTGGTGTTCTTACATGCATAGCAAAGGCATTGTTTTGGCAATCATTTTTTAAGTCACTAGATATTGTGGGCACAAGGATCTAGGGTCTCCACATGAAACTGTGTTGCCCGGAGACTCACTCTGCCTGTCCTTAAATTTGTAAACATAGTAGTATGCCAATGCTTCTTTCATTTTGTATGCATAAGACGATTTTTTGTCAAAGTCCATAATTTTTTTTAAGTTTTATCCATCCCAGTTTTGTTGTGAATGCACGGGTTTTTGGCTCAACACATATTTGTTATATCTTTGTACTTTTCCTTTACTAACTATTTGAAATTTCTAGTTATATTTAGAGGTGTCTTTTAAGGGATGAGGGGAATTACTTGGATTTAGTGCTGCCAGGCTTATCATTTATTCTCCAAATGAAGCCATGTAATCTGTAACACTATATGCGCATGCAGCTCACTTGTTAAAATATAGTTGATACAAAACGTTGTACATGAAGCCTGGAATTGTGTACATTCCTGGAATATATTAATTTTCAGGCATGCTTAAAAGAGAGATAGGTTTTGATAAAATCAAAAACCCTGAACATGAAGAAAAATACGAGGCAAACGTTGTACATGAAGCCTGGAATTGTGTACAGTCCTGGAATATATTAATTTGCAGGCATGCTTAAAAGAGAGATAGGTTTTGATAAAATCAAAAACCCTGAACATGAAGAAAAATACGAGGCAATTATTTTATACAGATAGAACCAAGACACTATCTCCTCATTAATAACAAAACCTCATTCCAAAAATCATATGTACAAATTCTAGAAGTCGAAAGTTGAAAATTTCTGAAATGGAACCAGGCCCTTTTCAAAAGAATAAATTTAGTAAAAACGAGGGTGAATAAAGTTATCTTATCAAAATTTCCACATACCGTGTTAGCAAGGAATGACTACGAGTCCTGAGCAGTGAGACTGAGGAATTGCTCCTTTGCTGCAGGTTGCAGTTCTCTTCTCCAACATGATGAAAAGAAAATTCTTAGCTTTGGAGTCTGAAGCTCGAGTCACAACTTGGAAGTTGGTAAGGAAAATTATCAGGGTTGTTGCCAGTTGGCTTGGAGTTCGCAGCCTAATTAATTTTCTTTAATGCATTTCCTTCAATGCTGCACCAACTGTCACTGGCCAGCAACCTTTACAATAAAATTTATTAGACCCGTCACGCTACGAGGAAAATTTGACGTGATCACTGATCATTGATTTCTTATTGTGATAACAAACATTGGAGATTTACTGTCCTGTTTTAAAGTTTTATATTTTTTTTAAAAATTGAAACCGCCGTCGGCATACCGACGCCTTGTAAGCGTCGCTCTTTTGACGTTTTGAACGATTTCCATTTTCGTCGGTCTTGTGACGTCCGTCGATATTGCGAAAGCTCTAGAAACGTCCAAAACCCAAGAAATCTTTATTTGCCTTAGAAGAAGGTAAATTATTGGGTCACATAGTTTCTAAACAAGGAGTAGAGATTGACCCAGCAAGGGTGGAAGCCATTCAGACTATTCCTTTACCCAGAAGCAAGAAGGATATCTAGAGATTCCTGGGAAAAATAAACTTTCTGAGGAGGTTTGTGCCCAATTATGTTGAGACCGTGAGAAGCATAACAGATATGTTGAAGAAAAATGCAAAAGTGAAATGGGATAAGGAAGCAAGAGATGCATTTGCTAGAATAAAGGAAGCACTACAGAAAGCCCCAATTTTGATTAGACCAGACTATCAAAAAGCCTTTCAGGTATTCTCATTTGCATCCCCCACTACTATTGTTGTTGTGTTGTTGCACAAAATTGAAGACAATAAGGAGCAGCCAGTTGCATTTTTCAGCGAAGTTCTCAGAGATGTTGAGCTCAAATACAATATTCTGGAGAAACAAGTATATGCTTTGGTCAAAGCACTGAAAACCTTCAGGACTTATGTGTTGCAGTCCCAAATAACTGTTTATGTTCCTAATTCTGTTGTGAACGACGTGCTAGTCCAAAGTGATGTTGAAGGAAAAAGGCGGAAGTGGATAGCAAAAATCCAAGAGTATGATTTAGACATCAAACCCACCAAGCTGGTCAAGGGAAAGGGGTTAGCGAAGTTGTAATATTGCCAAATGGTAAAAGCAGGAATATAGCTCATAATAATGGAAATAGCAGCAAATGTTAACACATTACATATGAGCTAAATAATAGATCCATGGTATTATGTATAAGAGCAATAAATAAGTACAAGATCTTGGGGATCTAGCCCCTCAAGATAGGCAAAAGAAGCCTCCAATGCCAAAATGTACCCAAAACATGTAATACACTGCTACACAAAATACTGAAGCAAGCACAATGTAGTTTTAGTGACTAATACTGCAGTTGGAACATATATATAAATGGATCTAATAAGATCATGTTCATATAGGGCAAAAAAATGGAGATCTATGCTCCTCAACACTTTTCCAAGACAACCCAGGAAGGGTTTCCGAAAATACACAAAATATGAATGGTGGATCTAAAGCCCTAGGGCTGAAGATGCACTGCAACTAAGGCACATAGAAGGAGGTGGCTGAATCTGATGTAGATCTGAAAGAACTCCTCCAAAAGGACTCTCTGAATGAAGGGTTGATCCCTTCAATGGAAAGCAAACCACTGCTGCTGAGGAAACTAATGTTGCTAGAAACTACTACTTCTGAGGAGAAGAATCATGTCCGAAAGGCTCTTCGAGTGCTCAGAATTATTTGGGATTTTAACCATGGATTCTACACAAAAAACCCAAAAATGGTTTGGCCAGATATTAACTTTGGAATTTCGGTCCTTTTTGGGTTGTCCACTGCAACAATTCACTAAAATAAAGCAGATCTGGACTGGAACTGCGCTGTAGGGGATAAAATCATCTTGGCCTGATGCCAAATATGTCAAATAAGCCCAAGGGGCTCCTTTACTGGCCTCCTAATGGAAGGAAACCTTCCTCCACTGCAAAACTAGCTCAGAAAACACCCAATTCAATCTTCCACTGCTGCACCCTGCAACTCAGCACATCTCTCAACAGAAACTACATTGTACCACAAGACTAAAGCTTGGCCTGAAACCTGAATGTGGAAATATAGTGCAAAAGCTCTTCCTATGAGGCCTCTCAAGGATAGAGGCGAGATTCCCGATCAGGAACATCATGTGCTAAACAGCACTGCAATCTTAGTTAAACAGCTGAAAAAAGCTTATATGTCTAAACAGACCATATAATCAAAACATAAACATATCATAACATGAATAATATGGCTGCCATCCTCTTCCTTTTATAAGAAATGAGCTTCCAAACCCTAAGCCCCATCCATTAATGACACTACTTCCATGCAATGTGTTTCCATCTAAAATTGCGTTGTCCCTCATTCAATGCTACTCCTCCATGACAGGGATGTTGATTTGGTCAGGGTTTACCTAGTCCACATGCTTTAGCCCCTTTTCACACCTAAGGGTGCTTTATTAAGCTGAAAAGATGATCCATTTTCACATGAGAAGTGGTTTTATTCCTAATAAAGAGATTTATGGGTCTCCCTACCCACTTATTCATCAAACAAGAAAGCAAAATTAGATTTTAATATTTCAATTAGCTGCATGCTAATTTAGGAATATTGGCGGTGGTTAAGTTGACAGAGACAAATTTTCAAGCCTTGGGAATTAATCTGTTGGCACCAGTGGATGGAGCTGTTAATGAAGAAGGTCAAAGCAAGTCCAAAACATGTATTCAATACAAATTTTTGTGCTCTGATTGGTAGAAGATATTATGCATTACCTGTGTTTCTTTTCCTGTCCAACTTCACTAAATAGAACAAAATACAGAGCTCTCAAGCTCAAGTCTCAGCCATATGTTATCGTAGAAGCAAAGCTATACTGGAAAGATTCTACTGGTATTTTGCTATTATGTTTGACTGAAGGAGAATCTATTGAAGTCACCAAACAATATCATGAAAGTCTGTGTGGAGGACATTATAGCTGGAAGGTCACTGCTCATGAAATTCTCAAGTCAGGCTTCTATTGGCCAACCCTGTTTGAAAATGTTTATAGACTGGTCAGAAGTTGTCAAAAGTGTTAGTTGTTTGCTAAAAAGAAAAAACTTGCTCCATTACCTCTCATCCCATTATTTATTGAAGAACCTTTCAGGAAATGGGGATTGGATTTTATTGGAGAGATCAATCCACCATCAAGTGGATTATGACTGCCACTGATTATTTTACAAAATGGGTTGAAGCAATACCCACGAAGAAGGCAAATGACCAAGTAGTGATGAAGTTTCTGGCGGAAAACATCTTCAGCAAATTCAGATGTCCAGTCAAAATTGTGACCGATAATGCTCAGGTATTCAACTTTGCTCGTTTCATTAATTTCTGTCAAACATATAATGTAATTTTATCACATTCCACATCATATCATCCCCAAGGGAACGGATTGGCAGAGTACTCAAATAAGACATTGGTCAGAATCTTGAAGAAGACAATCACCGAGAATCAAAAGGATTGGGATATGAAGTTGAAGTTTTCCCTCTGGGCAGTTCCAGTCACTACCAGGAGATCTATTGGAAAGTCTCCCTATGAACTAGTTTATGGAACTTAATCACTATTTTCTACTCAGCTGGCCAAACCAGTGATTTCTTTCCTTCAAGAAGCTTAGGAAGAACCTAATGCTCTGGTAAGGAGATTGAACAAAATAATTGAATCAAGTGAAAACAGAAACAAAGTCAGGGATAACTTGATTACTTATCAGGAAAAGATGAAGTTTATATTTGATAGAAAAGCAAAAGAAGTTCTCTTTCAAGCAGGAGATTTGGTACTGAGATGGGACACCAAACGAGAAGAAAAGGGGAAGCATGGTAAATTTGACCCTCTCTGGTATGGTCCATACAGAATCTTTGAGGCAAGGTCAAATAACATATTCATTTTAGAAGATCTAGATGAAGAGTCAGTACAATTGCCTGTGAATGGGCAGTGTCTGAAGCATTATTTCCAACATTAAAAGTCAGCATTCCACCATTGTAAATACTGGATTTCTCATTGTTCATATGTCACCAAGCAATATTTGACTCCATGCCCAATGGATAAGGCACTAATTTGCAGTTCTTAGCGTTTCCGTGGAAAAAGCACTATCCCCAGGTGGAGCCATATGTTGTGGCTCATTTGCATTTACCTTTGAAATATTTTTCGAAACACCAAAAAAGCATATATGTTAGAAAAGGTAAAATTTTGTATGTCAAAGAAGAATTTTGATTTATATGTTGATACATTAACGTTACATGATGAGATGTGAAGGTGGGTTGAGTCGGGCTCGTTCACGTGCAGAACAATTCAAATTGCGCCCAAATCCAATGGCAACCCGGGAGCACAAATTGCACGAGATTTATACCAAGGAGTGCCGTCGCAAGCGGTCTCGTTAAATCCGATCACCTGCGAATCAATGACTAACATCAACTGCGGGAACACTCTCTTCAAATTCCAAAAACCGCTTAAGTGCCCCCGCAAGTGGTTTCAGGTTTCAATGAAGATATTACATGGTGATAGCTGGAGCCCACGCCCTTTACTTTCAAATCAAAGAAGGTAGAGAAATGGCGTATTTCCCTTAGATACTTAAGAGTTTTGGAGGAGGCGTAAAGGGAAAAATAGACAGTCGGGATCAAAGCACAGAATTGAAGCGGAGAGATGGACGACAGAGATTAAATCGCAAATTGCGAGTTTTAAAGAATAAGTGCGGAGGTAAATGTTAAATTTGCTGAAGTGCGGTATGCAATGACGTGGCCCTGGCACGCATACTGCACATCGCAAGTTTTAAAAGTTAAGTGCAAAGGGTTTGAGTTATAATCGCCAAAGTGTGATATGCGATGTGGTGGGGCCCGATCGCAAATCGCAAGTTTTAAAGGATAACCGCGGGAGGTAAGTGATAAAGTCGCTGAAGTGCGATGTGCGATGCCAGGTGGGACCCAATCGCATAGCGCACATTGCAAGTTTTGAAAGATAAGTGCTAAGAAAAATTTAAAGATAGTGAAATGCAAAGTGCGATGTTGGCACGGACGCGATGTGGTTCCAAGATGAAATCTAAAGGATTTCAAGTCTGGGCTTATGAGGTTTGTGCACCATTTTATGAAGAAATAGGAAAAACGCGACAGAGAGACTCAGGTAAGTGACCAGACGCAGAGCTAAGGAGAAAAGAATACTAACGCAGTAGGACGAAGAGTGTTGGGTAGCCTGCAGCGTGTGACATGATGATGCTTGCCAGCTACTGCAGGCATGTGCAGAGTCGGGGCAGAAGAACATATAGTGGCATTGTTGGAAACACAATAGCCGGGTCAAGTCGGGCACCGAGGCGTTGTTACAGAATCGGGTACCGTCGCATCATAACCAAAAAAGACCTGGCGCACTTCGAGAGGACACATCAGCAACATCAAATTCATAAAAATGAATAATATTTCCAGTTTTAATTTGTTTTTTCAGTATGGTTGCATAATTAATATTAACGGTTTAGGTAGTCGAGTAGTTTCAAGAAGTTCGGCAGTTACGAACCACTGTGATGTATTTAAGTAGATAGAAATAAATAAAAGGGGTTCTGAGTTTTGGACCTCTGGATGATTGTTAATTCGGTACTGAATTTTCTTGGAAATTAATGAAAGAAGATCAAGTTTCCTACACCTGTTGATGTTGATATGTCTTTCCAATTTTTCTCTGTGTTTATTCCTCTTTGAATGAAGTGAATTAATGTAGCAGCCAATGTCTTAATTGTTAGGATATTCCGACACATAGGAAATAGTTAAGAATAACTTAGTCTAGTATAGAGTTAGGTAAAGTGTGTTTCTTTACCATGTACATTTGTAACTTATAATCCGACGGTCATGATTTGTAGTGATCCGACGATTATCTCTCACCTCAGTATTAATGACACTTGATCTGTGGCTTAACACCCGATTGGTCCATGATCTCTATTTAAAGAGCATGGATGGTGATTTGTCTGGTAACCATTTATGAGAGAAACATATGTAACTTTTCTTTTTATATTAATAAATTCCCTGAAGTGGTCGCGTTGGCTCAGGGTATGGACTGTTTCCCTCTTTGAGGGTTTTAACCACGTGATCATAGTGGTGTACTGATTTGTGATCTGTTTGTGAGTGGTGACCTTTGGTTCTTGATCTACGGAACTTACCCTGTAAATTCCTACATGGTATCAGAGCTATGTTGGGGGCCGCGTCCGTTTTTGATCAAAATCCGAAGCCGATTTGACTGCATGCGAATGTTGTTTTGTACATCTATTATTTCTGAACAATTTTGGGCTTGGAGAACTGCTCTGTTGTGTCTGGAGCATCTGTTATAGTGAGGAACGCCTTTCGTTTCATGCGAAAAGGTTTCTGGCTGCCCAAGTTATGACAGTTTAGATCTGGAGGTACAAAGCATCTGTTTTGCAACTATATTGGTGAATAGTTTTGCTTATTTCTCCAGCCTTTTTTATTTTATTTTTCAGTTTATAGTTTTTTTTTAAATTTGCCGGATCTATACCCTGTTCTCTGTGTATGCTCTTTGTTGTGGACTGCGTGTGATCTCGGCAAATCAGAAACAGGTTAAAGGGATTTTTTTTGCTACGCATGCTCTTTCCCCGTGTCTTTGTGCGATCTCGAGAAATCAGAAATAGTGAAAAAGTGATAGTTGTCGGTAAGGCTAACCGAAAATCTAACATTTTGCCGTAAGGCTTTGCATTTCGTTTTTTTTGCTCGTTTTTTGCGTATTTTGAGCAGGAAAAGGCACGTACACCGAAGAGTTACAAAATTAAAGAAAAAAAAAAAAAAAAAAAAAACCCTCTTCCTCCTTTCATACAATAACGTGATCCATTTACTATCTCACTTGGTGAGGGGTTAGTTTATGAGAATAGAGGTCTTGGGTTCAAGTCTCCTTCTCAAAGTTTTTTTGTAAAAAAAATTTGTTCAAAGAGGCGGAATTTTTTTTTTAAAAAGTAGCACTTCATCTCGTTCTCGTAACTATTCGGCATCTACAACTCAGATTTTTCAAAAGGCATAACTTCTTCATCCGGAAGCCATTTTTCGAGCCGTTTTTTTTTTAAACGACCTAATTTTTCAAGATATTTCCATTGGAGCAATTATTTTCAGCTTTTCTCAGCTTCATTTAAAAAAAAAAATTGGAAAGTGCATGCCCAATTTTTTTTAACAGCACCAATTATTTCCAATGGCTACCTCACATGGTAGATATAATTAGAAGTAAAGGGCTTTATAGAATAGCCACAGGATAAGAAACTAAACCTTTCGATGATGATAAAGTTCCTAAATGGGAAAATAGACAAGATCAAGCACGAGGGTTGATAGGAATGTCCATTGCTTAAGATCTTTGATTTCACATCCTTGACATTGACACTCCTGATAAATCCCTAGAAAAGCTAAATAATATTTTTGGCATTCAAAATCAAATTAGGGACCACCAACTTCAAAATGATTCACTTACTTTGGACCCTAATAATTTCTCCTCTATTGAAAACTTTTTGTCAAAAGTCAAGACCCTTAGACTTCTTTTAGAAGGGTGTAAGGTCAAAAAGGAAGATGGTAGCCTCATATATTGCATTCTTGATAAGCTTGGTCTTGCATACTCAGTATTTTTTTCCGCTTTCCATTCCGCCGGAGAAGCCATCATTTCTTTAGGAACCACCTACAAGAATCCCTCTTTTCATGCCTTTTGTGATTCTTTGATAAGAGAACAAGAAAAAATTTTACACCTTGGTCATATCACTAGTGGAAACGCTTCTAAGAAAGCCTTAGCAGCCCAACAACAACCATATCAAAAGAATCCCAAGAATTCGTATCATAAAAAATATGGTCCTAAACCAAACAAGGGCCCTAAGCAATTTTAGCCGCAAACTGAAAAATCAAATCACCAAAATAATAAGGTAAATCAAAACAAATGGAATAAGGCAGATAGACATTGCAACTTTTGCAATCGGGATGTCCATATAGAGTCCAAGTGTTTTAAGAAGATGGAAGCCTTAGGAGTAGCTATGAAGAAGCACAGTATCAATTTGGAGCACTCTTCACCTTCATCTTCAGGCATGGCACTTTGTACTTGTGGTTGTCAAGCATCAAGATCTGGTTATGCATTAAATGTATCTTCCTCTTCTCCTTCTCATAAGTGGCTCATTGATTCTAGAGCTTCTTACCACATCGCTAAAAATAAATCCATGTTTTCTTCTTTAAATGATTGTAACACCAAACATATTTATGTTGGTGATGATATATCTCTTACTGTTGTAGGAACTAGAACCATTCATCTAGATAATGGCCAGTTTAATGATGTACTATGTGTTCCTACCTTTTCATGCAACCTTCTATCTGTTTATCAGATAACTCATTCAGGTGAAGGGAAAATAGTAGAATTCTCACCTCATGATGTTGTAATCAAGGACCTCAAAAATACTAGACATATTTTAGCTACTAACATTGCTGATGATTCCACAAGGTTGTATAAGTTTGAAAACTTTGGGTCGTCATGTCTTCCCTCTGTTTTTTTTCTCATAATGATGATGTGAGAAAACTTTGGTATGAGCAATTTGGTCACTTCAACTATCGCTCTCTTCAAACTCTATGTAACGAAAATATGGTGACGAACCTTCCCATGGTATCTTGCCGAGATGGTGTTTTCTCCAGATGTGTACTCAAAAAACATTATCAGGATAGTTTTGACAAACATGCCTCTTGGCATGCTTCAGCCCCTTTGCAGCTTGTGCACATTGATTTATGTGGTCCACTTCCTATTGTTTCTTTCTCTGGTTGCAAGTACTTGCAAACTTACCGATGATTGATGATTTTTCCGTACGCACTTGGGTATACTTCGAAACTCAAGTATAAAGTTTTAACATGTTCTTGGCTTTTAAGGCCTTTGTTGAGAAACAACTGACATCAAATTCTTAAGTTAAGATCGTACAATGGAGGAGAAATATGTTAACAACAAATTTATCAACTTCGCATTGACCATGGCATTCAATCGCAACATACTATTCCATATAATCCACAACAAAATGGTGTAGTTGAAAGGAAGAATTGCACCTTAAAAGAAATGGCTAATTGTATGCTTCAATCTAAAGGACTTGGTCTCAATTTTTGGGCAAAAGCCATTAACTATGCAAATTACATAGTAAATTGCACTCCTACTAAGGTTTTAAAGAATACAACTCCAGAAGAAGCTTGGAGCTCAATCAAACAAGATATAAGTCACTTTCGTGTTTTGGGCCCATATTCCAGATGTGAAAGCCTTAGAAACTAAGAGTGAAAAATGTATTTTTTTTGGATATTCTGAAGATGTCAAACGATATAGACTTCTTCAACCAAAATCCAAAAATATAATCATTAGAAGAGATGTAAAGTTTGATGAAAATATATCGTCCTATGAGCCTAGTTTGGTGGGTGTGCCACCTTTGGCCTACGAGCCTGATTCGGCATATGTGCCACCTCTCTCTCTCTCTCTTCTATTTTTAATAGCATTCCTTCTAGTTTAGATGATGAAAACAAGTATGGCAATCCTCCTCCACCTCTTGAAATTTTTCCTTATACTCCACCGCTTCCAAGATTGTTCCGCTTTACTCGGGATGCAGCAGGTTCTCTTGCAGGTGACCCTGCCGATCGACGACGTACACGTTCTCAGTTTGAAAGAGCTTCTTCCTTATTGGCTCAAGTTCCAGAAAATACTGATCCAAAAACCTTTGAAGAGGCCTCTGATCATCCAGCTTGGGATGAATCTATGAATGAAGAATATAATTCCTTATTGGCGAATGATACTTGGGATCTTGTTCCTCTTCCAAAAGGAAGAAAAATTGTTAGATGCAGATGGGTTTACAAAAAAAAGTTTGGACTAGATGGAAAAGTGGATAGACATAAAGTTTGCCTTGTCGCTAAATTTAAGGTTTTTCACAAGTTGCAGACTACACCGAAACCTTCTCCCGTGTTGCCAAAATGAATTCTATCCGCCTTGTTCTTTCCCTTGCCGCCTCCTTTAAATGGAAGTCCATCAAATGGATGTTAAATCCACCTTTTCTTACATGGAGATTTTGCATGAACAAATCTACACGAACAATCCTCGTTTTATCCAAAAAGACTCCACTCTCTTTGTTTTGCCGCCTTAGGAAGTCTCTCTATGGTCTCAAACAAGCTCATCGGGCTTGGTATGCCAAAATGGATAGATTTCTCTTAGATAATGGCTTTTCTAGGTGTCATTCTGACAACACTGTCTACACCAAGAAAGTGGGTAAGTCCTTCATCATCCTTGTTCTTTATATTGATGATCTTATCCTTACTGGGAATGATCCCAACCATATAAACCATGTGATGTCTAGCCTCAAAAGGAAGTTTGAAATGATAGACTTAGGACACTTGCATTATTTCCTTGGTCATCAAGTCTTGCAATACAAAGAAGGCATTACCCTTTCTCAGTCCAAGTGTGCCTGTGATCTTATACGCCACTTTCGCATAGAAGACTGTAAGCCAGCCCCTTCTCCCTTTCAGTCTGGAGTCAAGCTTTCAATCACTTGTACTACCCCTGAAGTTGATGCTACCTTATACCTTCAACTTGTTGGTAAACTTTTGTATCTAACCCATACTCGTCCTGACCTTTCCTTTGTCGTTGGTCTTGTTGCTCGATTTATGCACCAACCTCATGAAAGTCACTGGAAAGCAGCTAAAAGAATACTTCGATATATTCGAGGTACAATTCAGTTCGAGATTCATTACAGTGCAAGAGCATCTCCATTGTTGATCAATTTCACTGATTCTGATTGAGCTGGTGACCCTGATAATCGAAAGTCTATTGCAAGATATGTATTCACTCTTGGTTCAGGACCTATTACATGGTCTTGTAAGAAACAAAGTGCCATCTCTCTTTCTTCGGCAGAAGCAGAGTATCGTGGTGCGCTGAAGCTAGCAAGAAAGCGGCGGTGGCTCACCGCATCCTCGTTCAATTCTATCTCGACTGCCAACATCCAACTACACTTTGGTGTGATAATTAGAGTGCCATTCAGCTATGTAAAGATCTAGTTCAGCATCAGCGTATGAAACACATTAAACTCCACATACACTTCATCAGAAAGCTCATTCATGATCGTTTTCTTGAAGTGCAGTACTGTCAAACCAATGATTAGGTAGCCGATATATTTACAAAGGCTCTCACAGAAGTGAAGTTTACCAAACTTCGATCCCTACTTGGAGTTCAGGAAAGTTGTCATTAAGGGGGGATAGGCTCTAATTCCTCCTTCCTTCTCCTATTGTGTCACTTTTGTAAATCCTTCAATCCTATCCCAATTTGTTCTTAAGGGGGGATGTTAGGATATTTCAACACAATAGGAAATAGGCTCCTTTTGTGTCACCTTTGTAAATCCTTCAATCCTATCCCAAGTTGTTCTTAAGGGGGATGTTAGGATATTCCGACACATAGGAAATAGTTAAGAATAACTTAGTCTAGTGTAGAGTTAGGTAAAGTGTGTTTCTTTACCATGTACATTTGTAACTTATAATCTGACGGCCACGATTTGTAGTGATCCGACGGTTATCTCTCACCTCGGTATTAACGGCACTTGATCCGTGGCTTAACACTTGATTGGTCTGTGATCTCTATTTAAAGAGCATGGAGGGTCATTTGTCCGATAACCGTTTATGAGATAAACATATGTAACTTTTCTTTTATATTAATAAATTCCCTGAAGTGGCCGCGTTGGCTCAGGCGTGACCTGCTTTTCCTTTGAGGGTTTTAACCACGTGATCATACCGGTGTACCGATTTGTGATTTTGTTTGTGAGCTGGTGACCTTTGGTTCTTTGGATTCACTTCGAACTTACCCTGTAAATTTCTACATTAATTACCCTTGTGAGTAAGAGTTAAATAACCTTAATTAGCACTCCTTCCCTTCATCTCTTCTCTCTTCACAAATTTCTGATGAAACTTTAAAGTAATAGATTCTATGTTTACAACATATTATTTTGAGTTTCCTCTCTCTCCATGAATTTCCTCTAAAACTTAAAAGTGATAGATTATGTTTCTCAGCATATCAATTTGAGTTTCCCTTACAATTCTTGTTAAAATTGGACAACTAGGTCCAAACTCCATGTTGTGATGCTCAGATGAAGATACCAATATTTTTATTGAGTTCCTCTTTCGGAGAGGTGCAAGATCGATCTAAAGATCATCTTGATCCGATGAGCAGAACATTTATTTTGAATTTATTTTTAATACTTTCAAAATATGTGCAGGTCGACCTTAAGGTTTTACACCCCCAGCAAATGTGTCACACACCCTCAGTGATTGATATAAATAGAGTCAACATTGGAGGACATTTCAATCATCTCATCCTCACACATTCTCTCTCCTCTTCTGATTGGTTCGAGCTCCTTGGAGGCAGTTTCAGTTCACACATGGGAAAGAAGGACGAAGGCATTGTTGCTGCCATTGCTGCTGTCGTTGCTTTCGTCGTTGTTGCCGTTGTTGCTATTGTTGTTGTTTCCGTTGCTGCCGTTGTTGCTGTCGTTGTTGCCGTTGTTGCTGGTGTTGTTGTCGTCGCCGTCACAGCTGCGCTGTGGTTACGCCATTGTGCCATTGACTTTTTCCGGGGTTGACTTTGAGTTGACCGTGTGGTTGTTTTGAGGTTGTTGTGACACATGCCAGGTTGGCCGACCAAGGAGACTTTGCTAGTTGAAGCATCTTGTCGACCGTCGTAACGCACCACCACATTTTTCTCGTTTCGGTTTGTCTTCTATAGATCCACCGGCATGTTCGCCGATCAGCATTTTACTTGATTGTTTATGTGATTGTTGTGGTGAAAAGTAAAGTTGCATCAAGAATAGAACATCTACATAAATTTACATGGGATCAGAGCTGAGGTGAAGACAAGCCCTAATTTATAGCAATCACCGAAGAAGAAAATGGGTTCCATAAACTATGGCTTCAAGGAGGATGACAAATTGATTGGAAAGGATGACTTCCATGCTTGGAAGATGATATTGGATCTCAAATTGGAAGACCAAGATGTCATGGACTATGTGCAGGGTAAAATCCAAGAACCTCCATCCACTGCTACTTCTGCTGCCAAAACAAAGTATAAGAAGGGAGAAATCAAAGCAAAGCTGATGATCGGGGACTCAATTCATAAGAGTCTGGTTGCCTACATATCTGAGCTGGGCACATCCAAGGAAGTTGTATGATAAGTTGGTTTACATGTTCAAGGCCAACAATGTGAATAAAGTCCTATTCTTCAAGAATCAATTAAATAATCTGAAGAAAGTTAGGGATGAGTGTGTTCAATCATACTTTCTGAAGTTAACCGAGATCAGGAATAATCTGCTGGCTATTGAGGAGACAATAGCTGATCAAGAGATGGTTCTCACTGCACTTGGAGGTCTCTCATCCGAATGGCATGTGTTCAACACTACCATTCTCAATAATAATGTGATACCTGACTTTGATAAGGTACTGTCAAGATGCGTTCAAGAAGAGACAAGAATGAAGGAGTATGAAAATGAAGGGAATGCCTCCTACACTGCTCATTCTAGAAAGAAGAACTTTGGTGGTCCAAAGATCAAAGGAAGAGTAGGGGCACAAGGAAAGAAGGGCAAGTGTTACACTTGTCATAAGCCAGGTCACTATGCTAGAGAATTTCCTTTCAAGATGGATTCTCCCGATGGTGATGACAAAAAAAACAACTGAAGGAATGACAATCAAAGGAACAATAGGTTCAATGGAAAGAGGAAGGCTCCCTTCGACGGAAATGATCAACCTCTTAAAAGGTCGAGAAATTACAAGTATGAGGAATCAAATTTT
Organism: Pinus albicaulis; assembly: GCA_034641835.2. Lineage (NCBI taxonomy): Eukaryota > Viridiplantae > Streptophyta > Pinopsida > Pinales > Pinaceae > Pinus > Pinus albicaulis. The sequence goes on from CM076578.1 coordinate 486,804,888, forward strand.
GTTGATAAAAGAAATGAATTCATTCTTGTATATGCCCTCTTTCCACCCGAAACTATGGATGTCTGGTTGATAGATAGTGGTGCCTCAAGGCACATCACTGGCTTCAAGGAAGCACTCTTTGATATGGCTGAGAAGGATACCAATCTGGAAATCATCCTTGGAGATAATGCCACATATCCCGTGAAAGGGACAGGGACTGTGACCCTCCACTTGTCTCAAGGTCAAATCCTTCGCTTGCAGGATGTACTCTATGTACCTAATTAGAAGGAGAACCTTTTGTCTATATCGGCCATGGAAGACAAAGGTTTTAATGTGGCATTCACTGATGGAAAGGTGCACATGTGGAAGAAGAGCTTCAACGAAGCTATCACGTTTGGGTCTCTAGAATTGATACACTCTACCAGGTTGGAGGAATTCCACTGGGAGAAATGACATGAGATGCTATCCGACAGACCGATAATGGCACTGAATATGAGACTAATGAGTTCAAGAACTTTTGCAGAGGAACCAGCATCAAGAGGGAGACCACAATGTTTGTGGGCTACAGTGAAACTTCGAAGGCCTATATATTATATGTGCTTGGTCAAAGGGAACTGGAAATATGCCACGATGTCACCTTTGACGAAGATACTTCCCTGAGGAAAGTAGTCAATCTTCCGAGATCTGAGGAAGATCATGAAGCAAGGCCTGGAAATCAAGAAGAACCGAAGGATGAAACAATGCCTGATGTTGAAGGACCGATGGCCCGATTGATCCACCTCTTTTACTAGGAAGGAGACCATCATGGCTCAGATACACTCTTGAGGATGCTAAGGGACATGTAGCCCAAAAAGGGAGACATTCCGTGAAAGCAAGAAGTCGATTAGATACCAAGGGTATATAGCAACCATGAGTACTATTGTACAATCCGAGCCTGGATCCTTTGAAGAAGCCGTAAAGCATCAATTCTGGTAGGATGCTATGCACGAAGAGTATGAGTCCATTATGAAGAATGATTTCTGGGATGTGGTTTCAAGACTGAAGGACAAAGCAGTTCTCACCTCTAAATGGCTCTACAAGATCAAGCATGGATTTGATGGAAGTGCTGAAAAATTCAAGGCAAGATTCGTTGCCCATGGCTTCTCTCAAAAGGAAGGCATAAATTATGATGACATATTTGCACTTGTGGCCCGATACACCACCATTCAATCTATTATAGCCCTTGTTGCTACGCAAGGATGGAGACTCCTTCAGATGGATGTGAAGACCACATTTCTACATGGTGCGATAAAGGGAGAGGTCTATGTGGAGCAACCTCTGGGGTTCGAAGTCCAGGATCGGGACACCCATGTCTACAGGTTGAAGAAAGCCCTATATGGGCTGAAGCAAGCACCCAGAGCTTGGTAGAGAGGATAGATAGCTACTTGATGAAGCTGGGCTTCACTCTAAGTAATGATGATCCGAACCTTTACTTCAAGGTTGTCAAAGGAAATCCTCTCATTCTGGTGCTGTATGTGGATGACCTCTTCCTGACAGGTGTTGACCCTCTCATTCATCAATGCAAGAGGGAGCTCGCTGCTGAGTTTGAGATGAAAGACCTAGGACTGATGCACTACTTCCTAGGCCTGGAGGTCTGGCAGAGACTTGGCAAGATTTTCCTTTCTCAAGGAAAACACATTATGAAGCTTCTGGAAAGATTTGGTATGGTGGGCTGCAAGTCTGTGTCGACACCGATGCAGCTCAACTTCAAGAAGTCGAGTGGCAGCGCTGATGGGCCCGTATTGACAAATCCTACTGAGTATCGTCAACTCGTAGGGGCCCTAATGTTCTTAGTGAACACCCGTCCGGACGTATGTTTTGCAGTGAACACTTTGAGTCAACACATGGTTGATTGTAACATTCACTGGGTTGGTGCCAGGAAACTCTTGAGATATCTCTGGGGCACGATAGACCTTGGGCTGAGATACACTGCCAAGAGCATGACACTCCTTGGTTATACTGATGCCGATTGGGCTAGCAGTGTGGTGGATCCAATGTTACCAAACTCAGAATCGGCAATAAATCGGCAAGGCAAAAGAGCGAAGAATTTGAATCGGATCGGGAAAAAATCGGGAAAAAATCGGCAAATTCAATAAATAAAGATATACACATATATTGAATTAAAACAAATATTTTTCATTGATATTCAATAAAGCCATGTCCAAACAATGCATAATATCAATAGATGTCCAAAATATCATGAATGAATAAGTATCTCATATATGTTATGAGTCCAAACATGATCCGAAGTACTGAGTGACTGAGTCCTAACTAGTGACTACATAGAACCAGAAGCATATGCTTCTAAAAGTTTACAAAATTGAAAATACTGCCAAGCAAATCAGTAAAAAATCAATAACTGAGAGTCTAAGACTCTAAGAGTGAGAACTAGAAGCGATTCCTCCCACTCCTTCACTTGCTTGACTCTCTAAGTTCTCCAAGTCATGTAGACTTAAAAGAAGAGGCTCCTCCTCTATTTGGACCCAATCTGATGCATTTGTAGTTTGCAGATCTATCTCCTCAAGGTCGATTGCTGAATGATCCAAACCTATCATTATCATGAGACATTGAATTGTAAATTAAAGTTTGAACTTTAAAGTTTAAATTTTAAAGTGCAAATCAAATTATGAAAACTTCAAATTCAAGCTCTCACCTAGTATTTGCTTGTTGCGAAGTCGTAGATTGTAATGGACAAATACAAGGTCATTTAAGCGCTTTTGTGTCAATCGATTGCGCTTCTTAGAATGTATTTTCTCAAACATGCTCCAGTTGCGCTCACAACTTGAAGCACTACATGATTGGTTTAAGATTCGAATGGCGAATCTCTTCAAATCTGGGGTATCACTACCAAAATTTTGCCACCAAAGACCTAGCAAATGCCAAGTGTTTGTGAGTAGTAAGTACTAAATAGTAAAAACTTAAAAGAAAACAAAATTTAATAAAACATTTAACATACAAAATAATTTTTAAACAAATTTAATGAATTGATGAAGCCTTCACGGTACTTGGCAGCATTTTAGTCCTTTCTCGTATAGCACTAGTATAGGCAAATAATTTGGCTGGCGTCCTATAATCCTATAGTTGGGAAAAGACACGGCTTTGAATGTCTGGATCAGGGGAGCACCTTTCAATGCATGTCATAAGTCCTCTGCCAACCTCCCCATCTTCATTAAATTTGCTCTTATCATAAAAATATTGTGGGTTTAAGAAGTACCCAGCAGCATGTAAGGGGGAATGCAATTGCATATCCCAACGTGCATCAATAATATCCCAAAGAGGCAAATACTTTGCCTCCTCATCCCCATATCTTCTTTTGATGGCCTCCTTTGCGAGATCCATCGCCTCATAAATGTAACCCATAGCGGGTTTGTCACCATCAACCATCTTGAAAGTTAGTTTTCAAAATTAATGAAATATGAAACTTTGAAAATAAAAAGAAGCTTGAAATGAAATTTTAAAAATGAAAAAAGTTAAAAGACTTTAAGTACCTGAGAACTCTGACAAGGGACTCTGTCACAGCAATAATCTCTTCGGCATCTTTCCAAAAACCATCATTAAACACAAGTGCAACAATTTCAATGCCTTCAAGGGCCTTGGAATGTTTAGATGCCATCCACTCAAGTCCCAAGAACATCCTCTTCAGATTTATCTTTTGCTCAACCACAGATTGCAAAGATATGAAATTTGTTGCAAATCTAGTCACTGCAGGTCGAACAATTTCTTTACCTTCAGTGTATTTTCTCATGGTGTTTAGGACAATAGTGTGGTTGTACATGTATTTGGTTATGGATTTTGCCTTCTCCACAACCTCATGTATCCAATGAAGCTTACCAATGTCCTCAAGCATTAAATCTATGCAATGGGCAGCACAAGAGGTCCAAAAAATAGTGGGGTGCCTAATCTCAAAAAGTCTACCAACAGCGATATAATTAGCTGCATTGTCGGTGACAATTTGTACAACATGTTCTTCTCCCACTTCTTGAACGACTTCCTCCATCATTTCACAAATAAGTTGGGCAGTCTTAACCTTTTTTGAGGCGTCCACTGATTTGAGAAACATTGTGCCTGTTGGACAAGATACAAGGAAATTTATTAAAGTTCTATTCCTCTGATCAGTCCATCCATCACTCATGATGGTGCACCCTGTCTCTACCCATGATGAACGAAACTCAGTTAGCACAAGCATGACATCTTCAACACTCTCTAACAACAAATCTGTCCTAAGGCTCTCTGATGTAGGGGCTTTGAATCCTGGACCTGCAACAGCGACTACATCAATCATAGCTTGCCAATAAGGACTTCTGGCACAATGGAAAGGTATGTCAGAATAGAACCAAAAGTTAGCAATGGCCTTCCTTGCCTGTCTATGGATATCTTTTTTCCAACCAGTGCCATCCAAGGTAGGTTGGGAACCAGGTTTTGTGCGGGGAGAAAAAAAAGTGTTTATGTTTCCACCTCCAGTGTTGAATGCAGAAGGATTCCTCTGGGCTTGAGTTTGACTTTGACTTGGACTTGGAGGCATGTGTGAGAAACTTGGGAATGGCATTGAGGACTCAATAGAAGGAGATGAAAAGGGGGTATTGGAAGAAGAAACATCAACTCCAAGAGTTCCTATTTCTTGTTTTTGCTTTGCTCTCTTAGCATTATGCTGCCTCAACATGTCAAAGGCCAAGGCTGCTTGGTGTTTGACATTATCGTCAACCTTTTCGCAGAGACCTATATCATGCCCAGGTATCTGTGCAAGGTGGTACTTGAATCTATAGATGCCTCCATTACATTTTGTTTTGCAAAATTTACAAAGGAGCTTGGCGCTTCCGAGAATCTTGTCACAATAAGCCCAAGCAAAATCCTTCTCCCTCGGCATTGTTGTGGTACCTAACTTCCTGCAAAATAAGAAGGCAAAAAAAATAAAAAATAAAAAAGAAGGTATTTATTTTCTGGAATCTGAATCGCTGATATAAATTAAAAGTTTATCTAGATTGGGTTGAGTTTATCTAGATTGGGCTTAGTAAGGCATAAAATATTTGGAAGGATATACTCCGGCTCCCCATATACTATTTAGTATTTATTGTTGGCAAAACTGTAAACATAATTTATAAATTATAATATCAGTGTATCTTTTGGAATTCATCTTTCGAAATTCCTATTCCAATCATTGATATATCCATTAATGACCTATTTAAAATTATTCACCCAATTCAGGTGTCTAACACAATAGGACCAAACATCTCAATTGTGAGGAACAATCCAACGACCAATTAATCTGATAGATACGAGACATCACAGGCCAATCGAACTATCAGATGCAGACTGATTTGATTTGACATTTATGCTTCTATGCATGGTTGTCAGTGCATTATAAATTTACAATCATATACACAAACTCTCGTTTTATGGAGTGCCAAGTAGAAAATTGAGAGCTTCTGCAACAAGTTTTAAAGAAGTTTGCGACAGCAACATATCGATCGCTTGTTTGAGAGGATAAGAGTATCGACAGTGTGAAAATACAGAGATGCTTGGATACTCATGCTGATCAAGGGAATCAAGAGAAGTAGTTGACCAATATGTTTTTTTCTGGAACCATGGCAAGCCGCAAATTCATAATATAAGAATTTATTTGTTGATGCATAAGATATAAAGTTTTCAAAGCACGAAAGGGCAGTCTCTTGAATGCATTGATAGTAGTGGACACTTACAGTTCTGGACTCCCGAAGTTCGAACAATGTGTGAACTTGTAACGGCGGCGGGCACAGCGACGGCGGCGGCGGGCACAGCGACGGCGGCGGCGGGCACAGGGACGACGGCGGGCACAGCAGTGAGGAGTTTGAACTTGACGTTTGAAGTGTGCAGTGTGCGGCTCCAGCCTCCAGCAACGATAACTCCACAGTGAGCGGTAACTCGGACTCCACAACAGCGTGTAAATGAATTATAAAACATCCGCGTTTACAACACAAAACAGAAAAAAACCTTTGCGCACGAAAAACCTAGTGGCCGAGTACTCGGGTTAATCGGGTTAATCGCCTGCTCGCGAGTCAAACTCGGTCAACGTGAGTTTGACTAGTCCAGTTTTGAGTCGGCTCGTTTAGCCGCCGAGCAGAGTTCTAATCGCGAGTAATCGGCAAACTTGTCGATTCCTGTTTCATTGGGTGGATCGCAAGAGCACATCTAGATGCTACTTCACACGTAGATCTGCTTCGGGCAAGAAACTGAAGTCGGTAGCCTTGAGCACCGCTGAGGCCGAATACATTGTAACATGTATGGCCTGTTGTGAAGTCACTTGGTTGCGAAAGCTTTTCAGTGAGTTGTTCGAGCATGTGCTAGATGCCACCGTTATCCTTTGTGATAACTAGAGGGGGATTCGTTTGTCATAGAATCACGTGTTCCACGATCGATCCAAGCATGATGATGGCTGGTACCACTTTATCTGGGATATGGTACAGCGAGGCGCCGTAAGGCTCGATCATAAGAACTGATGAGCAGGTCACAGATATTCTCACTATGCCCTTTGGGAAGGTCATGTTCCTAACCTTCCGTGAGAATCTTGGAATCGTGGAATGACCCTATTCTGAGGGTCCTGTTGGACGATGAGCTCTGGGAGATCTGGGGGGCTTTGGAGATAGCTTCTCGGAGCTATAAGCAACCATAGGGCTAGGCTTGCCGAACCTTGTTGGTGTGCTTGGGCCCCACCGTGATGATTGAGTTGGTTTGCCTCTCATGATTTGTGCCCCGTATGCATCCTACCCATTTGAGTTTCGGACTCATAGGAAGTACCTCTCATTTGGCCAATGAGGTGGGAAAAGCTAGAGACTAGTAGCAAAGACTAATGGACGCATCAGAGATTGTCGCACTCTCTATCTAGGATGACACGTGTCCAACCACTTGATCTAGGATCAAGTCTAGTGAGGTTTCGGACCTCCTACTGACTTCGGGTCCGATAAACCAACTTCAGGTTGGTATGTGACTCTTTGAGTTCATGTGAGGTTTCGGACCTCCAACTGACTTCAGGTCAGTGAGACTAACTTCGAGTTAGTATATATGACTATCTTGAGTCCAAGCGAGGTTTCGGACCTCCTACTGACTTCGGGTCAGGTAAACCAACTTCGGGTTGGTATGAGACTCTTTGTGAGTCCGATAGAGGTTTCGAACCTCTGGGCTGAATCTGTCAGCCGAGGAATGATGTCTTTGTGATTGACCCACTTTTGTTCTGAAATAAAGAGGCTAGCAAAGCAAGTTACGGCGGGATGACGCACGATGTTTGATTGCACAGGTGGATGGAGTTCTCCCTAGTTGAGAGGGAGTGTTAAAATTGGACAACTAGGTCCAAACTCCATGTTGTGATGCTCAGATGAAGATACCAATATTTTTATTGGGTTCCTCTTTTGGAGAGGTGTAAGATCGATCTAAAATTGATCTTAATCCGATGAGCAGAACATTTATTTTGAATTTATTTTTAATAATTTCAAATATGTGTAGGTCGGCCTTAAGGTTTTACACCCCCAGCAAATGTGTCACACACCTCAGTGATTAATATAAATAGAGTCAACGTTGGAGGAAATTTCACTCATCTCATCCTCACACATCATCTCTCCTCTTCTGATTGGTTCGAGCTCCTTGGAGGCAGTTTCAGTTCACACGTGGGAAAGAAGGACGAAGGTGTTGTCGCTGTTGTTGCTGGCGTTGTTGCTATCGTTGTTGCTGTCGTCGTTGCTGTCGTTGTTGTTGTCGTTGTTGTTTCCGTTGCTGTCGTTGCTGTCGTTGTTGCTGGTGATGCTGCCGTTGTTGCTGGTGTTGCTGCCATTGGGGCAGCGTTGACTTTTTTGGGGTTGACTTTGAGTTGACCGTGTGGCTGTTTTGAGGGCTGTTGTGACACATGTTGGGTTGATTGACCAAGAAGACTTTGCTGGTTGAAGCATCCTGTTGACCGTCGTAACGCACCACCACATTTTTTTGTTTCTAGTTTGTCTTCTATAGATCCACTGGTATGTTCTATCATCATTTTACTTGATTGTTTATGTGATTGCTATGGTGAAAAGTAAAGTTGCATCAAGCATAGAACATATATATAAATTTACAGTTCTTCTTTTCATTCCATTCAAATATCAGCAGTTTATGGCATTGTGAAGGCTTTCATTATATCAGATTATTGAGGGTATTAAGTAATTATATTCTAAAGGTGTTAAACAAAGGCCATTTGATATTGTAATTGTGACATACATGTATAAAATGTCTTAAGCATTGATTCCTTACCACAGTCAAGGGATTGCTTCTTGAGATACAACACCACATTTGCTCAAATGTTGGTGTATCCTTCCAAATGTTAAGTCTTGATGCAACACCACTCCTAGATTTTGGTAGTCCTAGAAGAGAAATAATTACGAGCTCCTTTTCTGGGACAACTTCATCTATTGCTTGGAGTTCATCTCTGATTCTAGATATCCTTATAAAGTATGATGACACAGTGTCATCTTTTGTCATAGGAGAGAGAAATTTCAGTTTCTTTTAAAAAATGATGACTTCTTTCTTCATGAGACTCTTCCTTCTTGTCCCTTGAATTTCGCACTTTTTCTTGCCCAGAAGTTGCAATTCGAACTTGATGAGTGAGAGTGACAAATGAGGTCAAGTTGTTGCCTTCATGTATGTCTTTCTTCCCCTCAGTTTAGGCCAACTTGTCCAATTTGAGACTGACTTGGTGGAGGAGGCTTAACTACTTATTTTACAATACAATAAATTTCTTTTTTAACAAATAGAGCCCAAGAAGGGTCTTTTACATTATGACATGGACAAGGAAACTTGACATAAACCCTAAAAGCCTTCAATGGAGGCTTTGACCTAAAAACAATTGACCCAAGCATGAAACCCATGCTTTAATAAGTCAAATTCTTTAATGATTTATTTTTCTTTCTTTTGACAAATACATTACATTATGGCTCAAGTACAATTATGAAAACCAACATTAGTTACATTCTTCAACACCTTTACCTCAATATCTTCTTCAAATCATCTTCTCCTTTGAAGCCCAAAAATGAAATTTGAGTGACTCCACTCTCTGAACCAACTAGAGTGTATAGTTTCAACACCAAAGCTAGCTATGGTGACTAAGGTTTCTCAAATCGTAAGCTTCTCTATAAAAAATCTCAAAGAGCACTTTTTTCCCAAATGCAAGTGATAGAATGAGCAGAGACTCCTCCCCTTTCCCTTTTTATAACTTTGTGACCACTTTTTCCGCCATTTTTCCTTTTTCCCTCCAAATAAATAATAAAAGCAGTTTTCCTTTCTTATTAAATAAAGTGACTCTTTTTACTAATTAAAGCCAGTTTTAACCCTAGAGCCTCATTTTCATCATTTTTCCATGTAGATCTTTTCGCCCCGATTCCAACGAACTATTACACTAAGGTGTTTCTCCAAGTAATCAGCCTAAAACAACACCTTAAGCGTAATTAATTAAAATATGCCCATTAATAACTTTGTTTTATGGAAGTCATTGGAATGCAGCAGAACCAAGAGCGAACCATGTGGAACTGATCCAGATAATGAAATATGGTAAGCGATACCAGACGGACCCATAAAACTCTTCTAGAACCCTCCGGGCCCACCAATGGAGTAATCACACTCCTATGACCGGGCTGACACAAGCTCTGGAAATCCCTTCTAACCACATCACAAGGTAATCCAAAATTTGGGGACATTACACCCTATCTTCATTTATGCAGAAAATATAGGGGAATTTTCAATCTTCTAATAAATTTGCTGCAGTTGCAGCCGAATAAGGTGACCATATTAATGGACCATGATATATATGAGGTGTGTTCGAAGGTAACTCCAAACTAATAATAGACGCAATCAAGAAATCTTTGTTAGACAAGCATGGAAGTAACTGTCAAATAGCATCTATTATTGCAGTGATCAAGCAATTTACAAGTACTTTTTATAGAATTCAAGCGTAGTCATGTAAGACAAGAAAATACCAGTGTGGATAAGCTTACACAAATGAGTGCCAATGGCCATTTTCGTAACCAAATTGTAAAAAGAAAGTAGCCAGATCACACACATCAAGTGATAAAGGAAAATCTTCCGTGGTACATTAATCACGATAAAGAATGTTTGGCAGATTGAAACACAGTAATCATTAAACCATCTGGATAACTAACTTGTATGTCCATTTATGTCTTTTAATCCTTTATTCTAAGCAGTTGTAAATAGTATTCATTGATCCTAGCAGAACTTAGGTTGGATTCAGAGTTTAAGGATCAAGCCCCAATGATTATAATCTCTCTTTCTAGGGATCAAGTCCCATCATAGTCAACTCTATCTTTCTAAGACAATTCTCTGGCGACAAAACTGACTTTGTAGTTTTCAATGCTTCCATTAGCAACGTGTTTGATCTTGTACAACATCTAGAATCAATCATTAATTTCCTACTAGATCTTAGAACCAATGTTGCGAACATCGGCATCGGGATCAAATCGGCAAGGTTCTGGAAAACCAAAAAATCGTAAAAATCTGGAAAATATCGGTAAAAAATCGGTAAACATCGGCAAAATTAAGATACCATAAAAATATCTTTAAAATTGGCAAACATCGGCTAGGCCAAAAAATCATGATTTCGAGATAAAATCGGAATGTTATCGAGATGTTCGCAACACTGCTTAGAAGCATCATCCATCTCCCAAACATCAATCCTGAGGATGGATTTGTACTCTAAAACAATAGATTGAGTTGATTTATCAATGTACACATAATCAAGTTGCAAATACCTTCACCAAAGCGTAGGACAAAGCCAAGTTCATGAAATTCAAAAATTTGCATGGAGTCTAGAACGAAAGTCGTTAAGGGGGAATGTTCAAAATACAAATCTCTGTTCTTATAGTATTTACTTATTTGCATTTTTCTATTTTGTATATAAATGTTATATATAATAATATATAATAAGTGAATAAACAAGACTAGAAAGACTGGAAAAGGCTGAAACGAAAATATGTTCCATGTTTTACCCATAGTTTTAAAAGATGGAACCAGTCTTCAAACTAACCACTTGTCAAACCAGGTTGCAAACCAAATTCAATAAACCACTTTTAAAAAGATACTAAAATAAATAAATTTTTAATGGAAAAAAGTTATTTTAAGATTCCAAACGATTAAAGACAAAATATGCAAAGTTTTCTCATCTATATACCATGTAAGGGTCAACATATCAAAATGGTAGTGCAATACATATCAACAACATAATATGTAATCAATGAGGCTCTAAATGGCCTCTAGACTCCAAAAGTCATGCTACAAGCTTCTGGGCCACTAGCCTACTACTAGTCACTGATCAACATGATCACTCATCAAACTCATCACCACTCCTAGAAATTGGACCATCAGCAGGAGCTACATAAACGCCATCTAGCTCAGACTCCTCAAAATCCTCAACCTTATAATATGGTAGAAAAATATTAACATGTCTAACCAATGACTTTGGTTTGAGTGAAGAGTCCATCTCCTAAACCTTATGGTAGAAAATGCTTAAACATGCCTAACCAATTATTTTGATTTGAGTGAAGGGTACATTTTCATTATGGCCATGGTAGAGGAGTTCAACAATCAATACCAATCAACACTAGAGGAATTCAACAATCAATGCCTATAATGTCCCGTATTGATTAATTGCCCACGAAAACACGAAGTAGCCTATCCAACCCTATAGGCTATAGCCATTGATAAAGGGGAAAACCCAATTATCCAAAGCTTAGGGCAACATTGGGTGAATTTTGGGTACCTAGGGCAAAAAGCACAAATTGGGGTTTGCTCATGAACCCCACATTTGATTAAGGAGAAAATTGTTGATATCTAGTAGCATCAGATGTGCTCTAAGCGTCAAAATGGGAGGCCAGGACACATGTATTCCATAATACCCATAAATCATTTTGAGAAATTCCACCTGGAGGACGTTTAATTAAATTTATTAATTATTTTTAATGGATGCCTAAGTTTAAACTTAGGAAATTAAAATAATTAAAGTGAATTAATTAAACTAAGTGTGAAACTTCTAGAAAAAGACGGAGATCAAGTAAATATGATTTGAGCGATTGATTAGAATCTAATCTGGGTGGTTGATTTGTCAACGAGAAGATTATAAGGACTTCGATGGGCATTTGGAAAAATATATCAGGTGAGATCAAGAGATTGATTTCTCAAGTGAGCAGCACAGCTATTGCTGGAGAGATCATCGAGGAGATTCCTTGCAGTGAGGGGCAAAGATAGTTTACCGGTTGGAGATTCCCTGAGTCGGGGATACAACGCAGAGAAGGCAAAGAGAGATCCAGAAGAGGCAGCGTAAGAGCCACGTTGAGGCAACGCTGAACTTATGAGGAGATCCGCAAATTTGGTGACGGTCATATCAAATCCATTGTCGGGAGCCTCTGAGGAGATCCATTGTCGGGAGCTGGGATGTGACGCTGGAGGGCCAGAGGATCGAGCATCTAGCCAACAGATTGATCAGCCAGAGGGAGTGACACAGTCCCTATCAGTTGTGACACAGAGTTGCGCAGTGACTGCACAGAGACAGCGCAGAGGCAGCTTGGGGCTAGCCATTTCGGGGTTGGGTCAGTGTCGGATCGCCAGAGATAGTGTGTGGTATTTTTCACTAATTTTTCTGTCAGTCAGATTCTCTCTATCGGATAGCCAGTAAGGCATCCAAAGATTGTATTCAGAACTACTACTTAATAATACAAACCCTCAATTGTTGCACTGGTTTTCCTGCATTGGGTTTTTCCAGGGACTTAATCCAAAATTAAAAGTGTCAATTGTGTGTGTATTTATTTCTTCTTGCTTAGTTCTTATTTCTGCATATAATTTAATTAGTGAAGGCTGCAGTTTAATTTACTTCAATATTTACAGTGTAACACAGTAAATAACTTGCATGGAATTAACAATTAGGAGAAGTAATATCAAATTGCTGCAGTAGGGATTCGAGATTACGAATTTTCCCAAAAACCCCACGTGGAAACCTATATATAAAGAAGAGTTGGAATCACATTTTCATCATCGATCTGGATTGATTATCTTTGTTTTCTTGAGCTAAGGCTCTAAGGGCTTTAAGACCCTTCTTCTTGATTAGTTTCAGTAGAGATGATCCCACCCTAGCTAATCCCCTGACTAGTTTCGGTGGAGGTGATCCACCCCAGCTAGTCACTACTTTTCTCTATTATGGAACAACATATCTACTTGAAGCAACTCGGTTTTGTCTTGGTTAGTAAGGGAGAAGTCTATGTGGTTATGTTGAATAGCAATCTTTGTCTTAGGCCAGTGAAGTATTATTTTGAAGGAATCCTCTCAAATTGACCTGAGCAGACATTAAGGTACTCTGAGGCACAGCAAGTGGGCCATTAGGTTGCAGACCGCAAGGCCACAAGAAGCCGCAACGTCGTAGGCTGCAGGGCTGAGGGTTGCAGGAGGGCTGAAATTACTGCTCTAGTCAGCCAAATTCTGGGCATTGCTGAGACAACAAATTTGGTACAGTGACATATTTGAGGCAATAGGAAGTTCGGTCCTTGAGACAGAGAATTTGGACCCCCTGAACAGCAAGTAGTAGGACCAGCACAAGAAGTTACTCCACTGCAACAATTTGGTAGCAAAACAGATAAGCCATAAAAGAAGGTTTTCTCCACTTCGACACTCATTCCATGGAAATATTCTGGACAGCAAGGTCAACGACTGCATTTTTAGGCTACAAGTTCCCTCAAGACAAGCAGTAGGACCAGATTCTCTAAAATTGTGGGACATCTTCAAACTCCTGTTGTAGTAATTCAATATAGCACAACCATTAATAAATTAGTGTAGTTTGGATTGGACTGTATAGAGTAGTGATAGTTGGATACTGTTTTATTAGATTATGATACTTATAAAAGAGTGGCAAAATATTGGCTAGACATACTGACTTTTACTACGCAGTCAGCCCAAATTGTTGTGATTTGATTGAAGAACTATATTGTTACGAAATATAGTAATATAGTTGTAGTGTGGTCATAACTATATTGTGCATCATTGGTTGGGTACATTCTCTATTTCAGCAGAAAGTCAGCCCTCAGTCAATGTGATTTCAACGAAGGATTATATTGTTGTTGAATCTTTATATTCGTGCCTACATATTGTTATGAATATGTACTATTGTTAATGATTTATTGAAGAAAACCCTAGCCATAATAGAAAGCCCTAAGGGCAAAATTACCCTAGAATATTACAGTGGTATAAGAGTTGTGCATCCTACCAGCTTGTGAGTGTGTGAGCCTTATATGCTTCCTGAAGATACAAGTAATGTAACACATTACAAAAAGAAAACAATTATCCATAGTACAGTCATGGGGGATAGGGGTGAAGGAGGAAGACCAAATATTAATGATCTCTTGCATGTGCTAATCCATGGGCATACAAAAATAACCAATTTGTTGGTGCAAGGGCAGCAACAGATAGCCCAAGGACAACAGCAAATGATGCAACTCATTACCCAAGCCTTGGGAAATCTAAACAACATTTGCAACAATGCTGCTAATGTGTGTAACAGGGCCGGTGCTAAAGGGAGCAACAACCACAATCTTGGCTCTTTTTCACAATCCAACAGAAGAGAAACCAATGGAAGTAACCATAGGCCCCTACTACATCAGTTTTTGGAAAATCAAGTGACAACAAACCAAGGAGCAGCAGAACAAAATGACTTTACATAATACTTTCGAGAATATGCAGCATTGGGAGAATATGTTCGCGCGCACATGACGTTCAACGAATACATCAATATTAAGTACAGAAACAATCCCAAGGCACAACGGAATCAGGATCTAATGCACAAAATGGGGAAATTGTCCATTCCCTCCTTCAATGGATCAGCCACGTGTTCAACAAGGGATTGGGTGAAAATTTGGAAACTTGTTTCCGACTTAATCCCATGCAGGAAGCAGATGCTATACAATTTGCCACATTACATTTGGAAGGGGAAGCACACGAATGGTGGTACCATGGACTGGTCACCTTGGGGCATTCCAACAAAACCACATATGTGGTCTTCACCCAAAGATTGATAGAACTTTTCAATCAGAAGGATCCGAATATACATTTTAAAGAGCTGGCACAGCTCGAACAGACTGGAGCCCCAAAGACTTACATCACAGAATTCGAATGGATAGCATTCATGGTTACGAACATATCTGAACAAAGATTAAGCATGCTTTTCACTGAAGTCTTAGTTGAACCTTGACATGGCTTTGTCAAAGCCTTTAGGCCCACTACCTTGCAAGAGGAAATCACCAAGACTCGAGATATGGGCAGTGTAGCACCAAAATTGAAGACTCCATCCATACCACAAATCCCTCTGATGGAGAAGGCCAAGAAGGCACCCCAGAAGGACGAGACTAAGAAGGATCAGTTGGATGAAGAAATTGAAAACGAGCTTATAAGGAAGAAGCTCTGTTTCACTTGCAAGGAGCCATGGGAGCCTGGTCATCGATGTTTGGGAAAGGGAAAGATCCACTACATTGAAGTAGGTCAAATAGTGACAACGAAAATGAAACTACGCTAGCACCAAGCAAGGAGTCCAGCATTTCCGAAAAACTATTGCCCTTGAAAGAGGCTAAGGGACGCAAGAATCCATGTCCAAAAATTGAAGGAGGTGCTATTGCCACCCACTTATGTGGTCTTCACCCAAAGATTGATAGAACATTTCGATCAAAAGGATCCAAATATACATTTTGGAGAGCTGGCACAGCTAAAACAGACTGGAGCCCCAAAGACTTACATCACAGAATTCAAATGGATAGCATTCTTGGTTACGAACATATCTGAACAAAGATTAAGCATGTTTTTCACTGAAGGCTTAGTTGAACCCCGACATGGCTTTGTCAAAGCCTTTAGGCCTACTACCCTGCAGGAGGAAATCACCAAGACTCAAGATATGGGAGGTGTAGCACCAAAAGTGAAGACTCCATCCATACCACAAATCCCTCTGATGGAGAAGGCCAAGAAGGCACCCCAGAAGGACGAGACTAAGAAGGATCAGTTGGATGAAGAAATCCGAAACAAGCTTATAAGGAAGAAGCTTTGTTTCACTTGCAAGGAGCCATGGGAGCCTGGTCATCAATTTTTGGGAAAGGGAAAGATCCACAACATTGAAGTAGGTCAAATAGTGACAATGAAAATGAAACTACACTAGCACCAAGCAAGGAGTCCAGCATTTCTGAAGAACTATCGCCCTTGAAAGAGGCTAAGGGACACAAGAAGCCATGCCCAAAAATTGAAGGAGGTGCTATCGCCACCCTCTCAGGAGTCCCTAAATATCACACCTTCAAAATCAAGGGTGTCATACGAGGACAACGAATCATAGCATTGATTGATGGTGGAACAACATACAACTTCATTGATGTAGTTGTGGTGGTAAGGAGAGGCATACCTACCGAAGATTTTGAAAGTTTCGAAGTGAGGGCAATTGATTGGGTATAATATGACATGCACACAGGTAGTTCCACGTTTAAGCATCACCATAGGTAACTATACACTTACTGATGATTTTTATGTGATAGAATTAACATATACTAATGTGGTGTTGGAAGTACAATGGTGGTACTCATTGGGAAGATTCGTAATGAACTACCAAGTGATGGAAATGGAGGTCCGAGACTCAAATGGCAACAAGATAGTATTACGAGGCATGAAAAATGGGGCCCTTGAGTTGTAACAGCTAAGCAAATGGAGTTCATGCCTAAGCAAGACGAAGTAATTTGCATGGCAGCTCGTCGAAGTACAAACCCAAGATCATCAAGTAGCAGCTTACAAGAATATGAGCAAGAATGCAATGAAGATGTTGAACATGACATGCACATTCTTTAGAGATTGGAGAGCCCATCTCTTAGTAGAGTACTCTAAAAATCAGTTTGTCTGTGAATTGTTAGACGAACTCATCCATGACGATAGGTACAACGTAGAAGATGAGATCATCTTCTATGAAAATCAATTATATTTTGTCATCGAATCTACACTCGTGGAAAAGCTCATTAGAACTAAACATGACAGACCAGTTGAAGTCATGTTGGAGCCTACCCCTCAAATCAGGGATTGCACAAATATGGAAGAGACAGTTGGAAAAAACTGGACAAAGACTGATGGTAAAGACCCCAAAGAAAATCTGATCGCAGCAGCAGATTCTTCGGAAGTTAATGGAAGTTTATAAAAGGAGGGGACGCAATATGTATTGGCAATAAGAAGCACCTTCAAAAGCATGAAAAAAGGTATGTGGCAAAAGAAATTGTCATAAATGTGAATTTTTATCTACACAAATTTCCTATCTTGTGTAAAAGTCATTGCTGACAAACCGTGGTAGCAAACCCTGCTAGAGCACAGGATTATGAAACTGACCCTCCTAATTTTCCAAGAGAGTCTCATGCATTTGAGCGAAGTACCCAATTCTGTTATGAAATATTTGCCGCACTTAATACTAGCAATGTTGCTACAGTCTTTTGTGCTGCAAAACATCTTGGAATAATGGGAGTTATAAAAAGGGATAATTGGAAGTGATTTTCAGTTTATTTCAAAATTAGGAAAGATGTCATGATTGCATTACAAGCTGCCAAATCACTCTTACTATGGTCAAGTGATTGCAAGGTTGCATGGAGCTGTATTTTCATTGATCCCTCCCAGGTTGAAGGGTCTTTCATTTGCACAAGGATGAAGTTATTGAATGGCCAACCATGCCTAGACGACAACACTTTAAAAAATGGAAATGGATCACTTTCAAGTGATGTGGGGGCAGCAGAAAAACATGGACAGCCTGTGGAAATTATTGTAAGCATATTACCACCAGAATGGGGATCAACTTCAAAGTTCATACAACTTTTTGCTAAAGTTATTGAAGACTGCTACTATGCTGAGGATAAACTTCGTCTGAAATAGGACTAACTTCAGTAGTAACACACGGCTGTAGTTTTGCCCGAAACTCAACTATGATTTGGAAGGTATAAGCAACATGATTATTGGGCTGCAACAAGAAAAAGGGGGTGTTGATATAGCAGCAGTGAGGACTGAAAGAAGTCTTTTATTCTTGAAAATTGAAGAAACAATCATGCAGCACCCAGACTTGCAATTGCTTGAGGACAAGCAATGTCGGGAAGTGTTGATTTTCTAGGGCACATACTAGAAATTATTTCTTCAAAAGCTAACCACTTTCAATCATTCAATGAGCATTACATATCATTCATTCATAATCATTAAGAAGTTATACAGAAGAACATTCAACCATATCATTCATTCATAATCACTAAGCAGTTACACAGAAGAAAATTCATCCATTAAAACCATGAAAGAGCAGTAGAGAAATAATCAAGAAACCATGAGACAAGAGACACCAAAATTAGGCTTGAGGCAAGGGAATAATCCACAATGGGAAAACCGAGAAATTATTTCTTATGTGAGAGAGAGAGAGAGAGAGAGAGAGAGAGAGTTCATAGTTCATCAATACATCAGAAACCAACATCAAGATAATAGCCAAACCAATATCGAAGAACATGATGAGATCCCAAACCACCCTCCTGAAAATTCCTTCGCTAGATCAGAGCTGAGCAAGACAAAATCGATGATCAAATGATGGAGGAAGGCTCCTTTAGCTAGTGTACCAACTCCGTAGGCTATAGTCATTGATAAAGGGTGTTACCACTCAAACTAGCAGGGGACCTAAAAGGGTCTCCTAAGAGGGCAACTGCTAGGTTGAGGGAAACGGTGGAGGCTTAGTCCACTGTCACCACAGCTAAGGCTCCCTGCTCTTTACAGACTTTCCCTGATGGGAGGAGTCCCGATGCTTTTGGGAAGCCACTTATAAAGGATATATCAATGAATAGACGGGAAGTGACCCCTTAAACCCTTTCCCTAGGAGGAGGTGAAGAATGGAGCTTGCTTTCTCTTTAAGCAAGGGCCTTGACTTTCCAAAGAGAGGGGTTGAGGATTGAAGGGTGAGGATGAAGGGCATAACTTGTAGAGGTGCTTCCAGATCCCTAAAATCCTATAAGAACTTGGATTCCCAAATAATCATTGATGAATAGCATTTGACAACAAATGGGACCACACAGGGCCAAGTGGACCCAACCTAGGTTCGGGGATGGAATTTAGCAACCAATGATGTTCCTATCCTGGACAAGGTGAGAGGAAATGATCAAACAAGAATTTTTACTTAAAAAGGTCAAATTGATCTTACCAGGCACTAGCCTTGGAAAACACAGGACAAAACTTGATCCTAGAGCTAGGGCTTGGGATATCTCGAGACTCCACCATCGGAATGTCTTCAAAATTTGAAGAGAGGCGGGAGATGTTATCACTATGTAATTTCCGAGGTTATGAAAGAAACCACAGAGGTAACCACAAAACCACTTTGGAGTTTAGGATCTAGCCTTCCTCAAATCAGAGAGGGATCTCTCTATTAGATTTAACTTTGTTGTATTTATGATATTAGGCTAGCCAGGAATGCTCAATTATTTGTTTGATTGTTTGAGATTTGTTTTAATTGGTTTGGTTGATTAAATGCCTAAACTTCCGTTGGGATATGGAGTCTACAACTTAACATGGATCTATCTCCGATTTTCAAAGGGTTTTCACAGGGAAAGGTAGTTGAACTAATTGGATATTTCATATTTAAATGAAGTGTAATAGAAGAAATGAAATAGGTTCAATTAAGAAAAAGAACAGTTAAGAATTCTTTAACTTAATATCAGAGGAAAACATTTAAATTATCCACAGCCAGAATCAGGGTGTATCTTTCAACAAATTTTGTTCATCAACTTTCTATAAAATAATTCAGATTTAAGAACAAATAAGTATGAAAACAAAGAAATAAACACATAGACAGTGAGAGAAGCACTTCACCAAATAGTCCAACACATGAATCCTGTGAAATAGTTCTTTAATTATTGATCAACCCATCAAATGCAAAAGTACAATAGCTTCTGGAATGCAAAAATCAACCCTCAATACTTCGAAATCGGAAGTATTTATACAATTATTTACACAAGTCCTGCCATAACTGATCAAGATATATTTTAGGCAAATCTAAAACAAATTATATCTCTTATTACAAACTCATAGGGCAAGTTGGAATTGTTCGAAAGTTGGCCCTGATTTTAAGGAAGTTGTTGTTGATCTGTCACTTTGATCCTTTCTGCGTTGTTGATCCTTGACTGAAGAAAGAGTTACTCACTTAATCTATTAACTCACATAACTTATCCCACTTTTCTTCATTCGGAATAGACAATTTAGTCGCCCTCCTATAGATCTCATCTACTTCAGTGTACTTGGCAAAAGTAGGCTTAATGACCAAAATGTGATTTACCTCATGCTGTATGGTTAAATCATTCTCTAGTGTCTCAAGAAAGGCTTTTCCTATTATGCTGCCCATTACACTTGCAAACTTGGAGCTGTCTTTGGCCACATCTTTCAATTTCTTGTTGTAGTCCTCTTGAGTGAACAGTTTCTCATTGATCACAAATAAACTGGGCAATCCCTTTTTGTTCAACACTTTAAACCTGTTGAAAAACCTGTTAACACCAATTTCCAGCCCCTGACATTTTTCTTCTAGTTGTAGGACGAAGTTCTTTTTGGTCAAAACTTTCTTGACCTCAAGTATTGTTTTAGTTCTGTCTTCAATTCCCACTTCCTCCAGCTCATATTTATTTTTAGAATTCAGAAATCTGATAATGTTAGTAGCTTCAGTGGGCTTATCATCCAGCTTTTCTTTGATGTCTTCAATGGTTGCTGTAGCTTTCTATATCAACTCCTTTTTTTCAAAAATGATTTGTATGGAAGGCCATATTTCATTCATTGAGTTAAGGATGTTTGTCAATATGTTCTCTTTTGGTTGGGCCAAGGCCTAGCCCATGCCTATCTCTTTTCCCAATTATTGTATAATTTCCATTAATCTTTGGGACCTTTGTGCCTCAGCCATGTGTGAGGCAACACTCTTGTAAGGCCTTTATCTGTCCCTGCAGCTTCTTGATTTCTTCATTTTCTATTGACATATCTTCCATTGCTTTTGTAAGTTTGTTTGCAGCATCTGTGGGCTAGGCCGGAGGTGTTGTTGATGTAGAAGTACCTGTAGTTGGTATTGTTGTGAGGGGCACTGCATCCAAAGGAACCATGGCCAACTGTGCATTGTGTTCCTTTTCTTTGAGTAATTTATCCATCTTTGTCTCCATATTTCTAATTTGTGCGTTCTTCTCCATCATCAACTTCAACATGTCTTCCTTCTGGCTCTGTGACTCTCCTATTTCTTTAGTCTGTGGGTCCTCGGTTGCTAGCATCTTTAGTTTCTTTCTAAGTGCAGCAATATCAACATTTTTCTTCTTGATTAACTCTTCAGCTGCTTTGACATTCTCTGGATTATACCCCATCTTTATGACCAGCTCTTATAATGACTTGATTCTGGTGTCCTTTAACAAAGATGAAATCCTTTCAATATTTAGCTGAGATTGAACATTAGTAAGAGACAAATGCAACTTTGAAGCATTCATAGAAGTGTTAGTCAAAGTGGAAAATATCATCTCTCTTGTTTGATTATGCATCTCCATTTGATCGATGGGATGAATGTCCTTTGTATCAAATTCAAAGGAGGTCTTCTTGTAGTCAGCAGTTGTGTTTGGATGTGGAATCTGAGCTTGTAAGAATGCCATTTGCATTCTTCCCTTCTCTGTATCAAAGGCTGATAGAAGCCTGCTTTGAGCACTGGCAGTCTGTTTCCAGAATTAAGTGTAGGTGTTGCCTTTAAGGATCTCATTCTTGAGCTTTATTTCTTTGTATTTGTCAAAAATACTTTTCTCTTTATCTCCATGAATTAGCTCAGATGTTTGGGTTGGGTCTTGATGGTCCTGTGACACTGATGATGATGTTGGGGACCCTGTGAATTTACTACCTGATTGTGCAGAAGAAAGTGGATCTTTGATGACTATGGTAGCTTGTTGTTCTGCTTCTTTTTCCAAATCTATGTTAGGACTCCTTTTAGTTCTCTCTATATATATTATTTTGAATTCCTTTGTTGAGCTCTCTGCAACTGAAGGGCATCCTTCCTCTCTTTGTCTCTTCTTTGTCTTCTCTTGAGTAGGAGTTTGTGAAGTAGAGGTGGACATGAGCTGCTCCTCTGCTTCCTGTAAGGTGTTCTCTGCCCCTTCCAACTAATTCATGTACCTTTCAATCTCTGGCCTCTGCAGGTGCACATAAGGAGTGATTTCTTGTTCCAACCTCATCTTGGAGACTAGGCCAAATGGGTCATAAGACCATGTGAAGCTCAAAGTGAAATTAAATTGTTTCAGGAGCTCATATGCTTCTTCACCAGTTGCCTTGTTGTTACAAATAAAGGGACCAACCAGTGTCTTTATTCTGAACCGAGACTTCTTTTTGACTAAAACAAAAATCAGCATTAATCATTTGTCTTATGTATTCATGAGAAAATACTCTCATTGGGAGGTATTTAGGCAGTTTGTATGGTGGAAGCTCACACCCATACACTCTTATTTCTGTGTAGTTATAATAGAAGTACCAATCTCCTGTTTTGGCTTGCTCAGTTAGGTGCAAAATCTTCTTAATCTCATCACTGATTCTTGGCCCTGTGTTGCTGGTCAACAGACTCATAACTGGATGAATGAATTGCTCTATGTAATCTTTGAAGGTGTACTCATCTGAACCTTTCCTCACCAAAGAAGTCCAGAAAATCACTGACTATGGATTTCCTTCTTCATCTAACTTTTGCAGTGAGCATGGGAACCTGTCTGCCTGATAATATATGAACACGTAGGCAAGAATGGAGGCATACTTGAACATTCCTTCAGTTGGTAACTTTAGGATTTGTCCATGTATGTTGTTAGCAATAAATTGACTAAAATTAAACACAACAGAGGGTTTTTTATCAGTAGATAAAATTGATAGAAAAACTACGATAGGCTCATCCACCCATTCATCAGAATAATATCCTAACAGACATGAAAGAACAGAAATAATTTTCTTGGCTTGGTCAGGAAACATGGATGCAACATAAGGTGGATTCTTCTTGGGCAATTGGGCATTTGCATGTAGAAAAATATCAAAAATTTTGGCCCTCTGGGAGAAGTCTAATTTTTGGTACAGTTCATTCAAAGCTTCTACTGAAAAAGGGGTGCTAAATTCTGTCTGAGGGACCTGCGTAATCTGATTTATTGTTTCAGGGGTGATGGTGAGCAAAACTTCCCCACTCGGGGCCACAACAACTCTCTGATTGGGCAAATAGCAGGCATGGCACTTTCTAATGAAATCAGGTAAATCGTAGGTCTGATGAAAAAATATATAAGGGTAAAGTGGACTCCCAGAGTCCAATTTCATCAGTTTGATCAATGAAATTATCCTCGAACCAACAATATAACTCAAAAAGATCAAATTCGCATTTGATCTCTGTGATTTTATAATCCCTGTCAGCAAGGGGAATATGGTCAAGATCGACTGTGGGAGGGAGCATTGGGTTGATTAGATCATCATTATTTTTCTTCTTTGGAGGCATGTTGACTATTCAAATTGCAGGAAAGGGAAAACTGACAGTGGGAGGTTACCAGGGATTTGCTGACAGTCAGTTGTAAGTGGCAACAAATGTCTTTTTCCTGAAGTCGATCAGTTCCTTTGTCAACTGTGGAAGCTTGTTGTGTTAGCACAAATTTTAAAAATAAGGCCAAGTGAGCAATCTGTGAGCAAGGGAGTGAAAATGGTGCGCTGAGGGGGTTTTATGGTGATGGCAGAGTCATGTTGGAGGCACGAGGTCGTTATTGAATTCAAACGGTTATACCGGGAAAGAATAAATGTGTAATGAACATGGCCAAGTGTTGGAATAGGAGTGGAAAGGAGCGTGCGGGAAGAGTTGGCGGGAAAAGATGGAGGGTTGGCGGATTTCGAAGGGGGGTCGAAGCGGTAAGCAGTTTGTGAGGGGGGGGTGCGAAATGATGCAGGGCTGACACGTAGGGGTGGGACCGGCGGGGAGGAAACCGCTTTTCGAACTCCCCCTCCCCCCCACTGATAAAGATAGGATGGGCAAGGGTGTCCGAAAAGCACTGTCAACCGTTGATCTGACGGGGCGATGATTGGACAGCTGACAGGAGCACAAAACTTAACCACATACAACAAATCTCCTTTTTTTTCTTTCAAACCATATTACATGGGCGGAAAACTTTGGCTAAAATAAATAATGCCTCCGAACTTAGGATAAAAGGCCACATAATGTAAAATCAACCTCTTTTACCCTTTTGAACCCTTTTAACTCAACTTTCTCCTAATCCTAAGACTAACTTCGACCAACCAAGGGTGCATTTAGATGTGCATGTTGAGTTTTTTATGTGTTGGGGTAGGCTTCGGATGTGCTCTAGCTCCCAAAATTTGTGGAGAAACTAGAGTACATGAGATCTCCAAGACCTAGAAAGGGATTTGGGAAATTTTATCCAGTTTGGGAGATAATTAATTAATTAATATTTTTAATGAAGGACCCTAAGTCTAACTTAGGAAAATTAAAATATTAAAGGTAATTAATTTAAACATGTGATGGAAATGACTAAAGTCACACGGATCAAGCTTTATTTTAATCTTAGCCATGGTCACTGGTTTCCCAATGACAAAAGTATAAAGGAAAGGCTTGGGGTCAGTTGGAGAACACACACGGAGGCAGAGCACTGAGACTAAGCTGGAATTCTAGGGCATCGTTTGCTAAGAATTTCCAGAAATGTTTCAGCTGTAGCGAGGGGTAGTATTGGCTAATGGGATGATCTAATCCCAGAGCCAAGAGTCAGCAAGAGGCAGAGAAACAGCAATTAGGAGCAGCGCAGAGGAAGAAAAGGCTACGCAGCAGCTGCGTAGCGCAGAGGGTTTCAGTAGCTACGCAGGCCCAGAAAGGGCAGCACAGAGGTAGCAGGAGGCCATCCAGCCTTACGCAGGGCCAGCCAAGGCAACATAAGGACCCCTAATGTTAAAAGCTCAATTTTTTAATGGAATTTTTATAAAAAAAAAAAAAAAATTTAAAAAATTAACTTTTAACATTAGGGATTTTTTGTTTTAAAGTTGTTTTTCTTTTGGAAGTGGTTTTGGATCTAAATTATTCCATAGTCAAAGGAGAAATTTTTATTTTAATATCTAAAATTTGACTATAAGAAAAATTTCATTTCTGGATTGGAATTACCAAGAATATCTTTTTTAATTCGGAATTGTTGGAAATGATTAACATTTGAATTCGATGGTCGTTTCATGATAATATCTTTTCGGAATTTAAACTGTTTAAATCTCGCATCTAGTTCGAAAATATTTTTCATGCTTAGCATCTAGTGGAATTGATGGTCATTTAATGAGCTTTAAATGTGGTTTTAAATTGCTTGAAATTGGTGATTACTTGGTTAGTCAACTTTGAGAATATTTCAAGTAATGATAAATTGCATGTCTTTATCGAACATTGTTGATGCATGATTACGAAGGTGTTTTATCGAATGTTAAATCGCATTATTGAAAAGGGTTTATCTTCCAGTTTGATCAATTGAGCATTTAATTGAAGAATTGAATATTATCGTGGCAGATTGATATATTTTCATAGTAAGATAATTGTCTTTTTTTTTTTAAGCAGTAGTTACCTCTCACACTTACTTGATCTTAATTTCGTAACGAGATATTTTGACTCCACAAGGCACTGCTTTTAAACTTCAAATCTAATTGAATCTATAAAATCTCGTTAAATCTTAACAAATGCTCGGTCGTTTGACCATTTCTCCTGAATTGGTTGGTTTCCAATCAATTCTCCTTCTTCATTTCATTAAGGTCTACCTCCCTTAGTCTGCGAGGAGACAGCGTAAATAGAGAGATTGGGGATTAGGGTGACAGCCCCCGATCTGAGCCGTTGTCGCGGTGCCTAGACATTATGTGCGACAACACTGACCAAACACTAGAATGGTAGCAAAAGTCATGTCCATCTGAAGGGTTCCTTGTAACTTAGCTCCCCATGAACGAGACAATAACATGCCATACTTAGGGGGTATGTCTGCAACAACTATGTCCATCACCAAACTCTTGGCTGGAATTTGTGCTAAAGTGACACACAAGTCCTTATTGAGACCTAAACACTTCTTTACGGCCTTGTGATGTCAAGTCCTAGTTTCTCCATGACAGCCTTAGGCATAAGGTTGTGTGAGGCTCCTGAGTTTAGCATGGCATTATGCAAAATTTTGTCATGAATGTTTAGGCTAATATAGAATGGAGGTGCACCTCCTTCTTGAGGTTTTCCATCTACTTCAGGTCCAAACAAAAGTTGAGGGTGGTCATCATTCAAATTGACTGTATCTGCCCCTTCCCCTATGTTCAGAGCTTTCATTTCTTGGGACCTATACATGTTCTTGCTCATAAGCTCTGTTAGTGGAATGGGTATTTTAAGCTTTGCTAACTCATTTTTAATATTGAAGGATGTTTGGACTTTATTCATGTTTAGGAAATCTGGTTTTTCAGCAACATCTTTTTAGGTGTTTTCTTTTGGCTAGCTAGTGGTTGGAACATCTGTCTGAGTTGTTTAGGAGGTAGTATCAAATGTATTTTTAGTTGGATTTTTTGGAGTCTTTTTAGGAAGAATCTCAAGACTTTTCTTTGCAGGAGTATCAGTTGTCTTTTTACCTTGATTTTCAATAGCTTTTTTGGCAGGGCTATCTGTGGTTTTCTTACTTCTAAGGTTATACTGCCTATGAACTTCCATGATAGCATTTTCAAAACCTTGTTTATAGTCATATGATTCTTCATAATCAACTTTTGTTTGTGAAAGCATAAAAAGTTCTTGTTCTTCTGAATCATCATCATTTGTCCCCATTAAGTTGATCTGAGTATCATCTAGGTCTTCAACTATTTCACCCTCCTCATCAGCAAAGTTTTCTTGAAAAGGTGGCTTGACCTGCTGGTTTGGTCCCTTTCGTTCTCTTTGTTTAATTTGTGGTGTGATCCTCCTAAAATTAGGATTTCTAATTTCAGGACCAGGTTGATTTTCTCTTGGAGGGGTCCTATCAGTAATGTTCATTCTCTCCATAATTCTTTCCATTGTTCTAACTAGGCAATACATCTTAGCATCAGAGCAAGATGTTGATAGTTCCTCTTTGATTATCACTCTCCTCTCAGTCCTAAGCCTAGCTCTCTTGCTTAACAAATTTGCCTCTACACTGAAAGCATCTCTCTGCATCTCTTTCAAGGTTGCAGGATTCCTTTCTCTTAATTGGTAAGACATGTCAACGTTGAAACCATCCGGGAATTTAATTAGGGCTAAACCTTGAGGGGGCTTAATGTTTGTTGGAATTGCATTGTAAACATTGTTAAATCTAGTGCAGTAATCCTGCACACTCTCTCCAGGGGCCCTTTTAATATTCTCATATTCTGATAGGATCTGAAGGTGGTTTTTCTTTATCTTCCATCTATCGAGGAATGATTGGTGAAAAGCAGTGAGATCATTAATACTGGTTGGTACTAAGGCCCTGAACCATTTCCTAACTTCCTCGGTTAGACTTTGAGCAAACAGACTCATTTTGACATCTTCATCATCAACTTCTTGAAGATCAAAAAAATCAATCATTCTGTCAACATGTTGTGTAGCGGTGATGGGTCCGGTACCACCAAACTGAGAGATTTTATTTTGATATTCCTGGGGCATATTGTGCAAAGGTGCACCCAAAACCAAGGGAGCATACCTTGTTGCCATGATTGGGATTTTAGGGATGAACGATGGATGAGGGTATGAGTGGTGTAGGTATAGGATTTCCTACTGTAGGTTGAAGAAATGTCCAAGATGTTAATCGAAAAGCAGTGGAGATTATAGAGGAAGTGGGGCTAGTTGATATAGGATGAACTGATTGATAAATAAGAAGAAGATGTTGCTATTGTTAATGAAGAGAGTTCAACATATTGTTGAACGCAAGCGTCATGCACAGCTTGACGAAGATTATACAATCATCTAGTCCAAGTTTGATAAAAACCCTAAATCATATCAGCAATCAAGATAACAGAAGATTAGATAACTTTCGAAGACCATATGATAGACTATCTACTAGAGTTTTATATAAACCCTAGATTTCATTTAATCAAGTCAAATTTAGCATGAATAGTTTTACTAGGGTGTGATGTAAACCCTAGATTTCAATCAAAACAAAACACATCATAAATGACTTCTACCAGGGCTCGATGTAAACCGTAGATTTTCCATCTATAAATTATCAGCAAACATTATATAGATACATACTAGAGAATTTAACCATTACTAGAGCTTAGATGTAAAACCCTAGATTCTTCAATCATCATCCTAGAACTCCAAAATTTGACTAGAGCTTGTTTCCAAACCCTAGAACTTACGACCATTAGAAATTTGGTCAACACATATATCTAGGAGATTATTATCATGCATAAGCACATCATATGATTAGACAATATAAATATATCAGACATACATTGACCTAGACTAAGCTAGGGATGCAATCAAAGAAGTATATACCTAAGGTTTCATTCCTAGAACTTTTCAAAACAAGGATTTTGCTTGTAGACCTAACCAAAACTTAGAGTTTCAGTTCATTGTCAAAGCAAACCCTTGTTCCATCAAGATTTCGAACAGCATTATTTCAACCCTAATATGTTAGAGCTTCCATGATCATATCAAAATCCCAAACACAACATTATCAACATATCAATTAGTATATCCATTTCTTCATTAATATCCCTAAGTAGCTTTAGGATTTCACATATTATCAACATACCCTTAGGTTAGGGTTTCCAAAGAACCTTTTAGGGTTCCTTTTATGTAGACAATTAGAGATGTATAAGGTGGGTAGATTCATCAGATGATGAATCACCCCAAGCAAGAATCTTTTAAGATTCAAGAGAGCTAAACACAACAGATATTAATAGTTTAGATTGGATTTACCAAAGAGAATTAACAAAGCTTTATAATTAAGAAATACCTGTTTTTCGACAAACCTTCTTGTGATGCCTTCCTTCATACTTCTTGATCATTTAGCGAATCATTTCCTAGAAGTGTGAGTCATGGTCTACTATACCTACAATGCATACTTTCAAGCAAACTGTGATATGAAGAGTATAATTTGATCTTTCAAGTTAGATCTTTTATGCAACTATGAGGGATGGAATTCTAAGATATCAAGGATCAATCTAATTGACGAGGACATTTATTTTATTACTAGATTACTTTGTAGATCTTAGAGAACAAAGATCAAGATTCTAACATGTTTGTTATCTAAGGATCACAAATTAGACTAGCTACAAGAATTATTAGATGTAATACATGAAATTCATACGCACCTTGTAGTTGCATACATTTGATAGATAGCCTGTTGGACTTGTTGTAATACTTACTTGAGTAATTTTGGATGGCTTTGTCCTTGGGCACAAAAGACTTGATAGCCTGTAGATTTTACCATGACTATTCCACTGTAATAGGTGTCATTAAGTTAGTGTGAGACTGAACTTTGACTGTGAGATATTACTGAGATTGAGGGAGAACACCGTGACTGTCAGAGAGTGAAACCACCGAGACCAATCCTCTAAGATTATCCGAGATTTACTGTAATCATTGCTCTGATCCATCCGAACTCTTGTCACTGTAATTGTACCTGAATTATCATCACTGTTTTTTAACATATATTCTCCTTATTCTTGTGATATCGAAATAGTAGTACTTAATTGAGGCAGAGGTAGTTTTGATACTGTATTGACACCAAACTGTAGGGACACCAAATTGTGAATATTGTGGTAGTGTCAAATCTGTGAAAATAGCAAAGACTTGGTAGGACCAAATATTGTGACAGCAAGAACTTGTCTCTGAAATGTGATCCGAAATTCTGCCAAGAGCACACCAGTGATATTTGAATTTTTTTGAACTATGATGGTTCCGAACTTTGTCATAGCACCTTCATCATGTGATTGCACCGCATCTTTTATCCCTGTAAGAGTATGACTGCCCTGAGACTGTTTGGAAAAGATCTGAACTGTGTCACTGTGATCATGACTACACCGAGACTATCTTTGAAGGAGATCTGAATTGTGATGATTATTTAGCCCAAAAATGTCCTAGGGATCTTGATCTTGATGCAAACAGATCCTTTCATTGTTTCAAGGATGGATGAGAGTTCTTCAAAAAGCCTTTTAACTTTTGGCCATAGCTCTAATACCATGTTGGAGAAATGGAAGTTAATTAGTTTCTCTTATCATGACATTATCTTGTGGTTATTATTATGTGTTCTTGCGTTTTATCTTTCTTATCATCAAGACTTATGCCAAACAAATAGAAGAGGACACAAGATGTAGGCATGTTGCCAGGGCAAAACCCCACTCTTTGGGGAAAACCCAATCAAAATTATCTCTTCAATAGGTTCAAGATGAGACCCTTAAGACTGTAGACTTCCTCCATCGATTCATCCCTTCACTGTGTTAGCACCGAGATCTCCAAGACACTGAGATCTCCTTTGCTTGCACCAAAAACTTCATCCTCATTATCTTGACCAAGTTCTGTAGCATGAGATAGCATCATCGAGCATCATAACATATCACCAAACATCATAACGAGATAGCAACATATCACTGAACATCATGATTGAGATAGCAATGAGTTTTTTCTGGCACTGAGTTGAGATAGCACCGAATTTACTGAGACAGCAGCGAGTATTTGTAGCACCGAGTTTATGTATCGTAGCACCAAGAATATGTCACAGCATCATATAGCATCTTATTACCAAGCCACTGTACCATTGTTCTTTCATCGAGCATTGAGATCGAGCCATAGAGACCAAGCATAGAGACCAGGCCACTACGCTTTCACCAAGCATAAAGATCATGTAACCAAACCACTATTGTAACTTCACCAAGCTACTGTACCACTGTATCTTCACCGAACCTGTAATAAATTCTGAACCTTGATTGCAGAGAGAAGTCTGAATTGAGTGTGGAAATGCGAAATTACAGTGGGGTATTTATAGCTGTTTCTCCATAAAATAAGCCGACATGACTGTGAAGTGTTGTGTCTTATTTTTGAGCCGACTTGAGGACAGTTTCAAGGCCAACTTTAGGAGGTTTTTTATGTTGATTTTATAGCATCGGAAAGTGTTCCAAGTCTCAAAATTGGTGGATAGGATTGGACAGCAGTTATCCAGAGAATCTAGAAATCGTTTGTGGAAATTCCACACGGAACGCGCTTTGTTAAAATAATTAATTATTTTAATACAGACCCTAAGTCTAAACTTAGGGAAATTAAATAATTAAAGGATATTAATAAAGCAGAGTGTGAATCTTCTAGAAAACAAAGATCAAGTCATCTTTTAATCTGAGCCATTGATTAAAGATATAATCTTGGCCATTGATTCATCAGCAAGAAGATTATAAGAAGAGACTTGAGGGTCATTTGGAAATCAAGTCGAGGACATTCTCAGTGCCCGAAAGAAATCGATTCTGAAATAAGAGAATTTGATTTCAGTGGGTGAGTTTGTAGAGGCGGAACTGCAGAGGCAGAAGGAGGAGGGAGAAGTCAGCTAACGGTGAAGGAGAAGGCAGAAGAGTGAAGGGAAGGAGTGTAGAGCAGCAGCACCAACCCCTCCACGCAGAGTTACACAGTCCAAGGAGATTGCGCAAAGCAACTACGCAAGATGACGCAGAGGGTGTAGAAGGTCACCCCGAGAGTCGGGAATTCTTCCGAAGTGTCTAGAAAAATCATGCCAGATGTATGCTAATTTACTTTGCTCACCAAGACTTCTGTAAAGATCTTTTCATTGCTGAAGATAAATACAAACCCTCATTTGTTGCACCAGTTTTCCCACAGTGGGTTTTTCTGGGGACAATTTTCCAAAAATAACTATGTTCATATGGTTGTTTCTATTGTGCAACATGTGCTATTTCTATTCTTCTACTTTTGATTAGAGTGAAGTACTGCAGCTGTGTTTATTTCAAAATTTACTGAAGCATCTGTAAATAACTTATCTAATAAGTAGGTGAAATAAATCAATTACAGCAGTAATAATTTTCAGATTTGAAAGTTTCACATCATATCAAAGAAAAAGGCTAAAGACAGAAAGGGAGGATCTGCTATGGACCACAGATCCGACACTAGGAAGGGTTCACGCAGTCAAAAAGACTCACGCAGTCCCCCAGAGCACGTAGAAACGCAGAGGGAACATGACATGACGGTGCTGGCATCCAGACTAGAGGAGGATCTCGCTTGTGTGTCAAGCACGGCTCCTCCAGGTGTTTGGTATATTGACAGTGGAGCATCTGCTCAGATGACGAGGGTTCGAGAATGTTTTTCGAGCTACCAAGAAGAAAAGAGGAATTTCCAGATTATTATGGGAAACAAGGATAAGTGTACTCCCGTTGGAAGAGGTACCATAACATTTCAGACAGAAGATGGCAACAAGATTCGGGCCACAAACGTTCTGCATGTACCAGGGTTGCGAATGAATTTACTCTCAGTGTCTCAGCTTCAGAACAAGGGTTATGACATATACTTTATTGGAAACAAAGTTTATGTCAAACATCCTAGCTGGAGCAAGAAGGCACAAATTGGAGTAAGGAGTCATAAACTATATAAACTCCATCTTGAATCCCCCGTGGCTCTGATTGGCAATACATACAAAAGAGATCTGAATGAATTATGGCACAGAAGGACGGGACATCTACATCATGGAGCCTTGAGGATTCTCAAGAAAATTGTCATAGGAGCTTCTGAACATAGCACAAGGAGAGATGAAGTCTACAAGGGATGCATACTAGGGAAGTATGCTAAAGCAGCATTTCCAAGAAGCAGTAGCAGGGCCAAGAGTGTATTAGAGTTGATACACTTAGATATCTGTGGTCCAATGTCCACAACCGCTCTCAGTGGTGCAAAGTATTTTTCTACCTTTATTGATGATCATTCTAGAAAGACTTGGATCTATTTTCTCAAAACCAAAAATGAAGTCTTTGAACGGTTCAAAGACTTCAAAGCGTTGGTAGAAAACTCAACAGGAAAGAAGATCAAGAAGCTGCAGTCGGATAATGGTGGATAGTATATCGATAAAGACTTCACTAGTTTCTGTGCAAAGAAAGGCATCAAGAGAGAATGGACAGCTCCATACAATCTAGAGCAGAATGGAGTTGCAAAAAGGAAGAACCGGACCATTGTAGAGGTTACAAGGGCAATGCTATGTGACCAAGATATGCCCAAATTTTTGTGGGCAGAAGCCTGCAATACAACAGTATATGTGCAGAACAGAGTACCCCATAAAGCATTGGGGAAGGTAACTCCTGAGAGTATGTTCACAGCCAACAAGCCAGAGGTGAGCCATATTTGAATATTTGGCAGCATGGTGTATTGCCACGTTCCAGATGAGAAGAGGAAGAAGTTGGATCAGACTGCGGAAAAAGGTTATCTTGTGGGCTATAGTGAAACTGTAAAAGCATATCGCATCTATATTCCAGAAAGCAAGAAGATCATAGTAAGCTCGGACATGAAATTTATGGAGGAGAGAGCCTTCAAGAAATCCCGGGAAATGGCTACAGATACGCAGATTGAGGAGGACGCACTAGTACAGCCTCAACGGCCTACAGAGGATGGGTCAAGTGCCTCTCCACGGCACAAGGATTCTGAGGAGAGTTCCTCCAAAGAAGAGCAGATAGGAGAGCAAGTAAGACCGCCCACCACTAGTGAAAGATCAAGCAGAGAACTTCAACAAATTCTAAAGGATGCAGAAGAATTTTTTGGAGCCCCCAAAGACGGGAAGAGGGTATGGAGGCAACCTGACAGATACCAGGCCCTGGTAGCTCAGGTTGGAGAACCCTCCAGCTTTCGGGAGGCAACTTAGCATCAAGTGTGGGTGGATGCCATGGTGGAGGAGTATAGCTCCATCATGACAAATGATGTCTGGGAAGTAGTCCCTAGACCACAAGACAAATCAGTTGTAGGATCAAGGTGGATCTACAAGATCAAGTATGTTGCAAACGACAACATAGAGGTATGCACAAAAGGAAGGGATCGATTATGAGGAAACCTTCGCCCCTGTAGCTCGCTACTCTTCTATCAGATTCGTCATCTCTCTAGCAGCGCAGATGGGATGGGAGATTCACCAGATGGATGTCAAGACAACGTTCTTGAATAGGGTGTTAGAGGAGGAAGTGTACATAGAACAGCTAGAGGGCTTCGAGACACATGAGCAAAAGACTCATGTTTGCAGGCTTAAGAAAGCCTTGCATGGTTTAAAACAAGCCCCCAGGGCATGGTATGGGTGAATTGATAGCTATTTGCAGAAGATGGGGTTCGTCAAGACTAATGCAGATCCCAATCTCTACTACTTGAGAGTAGGGGATGAGCCATTAATTCTGGTATTATATGTAGATGATTTGTTTCTTATTGGATCATCTAAGCTCATCAAGGACTGCAAGAAGAATCTGGCTACGGAATTTGACATGAAGGATCTAGGGCAGATGCACTATTTTATTGGTTTAGAAGTCTGGCAACAAAAGGGAGAAATATTCCTGGGGCAAGGAAGATACACTACAGAAATCCTGAAAAGATTTCAGATGGAAGACTGTAGACCCATTGCCACCCCGATGATTACTAACTGGAAGAAGATAGACACAACGGAGGATGATGAGACTAATCCCACCTTGTATAGGAAGCTCATCGGATCATTGATGTATCTAGTCAATACTAGACCAAAAATCTGTTATGCAGTGAATACCCTCAGTCAGTTCACAGTGGAACCAAGGAGGGTTCACTGGGCAGCATCTAAACATGTTCTCAGATATCTGAAGGGGACAGTCGAGTATGGATTGAAGTACACCAAGGGCAATGAGGTCCAGTTGAGTGGGTTTACAGATGCAGAATGGGTTGGAAGCACAGTGGATCAGAAGAGTACTAGTGGGTATTGTTTCAATCTCGGATCAGGAATGACGTCCTGGTGCAGCAAGAAACAGAAGTCCGTCGCACTAAGTTCAGCCGAGGCAAAGTATATGGCAGCAAGAACAGCTTCGTGCGAGGCCATATGGCTTTCTAAATTACTCTTGAACCTACTCAAGAAGAGGATGGAACCGACCTGGATTATGTGTGATAATCAGAGTTGCATTAAGCTCTCTGAGAATCTTGTGTTTCATGACCGGTCGAAACACATTGACATTCGGTGCCACTTCATCAGAGACTATGTCCAACGGGGAGCAATATAGTTGAGGTACACTCCTACAGGGGAACAGGTGGCAGATATCCTCACCAAGGCTCTGAGTAATATTAAGTTGACTTACTTCAGAGAGAAGATGGGGATGGTCGAGAACCCATTCCATTAGAAGAACGGGTGGTCTACAGAAACAGAGGGAGCTACAGTATGGATGAGGCAATGGCAGAGACAGTGTCATGGGCAGCAGTACAGAGGGAAGCAGCGCAAAGATGAGGGGCAGCAGCCAGGACATCATCAGCACAGAAAATGTTCTAGAGTCAGAACAGTACAGTGATATCTTGCTTAAACACTTTCCTCGCTAAGAGGGAGTGTTGATTTTATAGCATCGGGAAGTGTTCCAAGTCTCAAAATTCGTGGAGAGGCTTGGACAACAGTTATCCAGAGAACCCATAAATCGTTTATGCAAATTCCACTCGGATCTTGCTTTATTAAAATAATTAATTATTTTAATGCAGACCCTAAGTCTAAACTTAGGGAAATTAAATAATTAAAGGGTATTAATAAAGCAGAGTGTGAATCTTCTAGAAAACGAAGATCAAGTCATCTTTTAATCTGAGCCATTGATTAAAGATATAATCTTGGTCGTTGATTCATCAGCGAGAAGATTATAAGAAGAGGCTTGAGGATCATTTGGAAATCAAGCCGGGGACATTCTCAGTACCCGAAGGAAATCGATTCTAAAGTAAGAGAATTCGATTTCAATGGATGAGTTTGTAGAGGCAGAAGGAGGAGGGAGAAATCAGCGAACGGAGAAGGAGAAAGCAGAAGGGTGAAGGGAAGGGAGTGCTGAGCAGCAGCACCAACCCCTCCACGCAGAGTTACTCAGTCCAGGGAGGGAATGCGCAGAGTAGTTACGCAAGATGACGCAGAGGGTGTAGAAGGTCACCCCAAGAGTCGAGAATTCTTCCAGAGTGTCCAGAAAAATCATGCCAGATGTATGCTAATTTACTTTGCTCACCAAGACTTTTGTAAAATATATTTTCATTGCTGAAGATAAATACAAACCCTCATCTATTGCACCGGTTTTCCCACATTGGGTTTTTTCCGGGGATAATTGTCCAAAAATAACTGTGTTCATATGGTTGTTTCTATTGTGCTACATGTGTTATTTCTGTTCTTCTGCTTTCGATTAGAGTGAAGTACTGCAGTTGTGTTTATTTCAAAATTTACTAAAGCATCTGTAAATAACTTATCTAATAAGTAGGCGAAATAAATCAATTATTGCAGTAATAATTTTCAGATTTGAAAGTTTCACATGTTAGATGACTTGTATCAATGGAGAGAAGTTGACTTGAGGGTTGACTTTGAAGTAGATTTTTGCTGAAGACCGAGGATGATGACCTTGAAGAAGATAACTTGATGGAGGATCCTTTTGACCAAATAATAAGCAACCTAATATTACATGATTTAAAATCTCAAATTGGATCAATTTAAATCTGTAATGACTAACCTAGAAGTCCACAATTAGGACCTTAATCTAAATATGACCCAAGCATGAAACCCATGCTTTAATAAGTCATTTAATAATAATAATAAATTCTTATGACAAATATATAATGAAGATCGAACCTAGTTACATTCTTCAACAAATGTGACACTTCATTTATCTCACTCACTCATCATATCTCTTGTATAGAAGACACTCGTGGGAGCAGAAAAGTGATGAAATGGCTAAAGTTTGGACTTGTTTTTTGGTACACATTTCAAGACATTTTATTGTAAATTTTGTTGAAGAAGAATTTCTCTTAGAAGAAGAGTTGCTAGGTTTCTCCCAATTTTGGGTTTCCCGATGAAAATGTGTTGTCTCTTTTGTGTGTGGTTGTCTCTTTATGATCTTAGTTGTTTCTATTATTTTCGCAACATTACTATTGAGATTTTTTGTGCATAATTGCTTAATGATCTAAGTCACCTGATACGGGGATTCGGGATTCGATGGATACGGGGATTCGAGAATCGGATTCGGGATACGGTGACCCCCGGAACAGGACACTTTCGGGATACGATACGTAATATATTATTTTATTAAACAATATATATATATATATATATATATATATATATATATATTTAAAATATATATATATATATTAAAAATTAGATATTTTTTACACAAATTCATACAACTTCATTGATTCAAACATAGATTTAAGATCTTAGATACTCATACATGATACATTGTAATTTGATACATTGATACATCATACAATTGTCAAATTGTCAATCATACATATTACAATTTACAAATTTACTCAAAAAGACAAGATAGTAAGACACTGTAGTTTTCTCATCAAGTCACCAGAATCAAAATGTGTTACACAAGTACACTGCCAATGGCAAATAGAAATAGAAAATAAAAAACAACTACAGTCTGCAAGACTACAAGCCTGAAGCCTCAATGAGTCAGAGTCAATGAGTCATCAATCCTCATCATCATAATCAGCATCACTGTCCTCATCCTGATTATCATGCTCACCACTGCTCTCCTATGCCACATCCTCCTCCTATGTCATCTCTACATCTGTTGGTGTGGAGGATGACGCCTCTACTGTATTGGCATCATCAAATGTGACAAGCTCGAGCACTGTCGCATTGAGATCCAAGTTGGCCAATGCCAACTCAACACTGTTGTCCAGACCCATATCATCAGGAAAGACATCCCACATCTTTGTCTTTCCCTTCAACCAATCCTCCCTCTGCTTGTAGATGAGACGAAGGTTGGTGTGCACATACACCATTGTCTCTGCCCTGGACTGCTCAAGCTTGCTCTTCTTCACACTATACAAATTCCCATATGTGCTCCAATTCCTCTCGCAACAAGAGGATGAAGTCACCTGAGAGAGGAGCCTCCTGGCTAACTGCTATAGAGGAGGGCTTGTTGCCCCATGAGTTTCCCACCAAGAATAGGGCTTCGTAGCCCCCCTGCCTCGAATCACATCATAGCTTGCAAATCGCCCAGTGCCAATGGAAAAATCTGCAAAGGCATCCTCCACCTCATCAATGGATGCCCTCTCCTGAAAAATCCTCCTGAATGCATCTTTCCTCCCCTATGAGATTTCACCATCCATGTGAAGAGGGAATCTGCGAGAAGGTCCACCATTCAGCCACTCATGGTTGTAGTATTTTGGGTTCAAGGAGTGAGCCAAACAATGTAAAGGTGTGCAATTCTTATCCCATCTGCTGATAAGAATATCCTGTATGCTGGTGAAGAAGGCCTTTGGTGATGTCTCATACTCTGGGCACTGACTCTATAAAACAATGGTCCTCACAGACTCAATCATGGAATCCCATCCCTCATAAACCTCTCCTAGGATGGGTTCTTCTGTATCTGCAAATCGAAGCAAGAAAATGATAGGCTCCATGATCTGAATAACTAGATCTACCTTCTCCCACCAGAGAACATCCAACACTGTGTCCTTCACTTTCTTTGAGGCTGCTTGATCTGTGTTTCTCCAAAAAGACCAAAACTCTGAAATAACCATGGCCCCAAGAGCGGTCTTGACCTCCCTCAACCTCTTCAACATGATGAATGAAGAGGCAAACTGTGTATCCGCAATCTTCAACAATGATAGATTGGTGTACTCCTCGTAGATAGTGAGGGCATTTGTATGGTTTTGTACAAAGTTGCGGATATGTCATGCATCCTCAATAATGGCTCCAATCCAAAGCACATCAGAGGCAATAGATTTCAGTGCCAAGTTCAATGAATGGACAATGCAAGGTGTCCAAAATATTTGTGGATATTTTGCTTCCACAATCATGCCAGCATCCTTGCAAACAGGTGCATTATCTGTAATGATTTGCACACAAGAATCGACACCTACATCTTCAATAATTTTAATAAATAACTCACCCATATATTGTGCATCCTTGTACTGTCCAAGTGCATCCACTGATTTCAAGAAAACTGGACCATTCAAGGATGACACCATGAAGTTGATGAGTGGGTGGCATGTTGGATCTGTCCATCCATCAGAAACAATGCTAACCCCATATGTTGGCCATGTTGATTTAATAGGCTCAAGCATTTTGTCCACCTCTTTCTTTGCCTTTTTCAACAATGTGGTTCTGAGCTTCTCTGACTCAGGAGGCACATACCCTGATAGAGCCCCATGACTAAGAGCTCGACACATCTCAATAAATAAAGGTGACCGTGCAACATTAAAGGATATGAAGTTCTAATAGAAAAAAAATGCAATGGTGAGATCAAGCTCTTCCCTCTTCTCGTTTTGAAAAATCTTGTCCATTGGACCAACTGCAGTTGCCTTTCTCTTTGCTGATTGTCCCCTACTAAAACTCTCAAGAGGGAACTTGTTGATGCTTTTCCTTATGAATGGAAGGGGATCATCATTCTTGTTTTGTTGTGATTTTGATGCCGCAGTTGCCGCACCAACAAATTTCTCTTTCTCCAATTCCTTCCTCGGTGGCAATTCAATTGTTGCACAAGGTTGAATGCCACAACCTGACAAACCCAACAAATGAGATTTCACACGGAAATATGTGGAAGTGAAATGGATGTTGCATATATTGCATATCCATGAACAATTTCCTCCTCCCTTTCCCTTTTTGCCTGGCCCTGCCTCTCTTGTCACATATTTCCACATTGGGTATTTAGGGTCATGAGTTTGTTTTCCCTGCACATTTGAAGCTACTATTGCAGCCCCACTTCCAATAGATGGAATACTTGTAGAACATGATGAAACAGGGACATGAGGGGCATCTCCAATGGGGACATTCTTCCCCTTTCTTTGCCCCTGTCTTGCTGCCTTTGATTGAGCCATAAATACTGTAAAAAATAAACAAAAATGACCAAGTATATAAAACGTATGCACATGCAAACACTAACAACAAACTTAATGCAAAATATAGAGATACAATGCACTTACCGGATGCTCGAATCTCTTTGAAAAACTCCCTTTCTCCTTGCTAACCCTTTCTCCTTGCTAACCCTTGCTCCTTGCTCACTTCACAAACAAATATTAGTGAGAAACAATGAGAGAAATCGGACTTTTATAAGTCAATATGGCACTTTTCAGCTGCTCGAATCCGGCTGTACGGGATTCGACTGTATCTGTACAAGATACGGTCGGGATTCGACGTATCCTGTACGGATACGATCGAATCCGGTGATTTCGGTACGAATCCCTCCGTATCGTATCGAATACACCGGATTCGGGATTCGTGGGCCCCACCCAACGAATCCGGTTTCTTAGTTAATGATATATGTGGCACAAGATAAATTAATTAAAGATCATTAGAAGTAATTATCATATCAGAAAATTGGTTTCTAAAGTGTTTATTATAGAAAAAAATTAACACAACAATGGCAACAAGAAGGACATGAGGAAAGTGAAATGCTTTGCATGTGAAGAGTTCGGTCATTATAAGAGCAAGTGTCCACATAAGAAGAAAGGAAGGAAAGAGAAGAAGATTGAGATGGCTGCTCTAGCTACAATTGATGAGGTGAATTCGCTAGGAGATTCAATGAGGAATTTTCTCTTATCTCTCATTTCTCCAGGAGCACCATTTGTGAGGGTGCTTGGTTACTAGACATTGGGGCCTCGAAGCATATCATAGGAACACGAGAAGTATTTGAGAGCTTGACCGAGAGGAACTCTAATCTACATGTGAACATTGGTGATAAGAGTCAACATACAGTAAGAGGAACTGGGATTGTACCATTCAGGATGGAGCTAGGTGGATTGTTGCAAGTCTAAGATGTACTTCGGGTACCAAAGCTCAAATGTAGCAAGCTTTCAATCTCAACAATTGAGGCAATGGGGTTTGATGTTCTATTCCGGAATGGAAAAGTCATGCTCAAGCCCAGTGGATCTAACTCTATCCTAGGGGTAGTTATTGGAGTTAGAGAGAACGTTCTATATAGGCTAAGCAGAAATCCTATTGACCAAGGAAAGAAGAAGGTTTCAGAGACTCAGAGGGAGTTCGATGATTCAGAGGGAGAGTCAACAACCCCAAAAGAGTGCATCGTCGGAGAGAAGAAAGGAGACTTCTATATCTGACAAGAAGGAGCCATGGACTGACTTAAAGGCCTAACAAGAGGCTTCTAGTAGCAAGGAAACTTGCAAGAAGAGTTATGTTCTTGCAACAGGTTTTTCTTTTGTGACGAAAGATGAAGCTTATGATGAATGTTGGAGAGCAGTCGTAGAAGATGATTGTGTTCCAGTATGGAAAACAGAGAGACTTCCAAGGAATGGAAGTACCTCCCTTGCTAAGAGGTAGTTTTGAAATTGAGTCGCATCGATAGGTACTCTGACATGCCCTTGGTGCTAGCCCTGTGAGAGTGAAACACTCATAAAGTGTGATTTTATGTGTATGGGCTTTGCACCCAAGTTGTGGGCTTTGTACCCAAAGTAATGGGGTCTTGTCCTCAAAGAAAACATTTAATATTCTAATTTAATGTTAAGTTTAATAATGGGGGTTTCTTGAAGGACAAAGGAACTTCCCAGGAAACATAAGGTCAAGTATGAATAAGAAGCCAATGGAAAGGCACAAGAAGCAACTCATATGAACAAGACGAGATGGATTTCTTCTTGATTGAGATCTGAGATTTTCTAAGGAGGCCACAGACCTGCAACGAGGGAAGCAAGGGTTTTGGAAAGCATCTTTTCTACGGTGGTAAGGGCTTCTGGCTTTGGCTTTGGTTTTATGTTTGTTGTTGCAGGAAGGAGGGCTAGAGGAGAGCTAGCCGCAGGCAGAAAGGAGAAGCCCATGCCCTAAGGAAGGGCTGTCAGGCTGAAAGAAAGAAGCCACTGCCACGGCAAGGAGAAAAGAGCAGCGCAGGAGGGGCTGAGGCCTAAAAGGAGCTGGCCGCACTGCGCAGGCCTGTCCACTGTCCAGACTAGCCGCAGTTGGCAGGAGACCAGTTGGCCGATCCACAGTAAACGAAAGACTGTTGAAGTAGCCTGCAAGCCAGAAGGGAAGGAGCTGAGTTCAAAAGGGTAAGGCCGAGGTCTGTTGGGGCCTGTGCAGGGAGGTTAAGGCCTGTGTGGACAGGCGACTGCTTGTAACAGGTAAGCTGCAGGCCACAGGAAGGATAAGTGGCAGACGGCTGTGTTAAAGGGCATGTGGGATTAGGCAGCAGAAGGAACAGCAGGCCACAGGACTGAAAGTATAGACCGAGGGTTTGTTGTAGGATATCCTAGGGTTTAAGGAGCTAAAGCAGCAAAGTTTTGAACAACTGGTGAAGACTGCGGTGTTTGAAAGGGCTGGGAAAGCCTTGGGTGCCCACAGCAAGGGGTTTGGTGGATGCTGTAGCAAAGAGACACCTACAGCAGTTTGCTTAAGGGGAGATTAGAGCTGAAAGGGCTCAGCTTCAGGCCAGGTAATTTGGACAAGTGTTTTGTTTTGTTTTTCTGCATTGTACAGGGATTGTAAAGGACCACTATCCCTAGTATGGGAGCCCTGTGGATTCTCTTATTAATGGAATTATAAGAAATCAGTTTTGGGCATAAATTTTGTCTTGTGCATTGATCTAATTGCTGGTATATTCCGCTGCACAAAAGTTGTTTAAAGTTAAGCATTTTCAGTGTGTTTGTGTTTTCTAGCTAAAACATAGACCAGACCTGGGGTGCATGGAATTCTAACATTCCAGTTCAAACTAGGCCAATTTTCAAAACTATGGTTTTAGCTACTCACTTGTAGTCAATTAATAACATTCAACATGAAGAATTAAAAAAATCTGTGATTTTCCCCTCTTCCGTGACTTCTCCCAAACACAATGTCCTTTGCTTTAGGAAAGAGGGTTAGCTGCTGCTAATCCGCCGAACTCAAAAAGATTGAATAGCGGTACATCCTGCTGCCTTTTTATAACAACTTTCTTATCTCAAACAAGATTCTTTAGAAGTCATCCATGTTGAATTGTCTGTGTCTTTAGGCATTATTGTTTCTGTGCATATCTCATCTCCGGTGTCATCATCGCTGACATTCACTTGAAGCAGTATCAACTATTACTTATTGAAGGTATCCGGAACACTTGACACAGTTATCATGCACAAAATTGAACAATACAAAGCTATTGTTTCCCAAAGCACAAGAGTGGTTCATGAGTTTTTAGGAAGTTTCTATGGTCACAACCAATCATTCTCCTGATTCAACTCTTACTATTCTCAATTTGATATATGCAAGTTTCCAGGCAGAATTTCAATATTAATGGTATGCTTCTATATTCTTTTCTTATTTGTTACAAGTTTGTAGTTCACTGTTTATTCAAATATTAGCACATCACTGGAACCAAAATTGATTCAGTTTATCCCACAGATAAGACAGTTCCTTCACATTTGAAACTAAATAACGAGAAGCAATATCAGCTTCAGTAACTGCATGCTACACAAAATATACCAACTATTTTTTACTACTTCCTTCCATCAATGGAATATGTGTTACTTTGGTCCTTATGTTATAATAGCATGAATAGAGAAGTAACATACTAACGACACTTAACATTAGGAATATCACATAATAGTGTAATGACTGTGGGCATTTTATACAGAAGTAATTTTATTCTCAAATTAAGTAAAAAGAAACCAAGTGAAAGTTAATACAGAGCAATTACCTATCTCAGCCTTGAATCTGAAAAAACCAGGTCCTATTACCTCGCTTTTGCAGTCATAAACAGCATCTACTACCTACAAAAGTTTGATTTAGCTATTAAAAAATATATTTAACCAGAACATTCTAAATACTGAATGGCCCCAAAATGGCTAATCAAATTAACCAGTACCGGGTCACGGGATAGAGAACTGAGCACACGTGCCATGTCATGAGGATCAATTGCCCTACCAATCAAAGCATGACGATTTCTCTGAATCAGAAAAATTGCAATCTGCAAACACCATTGATCCAAAATTATTAAATTAATCTATATTTCCATGGAAACAACTAGGTATTTTAGTGCTACAAGCATGCATCCCAAACACTGCAGCAAAGAAAAGTTCACAAACAATGTTATTACAAATTCAAACGTAACCAAAGGCTGGACATAATTTAAGAGATGAAAACTATGCAGTCTTAAGCATTGATAATGACCTGGGTTTACTTAATGAAAACCAAGGACGAAGTATTTACAAAATTTCAAGAATTCAAAGCTGAGGTAGAGAACCTTACAGAAAGAAGAATCAAAATACTAAGACCTGATAATGGAGGAGAGTATACATCCAAGGAGATTATAGCATTCTGTAAGAAGTCTGGGATTAAGAGGGAGTTGATAGTCCCATATAATCCTGAACAAAATGGAGTTGCAAAACGAAAAAACCGATCCATTGAAGAGAGTGTATATGCAACGTTACATGATCAAGATCTACCAAAATTTTTGTGGGGAGAAGCCACGAAGACAGCAGTATATGTATTCAAAATCGAAATCCCCATAGGTTGTTGGACAACAGGACTCCTGAAGAAGTATTCCTTGGGAAGAAACCTACTGTAGAACATCTTCGTATCTTTGGGTGTCCCATACATATTCATATACCAAAGGACAAAAGAAAGAAGCTGGATCCATCAGGCATGAGAGGAACATTTGTTGGCTACAGCAACTCCTCTAAAGCTTATAGAATCTACATAAAGAAAGGACACCATATAGAAGTAAGTCGAGATGTCATACTTGACGAGAGTATCGCATTCAAGAAATCTAAGGAACTTCCCATGGACTCTGATGACAAAGAACTTTCAGTATTTGAAGAAGAAGTTAACATGGAAGAAGAAGAATCTCATCATG
This sequence comes from Pinus albicaulis, assembly GCA_034641835.2. Classification (NCBI taxonomy): domain Eukaryota; kingdom Viridiplantae; phylum Streptophyta; class Pinopsida; order Pinales; family Pinaceae; genus Pinus; species Pinus albicaulis. The sequence goes on from CM076578.1 coordinate 486,849,849, forward strand.
AAGATGACGGTCCCAATGAACCCATTCAACCTGTGGTCCTTCCCGAATCAACAAAGAGACCAAACTGGTTGAAATCTACACTACTTGATGCAGAAGGTCATGGATCAACGAAAGGCTCATTTACAGAAAGCGAGAAACCCAAGAGATATTTTGGGTATGTTGCATACATGACAAAACCAATAGAAGCAGAACCATCCACCTTTGAAGAGGTTGTCAATCATTAGGAATGGAAGGATGCCATGAATGAAAGATATCAATCTATAATGAAGAATGAAGTGTGGGAGATTGTACCTAGGCCTGAAAACAAATATATGGTAACTTCCAAATGGATCTACAACATCAAACATGCGGCAGATGGAAGTATCGATAAGTATAAGGCAAGATTTGTGGCTAGGGGCTTCTCTCAACAAAAAGGCATCGACTATGAAGAGAAATTTGCTCCAACAGCAAGGTATACAACGATCTGTTCATTGGTCTCCCTGGAAGCATCGATGGGATGGAACATCCATCAAATGGATGTCAAGATTGTGTTTCTGAATGGCACAATTGATGAGGAAGTCTATATAGAGCAACCCTTCGGATTTGAAGTTAACGACAAGTAGGCATATGTTTGCAGATTGAAGAAAGCATTATATGGCCTCAAGCAAGCACCAAGGGAATGGTATGCTAGAAGAGATGCATACCTACAAAGAATAGGCTTCACAAAAATTTATGTTGATCTGAACCTTTATATCAAGGTTGTAGAAGGAGAACCTGTAACCTATAATCATTCTTCTGTATGTCGATGATCTTCTCCTGTTAGGTGTAGAAGGTCAAATTGAAGAATGTAAGAAGCAACCAGCAAAATAATTTGACATGAAGGATCTAGGGTTGATGCATTACTATTTAGGACTAGCAGTTTGGCTAAGGACCTGATGAAATTTATCTGGGTCAAGGAAAGTACGAGATCAAGATGTTGAAGTTTGGCATGATGTATTGCAAACCAATGACAACTCCGATGATCACGAACTTGAAGAGACTAAGGAGTTCTAAATCGAGCCCTGTGGATCCTTCAACGTATAGACAATTGATTGGTTCACTAATGTACTTGGTGAATACTTGACTAGACATGTTTTGCAGTAAACATTCTTAGTCAATTGCACGTAGAGCCAAAGCGTGATCATTGGATAGCAGTAAAACATATACTTCACCTACATATTGCAATATTTCCCTACAGCAGTATCTACATTGCCCTATAGCAATATTGCCAAAGCATGATCATTGGATAGCAGTAAAACATATACTTCACCTACAGTGACCTCCACAACACCTCCACCCACTCCTCTTTGTTATGTGGGGAAGAAAATCAACGTAACAAGGCTTACCAAAAAGATTTATTTAGGACTTGAACCTCACAAAACATCTCCAACCAAAGGTGTGTGAAAGTTTCAAAACAGAACCCTACTACAGTATCTAGATCTACTTCACCTACTTGTTTCATTAATATTAACAAGTTACTTAACTGAGATATTCAAAAGAACACTAAAGTAGAAACTAACTGTAGCCTACACGTCTACAAATCATTTATTGAACAATGCACATGTGACAAGATTACACGTGATTTTTCAGACAAATATCCCCAAAAGAACCCAATGCGGGAAAATCGGTACAGCAACTGTAGAGGGTTTATAACTTTATATTATAATGTAGAATTTAAATACAACATTCTGGGCACCAGACATGGTTGGCCCTACGGAGAAATTACATGGCAATAAGTACCTTTCTCTCGGAGACAGAAGATATGGTTGTATCACACCCTCAAATGGGATTTACAGATCACGAGCCCCTTCTGGCCCACTGGAACCCTTAGCACTGACTCTACAGCCTCTACGTCAACCCTTAACTGACCAGCATCCCCACTGCATCACCTTGACTGGTGTTGCACTGCCCTGGCTGGGACTTCATCACCCTGGTTGTTGCTACGCTGTGCTAGTTGGGTCTATGTCACCCTGGCAAGGCTTACGCAACCTCTGTGCAGTCTCTGCATGGAGTTGGTTGAACTACGTCCTCCTGGCTGGCTCTACGCTGGCTAGTACTCACTACCCCTTCGTCTTGTTGTATTCTCGGCCTTGGATCAAATCATCCCTCGTTGATCTTTGCCCCTCACTGCACTGCAACTCGTTTCAAATTTCTCAGCAAAACCTTACCCCAGAAATTCGACTTAGCTTTAGTGCTCTGCCAATGTGTGTATATCTCTAACCGTCACCAAGCCTTTCCTTTATACTTTTCTCGTTGGGAAACCAACAGTCGTGATCTAATGTCTAATCGACAGTTCAGAATAAAAGACTTCTTGATCCACGTCACTTAGAACATTTCATCATGTGTTTAATTAATTCACTTTAATTTTTCCAATTCCTTAAGTTAGACTTAGGGTCCTCATTAAAAAATTAATTATTTGAATATCTCATACACACCAGATGAAATTTCTCCAAACGCTTTCTGGGTTTTGGAGGTCTCGTGTGTCTTAGCCCCTCCACAAAATTCCAAGGCTAGAGCACACCCGATGCTACCTCAAAATCTCAACACTCCATCTTAGCGAGGAGTGTGCTCTAGCAATAAATCCACACCAAGTATTGCCAGATCTCGGCATCAGTCTCTGCGTTATTGATGCTTGGCTTGCTGCCCTCCATCCATTGCACTGATGCTTCTTGTATTGTTGCCCAAGTCACTACCACTGACACTGCTACATTCGTACTACAGCTCTCTCTCAAATTGTTGCATCGTGTTGCCAACTGTTACACTGCAACTCAGCTATTGAGAAGTAAGCAACTGAAGGACCCCTTCCCAATTACTGACAGACAAGTCAGTCGGGCTGCATCGCAGCACTGAAGCTCCCTTGGTTGCTGCACTGCGTTGTCCTCCTGAAGCCACTGCGTTGTTGCAGCTCTACACTGCGTAAGCACTGCCCCTCTACGTTGCTACTTCTACGCTGCTTCTGCCTTTGCACTACGTTGCTCGCATCTACAGCATCCCATCTCTGCCCTCCACTTCACTGTGATCTCCTACACCCACTGCTCCACTTGTCCCGCTACCGTCTTAAGGCTCTCTTAGCTCGTATATGATCCAAGAATTTGGGCACCTCAAGGATCCTGCCACCTCCATCTATAGCTGCTCTACAAATCTATGTCGCCCCACTTACGTGGCTTATGAGCACTCTTGTCTACGTCATCATCACTCCCATCGTCCCCCTTTGCTGATGTTGCCTTGGATTCAGAATATCCCTTGTCCTTCTTCTTAGGACAATCGTTGGCGAAGAGTCCAAGTTCACCACAATTAAAGCAACGGACCTTGGATAGGTCCCTCTTCTTCTTCCCTTGTTGCCTTTGTCCCTTTGATGCAAGGGTTGCATCCTCCTCCTCTTTCTTTACTTTGACTATCCCGTTGTTGTTGCTTTTCCTCTTGGTAAACCTCCTAATTTCTTCCTGTCGAAGGATTGCCCACATATCCGCCTAGGATGGTAACGCTGCCCTGCCCAAGATGCTTTGGACAAACGTTTCCCATTCCTCAGTGACTGCATTTAGGGCAGTCCTCACCAAGAACCCTCTCATCCAGAGTCGTACCCATGGCAATCAATTGATCCTGGATAGTCTGAAGTCTAAAGAGGAAGCGATCTATTTCCTCACCCTTTTGCATTTCGAACAACTGCATCTGATTCTCTAGAAGACTCTTTCTTTGGACGGAGCCTCCCTGATACATTATGTCCAAAGCTGTCCAATTTTCATTTGTCGTGTTCTACCCGACAATATGTGGCACGACGTGATCTTTGACTCTGTCCATGATCAAGCGCTTTATCCGCGCTTGATTCTCCTTGAATTTCTTAAGAGGATCTGCATCGGTAGGCACAACTAGGACTCTCTCAGCATGGTCCTTGATGTTGTACTCATCGAGGACTATCAAGATCCTAGCCCTCCAAATAACGAAGTTGGACAAGTCCTCCAACCTGTCCTGATCTCTCAGTCCATGAGACACCATCTCTGCTCAAATCTATTAGAACAGATACTCCTCTCCCTCTTTTTGCTGCAACACTCAACAAAAACCTGGATTTGGGTTTCTTGGCGATTAGATAATAGAAACCCTCTATAGTAGTTGCTCCCTCTGACAACTAATTTCCGGGGGGGAATCCTCAGCCAAAAACAATTGAATCAGTTCTCTACGATCACCCTCCTGATCGAATCTCATATCTGTTTGGCGCAAATCTGTTGAGCAATTGTTCTCCTCCTGCTCTTGTCACCTTTGTTAGGCACGATTCTGCACCGACAAAATCTCTGCCACACCAACAACCTCTAAAGATCTGAAGCTCCTCTTCCAGACTATGGAAAATCTGCACCGCAACCTCAAAACTGGATTGCGTCCCTCTGGTTAGTCTCTGCATGAGCAGGCTGGCTCAGCGCATCGACTGCAAAGCGCAGGCTGCTCCTGCGTCACTGTGGAAGGCTCTGCACTGCCTCTGCGTCACTCAGTTGGGACTTCATCAACCTCTGCATGGCCTTTGCTAGGACTGCATCCTCCTGGTGTTGTGCTGCCCTCTCTAGAACTTTGCTACTTCAGTTGCCTTCTCTACAGTAATCTTCTTCAGCCGCTCTGCTGGTGGATCAGCTTGATCTGCAATCCTCTGATACCATGTGAAAGTTTCAAAATAGAAGCCCTACAGCAGTATCTACATCTACTTCACCTACTTGTTTCATTAACATTAACAAGTTATTTAACTGAAATATTCAGAAAAACAATAAAGTAGACACTAATTGCAACCTACACATCTACAGATCATTCACTGAACAATGCACACATGTGACAAGATTACACACGATTTTTCGAACAAATGTCCCCAGAAAAAGCCAATGCGGGAAAACAGGTGTAGCAGCTCTAGAGGGTTTATATTATTATGTAGAATCTGAATACATATGGGCACCAGACATGGTTGGCCCTACGGAGAAATTACAAGACAATAAGTACCTTTCACTCGGAGACGGAAGATATGGTTGTATCACACCCTCAAACGGGATTTACATATCACGAGCTCCATCTGGCCCACCGGAACCCTGCCTTTGCACCCTCTGCGTCAGCCCTTATCTGGCCAGCATCCCCACTACATCACCCTGACTAGTGCTTTGTTGCCCCGGCTGGGACTGCGTTACCCTGGCCGGTGTTGCGTCACCCTGGTTGGGCTTACGCAACCTCTGCGCATTCTCTGGGTGGAGCTGGCTGAACTGTGTCCTCTTGCCTGGCTCTGCGCTGACTAGTACTCACTACCCCTATGTCTTGTTGTATTCTCTGCCTTGGATCAAATCATCCCTCGCCGATCTGTGCCGCGCACCGCACTACAACTCGTTTCGAATTTCTCAACAAAACCCTGCCCCAAAAATTCGACTTAGCTTCAATGCTCTGCCAATGTGTGTATATCTCCAACTGACCCCAAGCCTTTCCTTTATACTTTTCTCGTTGGGAAACCAACGGTTGCCATATAATCTCTAATCGACGGCTCAGATTAAAAAGTTGCTTGATCCACGTCACTTAGAACATTTCATCACATGTGTTTAATTAATTCACTTTAATTTTTCTAATTCCCTATGTTAGAGTTAGGGTCCTCATTAAAAAAATTAATTATTTGAATATCTCATACACTAGATGAAATTTCTCCAAACGCTTATGGGTTTTGGAGGTCTCGTGTGTCCTAGCCCCTCCACAAAATTTTAGAGGTAGAGCACACCCAATGCTACCTCAAAATCTCAACAAGGTGGAGGAACAAGATCCCATGCATGAACAACCAATACTAATCTCCCAAAAAGTAGTACCAGAAATACTCTCCAAAATCACAGTGCTATCAACCAAGAAACCCCAACCATGTAAGATACAAACATAAATGCATTCAAATCATGCAACTGGAGCATCAACAATAGCCAACTTCAAGATTATCAAGGATAGTACAAAATCAAAAACAAAATAAACTTAGCATTTTTTTCCCAAAATCCCCTTCAATTTCTTGATATGTATAAAAAAGCAATTCCTCGATCTTTCATTGATCTTGGCAATGCCTATGCCTTTACCTACTGCTTCTTCAACTTCCCTTCACCATCTCATCATCAAGAAACTCTCAATTTGTTGCAAACATCAATGGATCTTCCAACTTGAGACAGTGTTTGGTTTCATCTCTCGTCTACACCATATTCAAAGCCTCTCTGATACAACGAAGGGGCGTGAACAATATCCATATTTGGCCTATTGCTCATCAAATTCCATCGTAGCAACTAGTCCTTCAACTCAATCTCAATGTTGATAAACCGAAGTCTCGTATCTCCTTGCTTCGGTTGGCATTATAATGGACTAGCTTCCTCCATTCACATATTCCTTGTGCACACTCACCCACCTCTTACCAACCAAATTGGAGATGAAAAGAATCATCCATGAGGATATCTACAGGAAATATGTGCAGATTACTTGGATAAATCCTCAAGGTGTGTTACATTCGAAGATGGATTTATATGGTGAGTATTTGGTTGTGACGAGGGATGGATTCATTGTTCAGCCCCATTACACACTTCACCATTGGATGCATGTCCTTTCGATCCCCCTATCCTAGTTACCAGAAACGGAATGGGAGCATTCATTTCCTGAAAAAGATGTTAAGAAAACAGAACGATACGGAAAACGTCGTTCTGTATGGTCGTTTTCGTCTTTCAATACACAAAACTAGTTTTTCAGAAACAAATGGTTTTTTTAACAATTTTCTGAAAAAAGTGTTGGTTTGTAATATTGGTCTCATTCCAATTTATTGACGTTGAGCCGAATCATTGGTCTCATTCCAATTTGAAGTTGAACCAAATCATGAAAATGCCAAGGTTGGTTTTTTTTGGATAGTTTTCAGAGATGATTTCATGGTTGGCATAGTTTAAATTTTCATAACAATTTTGGGGATTTAGGTTTTTTAAAGTGGATTTAGTGTACAATTTTATATATGGTTTCCTTGTATTTAACATTCAAAAATTATTTTTTCATATAAAATTATAAATTTAAATATAGAGGGTTATATTATATATTTTTATACATTAGTATTTAAATAATTTAATGAATATTTTATTATTTACTTCAATTTACTATAAAGTTTTGAAAGTTTAATGGTAATTTTCTTTAGGTTGTCTTCCAACATTAGTTGTAGCATTTATGGTTCTTCATCCTTTCATTTTTTCTATGGAAAATGCTAATGGAGGGAGCAACGCTCCTTCCTATAACAAGATAGTTGTAGTTAGTAGAAGTTCTAAACAACCCTCTACTTTTGGTTCTATTTTCAATGGAGATCAATTCAACCTTCACCATCCTATTACCCAACTAGGGAAACTACAAACTAGTATCAACTTGCCAAATACCAAATCTGAGGTCCGCTCAAGTCACATCGGAGTATACAATATATGTGAGATCATGTACTCATCCCAAAATTTCTAGGGATATGGACTTCAAAAAAATCCCACTCTCACTCGGTCCAAATCAAGTGGAAATGGAAAGGCCAAATCAAATTTGAATTCAATGCCAAAGTTTCTTCACTATTGTATGTCATTGGAGGATCAAACATGAGTATTTGAGAATGACCCATGTGAGTAACACAAACTTCGCTTCTCACTATGAATATTCGAGAATGACCCATGTGAGCAACGAAATCCTATGAGCAACTGCCTATAAACCATAGTATTGGAGAATGCCAATGATGTATGCTTTGTTTTATGTTTTGTTTTATGTTTTTCACAATTTTTTGATTTTTTCTCTCTCCTCGTATCTTGAATGCGTGAAACCTACAAACTATGTTTCTCGTCCCGTTGTCGTTTCTCGTTTCGTTTCCCGTTTCTCATTTTTGGTAACATAGCCCCCTATATAGTTCAGAGTTAACTCGCATAGACTATCTATTGAGACTAACAACCAGATTGACCAATGAGACAAATCTGCCAATTGTGCCACCTTCAAAAGATTGGAATTGAGGAGCATTTCATCTTCCATTGCCCATTTATTACGAGATCCATGGGAGATTTCATTTCCTATTCAAGGAGATCCATACCCTCTACAGCATCCTCCATTACTCAAACTGGAGATGTCTAACCATTTACATGCAGAAGGGCCTTAGACTATGCCCACATTGTCCAGGGTCCTCCTTCACCACATCCTATTTAACAGATTACATCCTTTCTAGTGCTCCCACCAACTAGTGGCAACAAGCGACATACTGATAGCAGCATTGCCACATACTCCAAATAAGTGCATATCCAAGGGACCCTTCTGTTGAATTTTGTAGCTATGGTTAGTCTTCATAATTTATATTTTAACCCTAGAAATGTACAATGAAAATGTAAGACATGTTCCTCGTGTCATTTTATTTTATTAGCCCTTGAAATAATTATATAAAACACGTTCTTCATGTCGGTATCAAAAGAAAAAAAATTTCAATTTTCAATTTTACATTTTTGGCTCCAAACTTTTCAAGTCGGCCCAAGTGAAGAAACACCTATTCGGACAGGAAAAACACAATATATAAGGCACTCGACCTCCTCCACAAGACAAACTTCAATCTCACAAAACACAAGATATATTATGGGCATCCAAACAAAGAAGAAGAAGGATGAAGGACAACGAAGGACGAATTCATCTCTAGCATTTCTCTCTCTCCTTAACTTCACATGTGTGACTTTCTGGGCAAATTTTGGGCAGCAGGTCGAACTTTTGGGCAGCAGGGCCAAAATTTTGGGTAGCATACTCTGGGCAGCAGGGCCAAATTTTGGGTAGCATATTCTGGGAGGTTGAATTTCGGCCTAGGCAAATCAAAGAGCGTTGAGTTCGTTGGGCAGAAGATTGACTTGAAAAGAGGGTTGTTTGACCAAGTTTGACCATAGCATTGTTGGTCAGTTTGGCCATCATAGTTGATTAGCAGAATTAGGTGTATCTTTGGTTGAACTGAAGAATTTCTCTAAGGAACAGGTTGTTGGGTTTCCCCCCAAGTGGGTTTTCCCAAGGTAAATCTTGTGTTGTCTTTGTGCATTGTGATCCCTACAGTCCTTTTGATTTATGGTTGAATTTATGAAGTGCAATTGCTTAATGATAAATTGGAAACATTAAAAGAATATCTACATCATGAGAAGTAATTATCAACTTTCAAAAACTAGTGCTTGTATATATTGCACTTGAAAAATCAACACTTTCCCCTTCCCCGAAGACCTTAGAGACTTCACTTGACCATACCTCTTACGAGTAGGTAGTCGAGGTCAATGGTGGGTTACTTATTACCAACAACAGCATAGTACAAGGTCCATATCTTTCCATAGCTCATCCTAGGGGAACCATCGTATTTTTGGTTTTCTTCATTCGGCTTCGACTGATAAGAGAGATAGATCTAGATCTAGTGGATCACGACTTGTTCCCTAGCGCCATTCTACAGTCAGTCGCAATTGGAGTCAAGGGTTTTCTATGAAAGTTGCAAAACAGAAACCCTACTGCAGTATCTAGATCTACTTCACCTACTTGTTTAGTTAGCATTAACAAGTTATTGTACTGAAAAAATATTCAGAAAAACATTAAAGTAGACACTAACTGCAGCCTACGCCTCTACAGATCATTTACTGAACAATGCACACATGTGACAAGATTACACACGATTTCTCGGGCAAATGTCCCCGGAAAAAACACAATGCGGGAAAACCGATGCAGTAGCTCTAGAGGGTTTTTATTATTACACAGAATCTAAATACAACATTTTGAGCACCAGACATGGTTGGCCCTACAGAAAAATTACACGGCAGTAAGTACGTGTCACTCGGACACAGAAGATATGGATGTATCACACCCTCAAACGGGATTTACAGATCACGAGCACCTTCCGGCCCACTGGAACCCTCACCGCTGCCTCTACAGCCTCTACGTCAACCCTCACTGGCCAGCGTCCCCACTGCATCACCCTAACTGGTGTTGCGCTGCCTCGGCTGGGACTGCGTCACCCTCGCTGGTGCTGCGCTGCACTTGTGCTACGCTGGTTGGGTTTGCGTCACCATGGTTGGGCTTATGCAGCCTTTGCGCAATCTCTGCGTGGTATTGGTTAGACTGCGTCCTCCTGGTTGGCTCTGGGCTGACTGGTATTCACTGTCCCTCTGTCTTGTTGTATCCTCGGCCTTGGATCAAATCATCCCTCGTCGATCTCTGCCCCTCATTGCACTACAAACTCCCTTCGATTTTCTCAGCAAAACCCCGCCCTAGAAATTTGACATAGCTTCAATGCTCTGCCAATGTGTGTGTGTCTCCAACTGACCCCAAGCCTTTCTCTTATACTTTTCTCGTTGGAAAACCAACGGCTATGATCTAATCTCTAATCGACAGCTCAAATTAAAAGACTATTTGATCCAAGTTACTTAGAACATTTCATCACGTGTTTAATTAATTCACTTTAATTTTCCTAATTTCCAAAGGTAGACTTAGGGTCCTCATCAAAAAAATTAGTTATTTGAATAATTTCAACACCAGATGAAATTTCTCCAAACGCATTCTAGGTTTTGGAGGTCTCGTGTGTCTTAGCCCCTCCACAAAATTTCAGGTCTATAGCACACTCGATGCTACCTCAAAATCTCAACACTCCCTCTTAGCGAGGAGTGTGCTCTAGCAATACATCCACACCAAGTATTTCCTGATCTCGACATTGGTCTCTGCGTTGTTGATGCTTGGCCTGCTGCCCTCAATCCACTGCGTTGCTGCTTTCTGTACTGCTGCACATGTCACTGCCACTGACACTACTACATCCGTACTGCAGCTCCCTCTCAATTTGTTGCATCGTGCTACCCATATCACTGCCAGTGCTAACTGCTGCACTAAAACTCAGTTGCTGAGAAGTAGGCAACTGAAGGATCCCTTCCCAATCACTGATAGACAAGTCAGTCAGGTTGCACCTCATCACTGAAGCTCCCTTGGCTGTTGCATTGCGCTATCTCCCTGAAGCCATTGCGTTGCTGCAGCTCTACATTGTGTAAGCATTGCCCGATCTACGTTGTTGAAATCCCATCAGCCTCTGTGTTCTTGCTCCTACGTTGTTGTTGCCTCTGCACTGTGCTGCTCCCTCTACAGAATCCCAGCTCTGCCCTCTACTTCACTGTGATCTCCTGCACCCACTGCTCCACTTGTCTTGCTACTGTCTTAAGGCTCCCATAGCTCGTATGTGATCCAAGGGTTGGGCACTTCAAGGATCCTACCTCTCTCCATCTGTAGCTGCTCTACAGATCAATATCGCCCCACTTACATGGCTCATGAGCACTCATGGCTACGTCATCGTCACTACCATCGTCCCCCCTTATTGTGTGAAAATTCTACTGCAGTATCATGGTTTACTTATCCTACTTTATTATATTATACAAGTTATCTTCAAAAATAAGATTCAGAATACACAAAAGTAAACACAACTAACAGCCTACACATGCAGATCATTTACTAAATATTACGCTCATTCAAACAAAGTGACACACTGATTTTTGGACACAAGTCCCCGGAAAAATTGTGCAACAAATATGAGGGTTTATTTTATTAAGTAGAATCTGAGTTCAGCAAACCTGGGTTCCAAATCTGGAAAACCCGACAAAGAATAAAAGAGATCTGTAGCTAACCTGTTGTTCCAAGACCAAAATTCTGACTGATCCACACCCTCAAATGGGATTTACAAGACTCAGACCGGATCTGGCCCTAGAAACAACAGCGCTGCCCCTGAAGCCCCAGCGTCAGCCCTACTAGGCTATTTGTGCCTCTGCGCTGCTCAGAGAGGGATTGCGTAACCCCAAAGTGGGTGACGCAGTCCTTACGTTGCCTCTGGAGGCCTCTGCGTAACTCGGAAGCCCTCTGAAGCTACAGCGCTGCCCCTTCCTGGGACTACGTAGCACCTATGTAGCAGTTGAAGCCTTTGTGCTACGCAACTGTTGCGTAGCTGCTGCTGCTGCCCTTGCTCCTCTACTCTATCCTTGAAAGTTGCTCCTCTGCCTCTTGTTGTCTCTTGGCTCCGGGATCAGATCATCCCCTCAGCCAATATTACCCCTCGCTGCAAAAAACTCCTCCGAAAATTCTTAGCAAACCCTGCCCTAGAATTCCAAATTAGTCTCTCAGTTATGCCTCTCTGTGTGTCTCCAACTGACCCTCAAGCCTTTCTCTTATACATATTCATTGATCTCATCAACGACCGAGATTAAAACACTCATCAACGACTGGGATTAAAATACTGCTTGATCCATGTCATTTAGAACATTTCAGCACATGTGTTAATTAATTCACTTTAATTATTTAATTTTCCTAAGTTTAGACTTAGGAAATCTATTAAAATAATTAATTATTTGAATAACTTGAACACCAGCTGAAATTTCACCAAACACTTTCTGGGTTTTGGAGTTCAAGTATGTCTTAGCCCCTCCACAAAATTTAAGGGCTAGAGCACACATGATGCTACCCCAACTACACAAAATCTCAACACTCCCTCTTAGCATGGAGTGTGCTCTAGCAATACATCCACACCATGTACTGCAAGATCTTGATGTTGGTTTTTGTGCTGTTGATGCCTGGCCTGTTGCCTTCCATCCACTGCACTGTTGCTCTTTGTACTGTTGCCCATGTCACTACCACTGACACTACCACATCTGTACTGCAGCTCCCTCTCAAATTGTTTCATCATGCTGCCCATAGCACTGCCACTGCTAACTGTTGCACTGCAACTCAGTTATCGAGAAGTAAGCAATTGAAGGACTCCTACCCAATTGTTGACAGATAAGTCAAGTTGCATGCCATCACTGAAGCTCCCAGGCTGTTTCTTTACGTTGTCCTCTTGAAGCCAATGTGTTGCTGCAACTCTGCACTATGTGAGCCCAGCCTCTCTGCGTTGTTGAAGTCCCATCAGGATCTGTGTTGTTGCCTCCACGTTGTTGCTGCCTCTACATTGCGTTGCTCCCTCTTCAACTCTTCAGCTCTCCCCTCTGCTTCAATGTGACCTTCTGCAACCATCTCCCGACTCATCCCGCTACCGTCTTAAGGCTCCCATAGCTCGTATGTGATCCAAGAGTAGGGCTGACTCAAGGATCCCGCCATCTGATCTATAGCTTTTCTACAGATCCATGTCACCCCACTTACGTGGCTCATGAGCACTCATGCCTACGTCATCATCAATACCATCGTCCTTTGCTGTTGCAGCCTTGTTATCAGAAGCTCCTTTGTCCTTCTTAGGAATTCGTGTTGGCAAAGTATCCAAGTTAGCCACAGTTAAAGCACGGGACCTGGGAAAGGTCCCTCTTCTTCTTCCCTTGTTGTTTTCTTTCCTTTGATGCAGGAGTTGCATCATCTTCCTCTTCTTTCTTCACTCTGACTGTCTCGCGACCAATATTTTACTTCTTGGTGATCCTCCTAATCTCCTCTTGGCGAAGGATTACCCACATGTCTGCCCAGGATGGTAACGCTGCTCTACCTAGTATACTCTAGACAAATGTTTCCCATTCCTCGGTGACTGCATTCAAGGCAATCCTTAATAAGAGTCCTTCGTTTGGAGTTGCACCCATGCCAATCAGTTGGTCTCGAATGGTCTGAAGCCAGAAAAGGAAGGGATCTATTTCCTCACCCATCTGCCTCTGGAATAGCCTCATCTGATTCTCTAGAAGCATTTTTCGTTGGACAAAGCTTCCTTGATACATCGCCTCTAATGCGATCCACATGTCATTTGTCGTGCTCTTACCGGCAATATGTGGCACTACGTGATCCTTCACTCCATCCATGATCAAACGCTTAGTCCGCACTTGATTCTCATTAAATTTCTTCAAAGGATCAGGATTTGCAGGCACAGCTAGAACACTCGTCGCATGGTCCTTGATGTCGTACTCATCCAGGACTGATAGGATCCTGGCCCTCCAGATGACAAAGATGGGCACACCGTCCAAACTGTCCTGATCTCTCATCCCATGAGAAGCCATCTAGCTCAGATCTGATAGAAACAGTACTCTTCTCCCTCTTTCTGTGGCTCCACAGAAACTCTAGATTTGGGTTCCTTGGTGATTAGAAACCCTCTAGGAACTGCTTCTTCTGAAAACTAATTTCCCTGCTGGAAATCTTCAGTTAAAAACAATCGAACAATTCTCTATGATCCTCCTGATCAAATCTCAAATCCGTTTGGCTTAGATCTGCTGAGTAACTGTCTTCCTCCCGCTCTTTGTTGACTTAGCTAGGCACAATTCTCCACCAGCAGAATCTCCATCTGTAAATTTTTGTAGATGTTCTATGCTTGAAGCAACTTTACTTTTCTTACAGCAATCACACAAATAGTTAAGTAAAATGTTGATAGAACATATAAGTGGATCTTATAGAAGACAAACCAGAAACAGAAAAAATGTGATGGTGTGTTACGGCAGTCAACAGGATGCTTCAACCAGTAAAGTCTCCTTGGTCAGCCAACCCAGAATGTGTCACAACGGTCCTCCAATCAGCAACCGAGTCAACCCAAGTCAACTCCAAAAAAGTCAACGTTGTCCAGAAAAGTCAACGCAGGGCAGCAAGCTAAAAGTCAACGCAGCAACAGTTTGGTCAACCCTTTGACCTCGATTTCTGTGCCAAAGTGTACGGCCTCTCAAAATCGAACTTTCCAATAAGTTTCAGCCCTTTCGGACCATGCGTTGACCAAAGTCAATGCTGGTCAAACTTCCAGCAAAACCCTAGCTGCAGAAATTCGTCCTTCAGCTCAGTCGTACAGATTCGTCCTCCTTCTTCTTCACACGTGTGGGCTGAACTTGTCCTCTAAGGAGCTCGTACTAAATCAGATGAGAGAAGAAGATGTGTGTTGAGTTGTGATGAAATGCTCTCCAACTTTGCCCGTATTTATATCCATCATTGGGGTGTGTGACACATCTGCTGGGGGTGTGAAACCTTAAGGCCGACCTGCACATATAATTTATTATAAATAATAAATTCAAAATAAATGTTCTGCTCATCGGATTAAGATATATTTTATATGGATTTTACACCTCTCCGAAAGAGGAATCCAACAAAAATATTAGCCTCTTAATCCGAGCATCACAACATGGAGTTTGGACCTAGTTGTCCAAATTTAACACTCCCTCTCAACTAGGGAGAACTCCATCCATCAGTGCAATCAAACATCGTGCATCATCCCGCCGTAACTTGCTTTGCTGGCCTCTTTATTTCAGAACAGAAGTGGGTCAGTCACAAAGACATCATCCCCCGACTGACATAATCAGTCCAGAGGTTCGAAACCTCTATCAGACTCGCAAAGAGTCTCCAACCAACCCGAAGTTGGTTCATCTGACCCGAAGTCAGGCAGAGGTCCCAAACCTCACTAAACTTGATCCCAGATCAAGTGGTTGGATAGTGCCATCCTAGATAGAGAGTACGGCAATCTCTGATGCGTCCATCAGTATTTGCTACTACTCTCTAGCTTTTCCCACCTCATTGGCCAAATGAGAGGTACTTCCCATGAGCCCTGAACTCAATGGGTAGGATGCATACGGGGCACAGATAAATGAGAGGCGAACCAGCTCAATAATCACAAGGGTGGGGCAGAAGTATTATGAGTGCTTATAGCTCCGAGAAGTTATCCCCAAAGCCCCCCAGAGCTCCCAGAGCTCATCGTCCAACAGGACCCACATCATAGGGTCGTTCCACGACACCAAGACTCTCACGGAAGGTTAGGAACTTTACCTTCCCCAGGGGCTTAGTGAGAATATCCGCGACCTGCTCATCAGTTCCTATATGATCGAGCCTTACGGCGCCTCGCTGTACCATATCCCGGATAAAGTGGTACCGATATCAATATGCTTGGATCGGTCATGGTACACAGGATTCTCAGTCATACGAATCCCACTCTGGTTATCACAGAGTATCACAGTGGTATCTAGCACATGTCCAAACAGCTCACTAAAGAGCTTACGCAACCAAACTGCTTCACAACAGGCCATACTTGCAGCAATGTATTCGGCCTCCGCGGTGCTCAAAGCCATCGACTTCTGCTTCCTGCTCATCCATGAGATCGAAGCAGAACCAAGATTGAAGCAGCATCCAGATGTGCTCTTACGATCCACCACACTGCCAGCCCAATCGGCATCAGTATATCCACGGAGTATCACACTCCCGGCAGTGTATCTCAGCCCATGGTTTATCGTGCCCCGAAGATATCTCAAAAGATTCTTGGCACCAACCCCGTGAAAATGATGAGGCTCAACCATCTGTTGACTCAAAGTGTTCACTGCAAAACATATATCTGGTCGGGTGTTCACTAAGAACATCAAAGCTCCTATGAGTTGACGATACTCAGTAGGATTG
The DNA here is from genome assembly GCA_034641835.2 of Pinus albicaulis. Taxonomy (NCBI): domain Eukaryota; kingdom Viridiplantae; phylum Streptophyta; class Pinopsida; order Pinales; family Pinaceae; genus Pinus; species Pinus albicaulis. Next base: position 486,866,193 of record CM076578.1, read on the forward strand.
GCCAAGATAGGCTCAGCAGCGCTGCCACTCAACTTCTTAAAGTTGAGTTCCATCGGTGTCGACACGGACTTACAGTCCACCATACCAAATCTTTCCAGAAGCTTCACAATGTATTTTCCTTGAGAAAGGAAAATCTCTCCAGTCTCTCGCCGTACCCACAGTTTCAGGCGGTAGTGCATCGTCCTAGGTCCTTCATCTCGAACTCAAATAGGCGAGCTCCTCTTACATTGATGACCCAGCCGAGGGTCAAAGACTGGCCGGGTGACATCGTCGCATACAGCATAGAATGAGAGGCTTCCCCTGCACAACCTTGAAGTAAAGGTTCAGATTAGCATTACTTCGAGTGAAGCCCACCTTCATCAAGCAACTATCCATCCTCTCGTACCAAGCTCTGGGTGCTTGCTTTAACCCATAGAGGGATTTCTTCAACCTGCAGACATGAGTGTCTCGATCCTGAACTTCAAATCCCAGAGGTTGTTCTACATACACCTCTTCCTTATTGCACCATGCAGAAAAGCGGTCTTGACATCCATCTGATGAAGACTCCATCCTTGCGTAGCAGCAAGGGCTATGATTGATCGAATGGTGGTATATCGTGCCACACGTGCAAATATGTCATCATAGTCTATTCCTTCCTTTTGAGAGAAGCCACGGGCAACAAATCTTGCCTTGAACTTTTCAGCACTTCCATCAGATCCATGCTTGATCTTGTAGAGCCATTTTGCGGTGACAACTGATTTGTCCTTCGGTCTTGGAACCACATCCCATACATCATTCTTCATTATGGACTCATATTCTTTGTGCATAGCATCCTTCCAGACTTGATGCTTTACGGCTTCCTCAAAAGATCCAGGTTCAGATTGTACAATAGTACTCATGGCAGCTAGATACCCTTGGTATCTACACGGCTTCTTGCTTTCTCAGAATGTCCCCCTTGGGGCAGCATGACCCTCAGCATCTTCGAGGGTGTCCCCGAGCCATGATGGTCTCTTTCCCAGTGAAGGAGATGGATCAATAGGGTCCATTGGTCCTTCAATATCAGGCATTGTCTCATCCTGCGGTTCTTCTTGATTTCCAGGCCTTTCTTCATGATTTTCTTCAGATCTTGGAAGATCTACTACTTCTTCAGGGAAGCATCTTCGTCAAAAGTGACATCATGGCATATCTCTACTTCCCTTTGACCAGGTACATAGACTCTATAGGCTTTAGAAGTCTCACTGTAGCCCACAAACATTCCTTTCTTCCCAGAAGCATCCAGCTTGCTTCTCTTTTCTTTCGGCACATGAAAATAAACAGGACATCCAAAAATTCTAAAATGTGAGACATCAGGTTTCTTACCAGTGAAAACCTCTTCGGGAGTTTTGGAGTCCAGAGCGGAATGAGGGCATCGGTTTTGAATATACACAGCAGTATTTGCAGCTTCTCCCCACAGAAACTTCGGTAGACCCTAGTCACATAGCATGGCACGGGCAGCTTTCGCAATAGTCCTATTCTTGCGTTCAGCAACACCATTCTGCTCAGGAGTATATGCAGTAGTAGTCTCCCTCTTAATGCCAGCTTCTCTGCAAAAGTCTTTGAACTCATTTGACTCATATTCAGTGCCATTGTCGGTCCTCAAAATCTTGATCTTCTTTCCGGTCATATTTTTCACCAAGGCTTTGAAGGTACGGAACCACATGAAAGCCTCATCCTTCTTCTTCAAGAAGTATATCCAGGTTTTGCGAGAGAAGTCATCAGTGAATGTCATGTAGTAAGAACATCCTCCTAGGGATGTCACGGGCAACATACCAGATAGATCAGAATGGACCAGTTGCAAAATATCAGATGTCTTTGTGACACTTGAGGGGAAAGGTCCCCTTGTATGCTTTCCTTCGGCACAGCCCTTACATACACCTTCATGATTATTTCCAAAGTCGGGCATCCCTGTCACCACCTTCCTTGCTTCGGGAAGGGCCTTGTAATGAAGGTGTCCAAACCTTCGGTGCCACAGTTCGGTTTGTCGGATAGTATCACATGTCATTGCTCCCAGCGGACTCCCTCCAACCTGGTAGAGTGTGCCAACTCTAAAACCAATCGAGATAGCTTCCTTGAAGCTCTTCTTCCACATGAGCACCTTTCCATCAGAGAATGTTACATTGAACCCTTTGTCTTCCATGGTTGATACAGACACAAGGTTCTTCTTCAATTTTGGTACATAGAGTACATCTTGCAAATGTAGGACTTGTCCTTGAGACAAGTGAAGGGTCACAGTCCCTGTCCCTTTCACGGGGTATGTGGCATTATCTCCAAGGATAATTTCTAGATTAGTATCCCTTTCAACCATGTCAGAGAGTGCTTCCTTGAATCCAGTGATGTGTCTTGAGGCACCACTATCGATTAGCCAGACATCCATAGTGTCGGGCGGAGATGTAGCAGAGAGAGCAGATACAAGAATATACTCATTTCTTTTATCAATAGCATTAGACTCCTCATACCTGGAGTTTCTAGACCTTTTAGAAGGTTGATTGTTTCCACCAGAGGGAGCCTTCCTCTTTCCTTTGGATTTGTCGTTTCTTCGATTCCCATTCCTTCTGTTGTTATTGTTGTCATCACTATCTGGAGAATCCTTCTTGAAGGGACATTCTCTAGCATAGTGACCAGGCCTATGACAAGTGAAACACTTACCCTTCTTTCCTTAGGCCCTTGTTCTTCCTTTGTCCTTAGGACCACCAGAGTTCTTCTTTCTAGAGTGAGCAGCATAGGCAGCATTTTTGTCATTTTCGAATTCCTTAATTCTTGTCTCTTCTTGCATACATCTAGACAGTAGCTCGTCAAAGTTAGGAATTGTATTATTGTTGAGAATGGTAGTAGTGAATACTTGCCATTCATATGGGAGTCCTCCAAGTGCGGTGAGAACCATCTCACGATCAGCTATTGTCTCCCCAATAGCCAGCAGATTGTTCCTTGTTTCAGTCAATTTCAGAAAGTAAGTTTGAACAGACTCATCCCGGCCCTTCTTCATATTCTTCAACTTATTCTTGAGGAATAGCACTTGGTTCACATTGTTTACTTTGAACATAAGGATCAATTTATCATACATCTCCTTGGATGTGCCTAGTTCAGATATATAGGCAACCAGACTCTTATGTATGGATTCCCTGATCATCAGCTTTGCTTTGATCTCTCCTTTTTTATACTTGTTTCTAACAGCAGTGGTAGCATTGGATGGAGGTTCTTGAATCTTACCTAGCACATGATCCAAGAGATCATGGTCTTCCAATTTGAGATCTAATATCATCTTCCAGGCATGGAAGTCATCCCTTCCAGTCAGCTTGTCATTCTCCTTGAATTCAAAACTTGTGGAACCCATTTCCTCCGATGGTGATTGCTAAAGATAGGGCTTGTCTTCACCTCCGCTCCGATACCATGTCAATTTTTGTAGATGTTCTATGCTTGAAGCAACTTTACTTTTCTTACAGCAATCACACAAATAGTTAAGTAAAATGTTGATAGAACATATAAGTGGATCTTATAGAAGACAAACCAGAAACATAAAAATGTGATGGTGCGTTACGGCGGTCAACAGGATGCTTCAACCAGCAAAGTCTCCTTGGTCAGCCAACCCAGAATGTGTCACAACAGTCCTCCAATCAGCAAACGAATCAACCCAAGTCAACTCCAAAAAAGTCAACGTTGTCCAGAAAAAGTCAACACAGTGCAGCAAGCTAAAAGTCAACGCAGCAGCAGATTGGTCAACCCTTTGACCTCGATTTCTGTGCCAAACAGTACGGCCTTCCAAAATCGAACTTCTCACCAAATTTCAGCCCTTTCGGACCATGCGTTGACCAAAGTCAACGTTGGTCAAACTTCCAGCAAAACCCTAGCTGCAGAAATTTGTCCTTCAGCTCAGCCGTACATATTCGTCCTCCTTCTTCTTCACATGTGCAGGCTGAACTTGTCCTTCAAGGAGCTCGTACTAAATCAGATGAGAGAAGAAGATGTGTGTTGAGTTGTTTTGTAATGCTCTCCAACTTTGCCTGTATTTATATCCATCATTGGGGTGTGTGACACATCTGCTGGGGGTGTGAAACCTTAATGCCGACCTGCACATAATTTATTATAAATAATAAATTCAAAATAAATGTTCTGCTCATCGGATTAAGATATATTTTATATGGATTTTACACCTCTCCGAAAGAGGAATCCAACAAAAATATTAGCCTCTTAATCTGAGCATCACAACATGGAGTTTGGACCTAGTTGTCCAAATTTAACACCATCACACCAGCACTGTTGAAGATCTGAAGCACTGCTTCTGGATCTTGGCAAGACTTTCTTACAACAGGAAGAATGACTAGATTGCATCTCATTGATTGACCCAGCGTAGCCTCAACGCTGCTCAGAAGTGGACTATGTAACCCCAGACTGGGTGACGCAGTCCTTACGCTGGCATGGGAAGGCTATTCGTAAGCTTGATGGCCTGTTGTAGCTACAGCGCTGGCCTTTCCTGGGTCTACATCCTCCTGCTGCCAAGCTACCCTTTCTGAATCTGCTATTGTCCTGTAGAAAAAATATTCTTCAGTTGATTTGCTGGAGATTCTGCTTGATCTGCTATCGCTCTAATACCATGTGAAAAATCTACTGCAATATCATGGTTTACTTCTCCTACTTGATTAAATTACACAAGTTATCTTCAGAAATTAGATTCAGAAAATACCGAAGTAAACACAACTAACAGCCTACACATGCGAATCATTTACTAAATATTACGCTCATTCAAACAAAGTGACACACTGATTTTTGGACATAAGTCCCTGGAAAAACCCAAAGCGGGAAAACCGGTGCAGCAGATATGAGGGTTTATTTTATTAAGTAGAATCTGAGTACACCAAACTTGGGTTCCAGATCTGGAAAACCCGACAGAGAATAAAAGAAATCTGCAGCTAACTTGTTGTTCCAAGACCAATATTCTGACTGATCCACACCCTCAAACGGGATTTACAAGACTCAGCCCAGATTTGGGCCTATAAACCCCAGCGTTGCCCCTGAAGCCCCAGCGTCAGCCTTGCTAGGCTCTGTGTGCCTCTCCACTGCTCAGAGAGGGACTGCGTAACCCCAGAGTGGGTGACGCAGTCCTTACACTACCTCTGGAGGCCTCTGCGTAACTCTAAAGCCCTCTGACGCTATAGCGCTGCCCCTTCCTAGGCCTGCATAGTGACTGAAGCCTCTGTGCTGCACAGTTGCTGTTGTTGCCCTTGCTCCTTTGCACTGTCCCTGAAAGTTACTCCTCTGCCTCTTGTTGTCTCTTGGCTCTGGGATCAGATCATCCCCTCAGCCAATACTACCCATCGCTGTAGAAAACTCCTCCGGAAATCCTTAACAAACCCTTCCCTAGAATTCCATATCAGTCTCTCAGCTCTGCCTCTGGTTTGTCTCCAACTGACCCTCAAGCCTCTCTTATACATTTTCATTGATCTCATCAACGGTCGAGATTAAAACACTCATCAACGGCTGAGATTAAAAGACTGCTTGATCTGTGTCATTTAGAACATTTCAGCACGTGTTAATTAATTCACTTTAATTATTTAATTTTCCTAAGTTTAGACTAAGGAAATCCATTAAATTAATTAATTATTTGAATAACTTGAACACCAGCTGAAATTTCACCAAACACTTTCTGGGTTTTGGAGTTCAAGTGTGTCTTAGCCCCTTCACAAAATTTAAGGGCAAGCGCACACCCGATGCCACCCCAATTACACAAAATCTCAACATATTGTTGTTGCTTTGGAATCAGAAGATCCCTTGTCCTTCTTCTTATGACAATTGCTTGCGAAGTGTCCAAGTTCTCCACAATTAAAGCACCAGTCCTTGGATAGGTCCCTCTTCTTCTTCCCTTGTTGCCTCTTTCCCTTTGATGCAAGGGCTGCATCCTCTTCATCTTTCTTTACTTTGACTGTACCGTTGCTACTTCTTTGCCTCTTGGCAAATCTCTTGATTTCCTCCTGTCAGAGGATTGCCCACGTATCCGCCTAGGATGCTAACGCTGCCTTGCCCAAGATGCTTTGGACAAACATTACCCATTCCTCGGCGACTACATTTAGGGCAGTCCTCACCAAGAGCCCCTCATCCGGAGTCGTACCAATGGCAATCAGTTGATCCCGGATAGTCTGAAGTCTAAAAAAGAAGGGATCAATTTCCTCGGTCTTCTGCATCTAGAACAACCGCATCTGATTCTCCATAAGCATCTTTCTTTGGACGGAGCCTCCCTGATACATCGTGTCCAAAGTTGTCCACATTTCATTTGTTGTGTTCTTCCCGGCAAATATGTGGCACGACGTGATCTTTGACTCCATCCATGATCAAGCGCTTTGCCCGCGCTTGATTCTCCTTGAATTTCTTCAAAGGATCTGCATCGGTAGGCACAGATAGGACATTCTCAGCATGGTCCTTGATATCATACTCATCCAGGATAGTCAGGATCCTGGCCCTCCAGATAACGAAGTTGGACATGTCATCCAACCTATCCTGATCTCTCAGTCCATGAGACACCATCTCTGCTCAAATTTGTCGGAACAAATACTCCTCTCCCTCTTTCTGCTGCGACACTCAACAGAAAACTAGATCTGGGTTTCTTGGTGATTAAAAACCCTCTATAGTAGTTAATCCCTCTGACAACTAATTTCCCTCCGGAAATCCTCTGCCAAAAACAACTGAAACAGTTCTCTTCGATCACCCACCTAATCGAATCTCAGATCTGTTGAGAAATTGTTCTCCTCTCGCTCTTGTCACCTTTGTTAGGCATGATTCTGCACCGATAGAAGCTCTGCCACACCAGCAACCTCTAAAGATCCGAAGTTCCGCTTCCAGACTACGGCAAATCTGCACAGCAAACTCAAAAACTGGACTGCATCCCTCTGGTTGGCCTCTCCGTGAGCAGACTGGCTCAGCGCAGCGAACGCTGCTCCTGCGTCACTCTAGAAGGCTCTGTGTTACCTCAGTGTGGCCTCTGTTGGGTCTACGTCAGCCTCTGTGTGGCCTATGTTGGGACTGCGTCCTCTTGGTGTTGCGTTTCCCTCTCTAGAACTCTACTGCTTCTACTGCCTTCTCTACAGCAATATTCTTCAGCGGCTCTGCTAGTGGATCAGCTTGATCTGCAATGCTCTGATACCATGTGAAAGTTTCAAAACAGAAACCCTACTGCATTATCTAGATCTACTTCACCTACTTGTTTAAATAACATTAACAAGTTATTTTACTGCAACAATATTCAGAAAGAAAAAAACATTAAAGTAGACATCTACTGCAGCCTACACATCTTCAGATCATTTACTGAACAATGCACACATGTGACAAGATTACACACAATTTTTTGGACAAATGTCCCTGGAAAAAACCCAATGCGGGAAAACAAGTGCATCAGCTCTAGAGGGTTTTTATTATTACGCGAAATCTGAATACAACATTTTGGGCACCAGAGATGTTTGGCCCTACAGAGAAATTACACGGCAGTAAGTACCTTTCACTCGAAGATAGAAGATATGGTTGTATCACACCCTCAAATGGGATTTACAAATCACGAGCCCCTTCTGGCCCACCCTAACCCTCAGCGCTGCCTCTGCAGCCTCTACGTCATCCCTCACTAGCCAGCGTCCCCACTACGCCACCCTGACTGGTGTTGTGTTGCCTCTACGTTGGCCGGCTCGGACTGCGTCACCCTGGCTGGTGCTGCGCTGCCCCTGTGCTGCGTTGGCTCGATCTGAGTCACCCTGGTTGGGCTTACGCAGCCTCTACACAGTCTTTCCATGGTGTTGGCTGGACTGTGTCCTCCTGGCTGGCTCTGTGCTAATTAGTACTCACTGCCCCTCTAGCTTGTTGTATCCTCGGTCTGACCATCCCTCGCCGACCTCTACCCCTCACTGCACTGCAAACTCACTTCGAATTTCTCAGCAAAACCTCGCCCCAGAAATTTGACTTAGCTTCAATGCTCTACCAATGTGTGTGTGTCTCCAACTGACCCCAAGCCTTTCTCTTATACTTTTCTCGTTGGAAAACCAACGGTCGTGATCTAATCTCTAATCAACGGCTCAGATTAAAAGACTGCTTGATCCACGTCAATTAGAACATTTCATCACATGTGTTTAATTAATTCACTTCAATTTTTCTAATTTCCTAAGTTAGACTTAGGGTCCTCATTAAAAAAATTAATTATTAGAATAATTTCAACACCAAATGAAATTTCTCCAAAAGCTTTCTGGGTTTTGGAGGTCTCGTGTGTCTTAGCCCCTCCACAAAATTTCAGGGCTAGAGCACACCCGATGCTACCTTAAAATCTCAACATTTTCTATGTTTTAACATATAGACATTATGTTTCTACCTTATTTCTAGTTCTTTATATAGCAGACCTTTTGGTTCTCCTGCTTGTATCAACATCATTATATTTAGCAATCCCACCTACTTTGGTGGTCATTTGTTGTACATTAAGACAATTACCTTATCTTATCTTTTATCTTATCAATAACATCAAGCTGGATTTATACAACCCAACCAGCTCAACAACATCCCCCATTAAAACCTTCTAATTTTGCTTTTAAAAAACCCTAGTCCTTGCATCTTCTCAATCACTTCCTCTAACCATGGCAACCTCCTCTACAAACGTAGGAGGCCCTCCCACAAAACCAAACCCTGACATCATTGTGCTTCAAGCATTGGTTGCTTCTCTAGACAAAACTCCCCCTCGTTTCATCAAGAAGAATGATGAACTCCCAATCATTTTGCTTCCACTAGAATCTTTTTAAATGGACAACACCTTAGCCAATGAGGGATTGATAATGTATTTTATTGCTTTGTGGTTGTCCCCAAATGCCATGGTTGTTTGGGTAAAAAAGAACGAGGAGCCTCTTATTCAGGGCAAGGTTTCCTTTCAATTTTCAAGGCATCGTTACTTCGCTTTTTTCTTTCAACCTAAGGGGGACTGTGATCTGATCTTTTGGGGTAGACCATATTTTCATGGAACTCAAGGTATGTGTCTAAACTACTAGACTCTACATTTAAATCCAGAGAACAATATCCTCTTTGTTGTTTCAGTATGGGGGTGCCTCCCCCACCTCCCTCTCCACTACTAGAATGATCAATTCTTGAAATCCATTGGAAGTGCTCTTGGGAAATACATTGATTATGCTATTCCAACGGATCATATCTTTTCATGTGCTCGAATCGGTGTGGAAGTGGATATGGAAAAGCACCTGTCTAAGGCCATCCAATGAACCCTCGATGATTGGAAACACATCCAACAAGTGGACTATGAACAACTTCCATTTAAATGTTGGCATTGTCACCAACATGGACGTTTTGCCAGGTCATGCCCTAAACTCGCTTCTCCAGAGAAGGATCTTCCATCGAACGTAGACCAATGACAGACTACAAATAGGTGAAGGAGAAGTAATAAGCATGTGGGTATTGAACAAGCTTCAACGTCCCAAGATTATAATACACAGACCATGGTTATATTGAAGATAGTAGATAAAATATATCAATTGATAAGAATGAATACGAACGATAATGCTATGACAATCCTCATGACGATTTACTTATAGCATTGAATAGTCACGAGGTGAAGGGGATAGTGCCTCTTGACTTTTCATTAATTAATTAACGTATTGTTATTTACGACTATTATTATGTTTATAACATCGTCGTCCTCATAAGGAATCCTTTGTTGTCAAAACATAGTAAAAAGGATCTATCTAGTTGAGCACATTTCTATGGAATGAAGTTTAATTGTTTCTGGCTCCTTTTTTGTTAATTGCAATTGATTTTTCTTAAGATTGGAACCTTCAACACCATATGATTTATAATCTTGACCTTGCCAATTAAACTCGATGAATTGTTCTTCAAGGTTAGTGGTACAACTTCCCAACTACATCAACCTTTCCACACCTAGCACCATATCCATTTCTTCAAGTGATAGAGCATAGAGTACTATTTGTAGTTCCAATTTTTGTAATTGATTTCAAACCTTATGACATTTTCCTACTTCCTTGAGCTCTTGCCCATTAACCACTGGAATGATGAGGTTTGTCGCACGGTACACAAAAAGATTAAGTTTTTTAGCAAGAAAAATGTTTATACAATTATGGGTACTACTAGAATCTACAAGTATTGTGACAATTTCTATTTTATATGAGTCTCTTAAGTTTTGTTTTTTAGGTTGTAGTTATCTTGTCAAGGTAGTCGACCAAACTGTAGGTTTTCTTTCTTTTTTTCTTGGAGATTGAATTCTATGCTTCTTGAGTTGTGGTGGAACATATTTTGCAATCGATGGTTCTTTTGGAGTAATTATCTTTCTTTGAAGTTCGTTCTCTTCACTCTAATTTTGCTAACCACATGAGATTGACGCTAGTATTGACTTTTGTGAAGCTTCATCCTTGTTTGAATCTATGTTGTATGTTATAGTGATTTCCTTATTTGGCTTCTATACTTCCACTTGTTTTCCATCCATTATTTTATAGTAGCATAATGACATGTCTTCACATCTATGTCCTGGTGCCCATCTTTTTCCCCACAACTATTGTCTTCCTTTTTTCTTCTCTTTGGTTCACTATTAGACACTTCTGAGCACTTCTCGACTTCATAAGTATATAATTTCTTATTGTTGCGTCTGCACCTTGGCAACCATTTGTCTCCACAATATCTACATTTGTTTATCCCCTTCTTATCTAGGTCCAATTACCAGTTTTCATCTTCCATGGTGAATGGCGGCCTATTGAACTTGTTCTTTTGTTCAATTAGTTTTTCCACGTCTAGCAACCCAACTATTCTAGGGTTCCATCGCTTTATTTCACTATTAATGTAATCCTTCAATCCATAGGTGTATGTTTTTAACAATTGCTCATCTATGAAACCATTTTGTCTTGTTTCCAGAACTTCAAATTCATGTGTATAATCATTTTTTATTCCTTTTTGTTTATTATGTACAAATTTGTTGTACAGGCCATCATCTTCCAAATCATGGACCGTTTTTAACAAGGTAGTTGTGAAATTTTACCAATGAAAGGAACACGCATCACATTTTTTGGTCCATCACATTTTCCCCATCTAAATTGTTGGATTTTGTCATTATTTTCTCTCTCTCACCCAGCAGGGAATTTGATTCAAAGATACCTTCCATTTTGTTGACCCTAAATATTGCTCCTCTATGGTCTTTACCATCATATTTCGGTAATTCTTTTCTAATTCTTTTATAATCCCTCTAGGGAAATCTTGTGTGATACTTATTTCCTAAAATAATTACTTCTTGAGCTTCTTGATGTCCCTAATCACTTGTATTTTGTGATTCTTGACTTCATGTTGGTTTTCGGTAGGACAAGGGTTCTACAATTAATGTGTCCACTCTCTCTTTTAGCTAGTCAACTCTTTCGCCTCGGTAGTTAAGTGTCCTTGTTGTTTCATCCTTGTCATCATTTCTCATTCTTAATGCACATTTCCAACAATTCAGATTTCGTTATCCAATTATCAATTTTATCTCATTTTTCTATTAGTTTATTGATTTTATCCATTAACTCTTTTGTCCTTCTCCCAACTCTTTTTGTCTGTGACGATCTTTTATGCTATTGACCGCCTCTCTACATTGATTAACCTCAACATGTAATTCATCATTGGTAACCATCTTTGGTTTGATGTTTTTCCTTGTGGACTCCACCTTTTCAAAAAAAAAAATCAAGTGAGACCTAGCCTATAATTTAGATTGAGTTTATGTATAGCTTTTTTCCATTTTTTTATGTTATATATAAAAATTATAAAATTACTAAGGGGTAAACTTTTTCCCTAAAAAATACCCCTTTTTTATACGTCAAAATTTTTGAAATTAAAGAGACACTACGCATATGAACCATCACTTCTTGCATGGATGACTTAATGAATTGGTCAGGGTGGATGTGACAAATCAGTACAAAAAAAATAATATATATATAAGTGGTCGAAGGTACAAATTGCAGGGAGCAAATTTTTTGGTGGTTACAACACAGATATGCACAACAACCATATAGACATGAAAAAATTGCACCAAGTTGTATGGAATTTCCTATGTTGCCAGGAAACGTGGGTTTGAGGATGGGGACGAGGACGAGTACACGTATGTCAATTTTTGAAACAAGGTGTGTGGGTTCATCGGGGGAATATATATATATATATATATGAATTTGTATATTTTCCAACTTTAAACAAGAAAAATAAAATATTTATGCTTTAAACTTCAAAGATTTAAACATGCACATCATTGAACATTCAAAATTCACATTGAAATATCAAAATTTCTGGTTTGATATCAAGTGCAAATTGGAGTTTACATATTAATAAGAATCATGATATATGTCCAATATCATACTACATTCAAAATTTGCCTTAGGGCTTCTCCAAACATGAACTAGGAAATTTCAAAACAGTGAACAATGGCTTCCTCAAGACATGTCATCAACATCACTTAGATCTTCAGTTGACATGCTCTCCAACAACATAGCTACAACAGTAATGACCTTAACATAGCTACAATAGTAATGACATTCAGCCTACACAGTGAATCTACGGTGGCCATCTCTAGGTCGAAACTGCAAACAGAGAACTAAAAAGGCCGAGCTTGAAAAGAATTACAGCAAAATCATTAAAAAATAATTGACCCAAACATTCCCGATTTTGGGGTTCAACGCACTCGTTGAGGTTCAATGCACCCAATTAGGGAGAAGACCCCAAATTTTGGTTGCAAAAAACCCGGTGCTTACTTGGAGAACCCGGTTCTTTTGGGTGCATTTTAGAAGAACTCGTACTCGAACTCGGTACTTGGGGATGAGAACCCGAGACAGGATCGAGAACCCCACCGTCGGGTTCGAGAACTCCACCCCTGGGTTTGCAAACCTGTGCAACATAGGGAATTTCCAATTAGCAATTGCAATCATAAGGTACATTCAGTTGATGACAATACATTAGAGTATTGTACAGCAAAATTGGTATAGCAGTGGCTAGTAGCTATGGTACAGTGGGGTTGGAAACTTGTGCAGAGGTAGCAACATAATGGTGTTAGGGGAGTATGTTGGTAGTACGAAATGGATAGTATGGACACCACTGTGCTAATTCCATCTCAAAAATCAAAATTATTGAAATCCATTGAGGCCCCTCAAGGAAAAGATACGATAAAGATCCCAAAAGGTAAGAGTGAAGATGCTCACGTGATGTTATGTATGGATTGGGGAATGGAACATGAGAAACATCAACCCTTTTTCATCATTTTGTTAGTTAATAGTTATCTTTTGCATAAATTCATGCTAGATTCAAGAGTTTCTTCCAGTGTGATGACGAAAAAGGCCATAGAATAGTTAAATCAAAGAATATCAAGGCCTTATCACAATATCTGTGTTATGGATTCCAAAAAGATTGAGATACATAGGTTGATTAAGGATCTCCAAGTTCATTTGGCAGCATACCAAGATATAATGATCACTATGGATATTGTCGTGATAGATGTACTAGAAGCATGGGGCATGCTTCTATCCAGGTAGTGGGTTGCAGATTTGGGTGGTAGCATTCAAATAGATTTATCATACGCCGCCATCCCAAGATGGTCAAGCTAGATAGGGAGCTTGAAAGAAAGTTCCATGTTGAAAATCCCAAGGATCCCAACGATGAAATAGTGATATGAATTAAATGAACTTGAGATTTATGTGGTATTGTCCAACCCATTGGCGCCTGTCGAAGATAAAATTGAAGAAAAAGGTGATGGGATCTGCCACGTGAACTTTGATGCGGCTCACTCAAAATTTCTGAAGGGTGCAAGAATCATTCTCATTTCCCCTCTTGGACACATTTTCATATTCGCATACAAGTTGGAATTTGAAGCCACAAATAATGTGGTAGAATATGAGGAACTTCCATTGGGTTTGGAGATAGCAAAAGACTTGGACTCAAATCGCCAAGCATAAAAGGGGATTCTGATTTGGTTATTCTCCAAGTAAAGAACCAATTTGCATGCAAAAATGAAAAGTTGAGGAGATACAAAAATGTTGTATTGGATGTGTTGTCACCCAGAATGTCTAGGCACCGTTGTCACCTTGATCCCCAATCTCTCTATTTAAGTTGTCTCCCTAAAGCAGACTAAGGAGGGTAGACCCTATGGAAATGGAACAAAAGAGAACTAGTTGGGAACCAACCAGTTCGGGAGACACAGTTAAACGACCAAATACTTGTAATAGATCTAGCAAGATTAAAGGATTCAATTAGATTTTAATGATTGATACCAGTGCCTTATGGAGTCAACTATATCACTAAGAATTTAGGACCAAGTACTTGATGAGAAACTGCTGCTTGGATGAATAACTATCCTATATGCAATGCATATCCTAAGACTAATGTGAAATGCAGGAATCTTGGTTAATTTTAATTAAATGCCTATTCTAAGTTTAGACCCTTCGATCCTTTCTATATTGAGCATGATTTCGTAGTAAGTGGCAGAGAGAAGTTAAGCTGAATCACACTAAGGTGTGATTAACGATACCTCTCCTGAAAATATAATGTACCCGGTGTCTCTAGCGCTGCAGAGAGTTGTGGCTTTAACTACTGCAAGGTCACTGTTTTAAGTACTACTAAAACCAGGTTCTCAAGCAAAGATGGATGGGTACCTATCTTTCTATCGACCAAGCTTATGCTTGGAAGTGAATTTTAAATATGCAAGGCTAACTTAATATGCAAATGTAGGAGAATTTTTAGTGAAATATGATATTAAAACCCAAAGCACTTAGATTACAAATTATCTGATTTAACCACCAAGTACTTAAGCGAAAAGTGTCAATTATGAAGATACCAAAAATTACCCAAATTAAAGATATACAATTTGTTACAGGTACACCATGGAGTATTCGATAAACATATCGATCACACTTACTTGAAATTTTTCCCAAACTTAAATATCCAATCAAGATCCAATAATTCAAATAAATGAAACAAGAGTTAATTAAACAATAGACGATTTTAATTAATAGCAAACATTTAAAATCCCATCAAACTCAGTTGAAGCATATGAAAGTATTTAGCACTTAAACCCCAATAATTAATCATCATTAAATACCATGAAATTTTTTATGCTAGATAAACTCTTCGTCAAGCAATTTATGGACTAAATGATCTTCTAAAAATAATACAAATCCAAAAAATATTTTCTTCTATAGTCGAACTTAGGTTATTTAAAAAATTAAATTGTGTCAACTATAAGAATTCTTCCACAATTAAATATTTTCCTTTGAGGCTTAAGACTTTGACACTTTAATAATGGCCCCAAAACCCTAAGATCATAAGATCTAACTTCAAAAAATAAATGGCCTTAAAATTTTGTATACAAAAGAATAAAAAAAATTAAAAATTTGACAAATGTTACAAATTAATAAAAAAATAGAAATTTTTTAGGTTTTTAAAAGATTTTTGGAAGTTAGTAAAAATTTCAAATTCTTTTACAAAAGTTAAAAGGTTAATGGAACTTTTTTAAGTTTTTTAATTTTGAAAAAGTGACAGCTTAAAATCTTTAAAAAATGATTTTTTTTTAAATTTAAAGTTAATAAAAAGTTGGTTAAACTCTATCCAAAAAAAAAAAATGAAATGGAAACTTAAGAAAAAAAATCAAAACTTTACGAAAAACAAAATGGAATGAAAAATTAAAATGAAAAGAGAAATCAAAGCGGAACTTTTAAAAATTTTATGAAATGTTAACGTTTGCTTGCTTTATGATGCATTTCAGGTTTAAGCGTGAAGGAAAGTCAAAGAGCTAACAGTCAACAAGAAAACTACAGCAGAGGAGTGACGGAGCTAGAGAGGGCAACAAAATGAGGCAGAGATCAAGGGAAAGAGTTGTGTGCAGGAAGCGAAACGGGAAGAGGAGCAAGGCAACCGACAAGAGATGGCACGCAGAGGCAGAGAATGGGATGCAACAAAGAAAAAATAGGGACAATGAGAAGAGGGAGGAATGATGGGCAGCCAATAGCGGGTGCAGGGATTAACGCTGGAACGAGGACGTAGAGGGAAGATTGACGCTCAGGCAGCAGGGAATGAGAAAGGATAGGGACTGTGAGAAGAGGGAGGACGCAGAAAAAGACAGCCAACTTTCATGCAACAAGAGAATGAAGACAATAAGAAAAGAAAAGGGAGAGCGCAGGTTTTTCAGAAGCTCTTCAAGGTCCCAAAGAAATCTGAGGTGAACAGCTGCTCAGCAGATTTTTGCCAAACAAATTTGAGGATCGATCCTAGGGTGATTGAAGGGAGCTGATTCGTTGGATTTGGCAGATTTCCGAGGGAGGAAATCAATTGTCGGAGGGAGAAGAGGGTGCCTTTCTCGCCAAGGACCCTAGATCTGAGTTTCTGTTGAGAGTAACAGCAAAAGCGGGGAGAGGAAGATATGTTCTGATAGATTATTTCTGAGCAGATGGTGCCACACGGACTGCGTGATCAGGATAGGTTGGACGGCCTGTCCAACTTTGCTATCTAGAAGGCCAGAATCCTGGTAGTCCTAGAGGCATACGGTTTACGGGAGCATGTAGAGGGCGTCTTGGCTACACCAACCAATGTTATTCTTCTGGTGAAGCATAATGAAGCAGCGGCACATGCCAAGCACTTCATCATGGACGGGGTTAAGGATCATGTGGTACCACACATAGCCAAGAAGAATATGGCTAATGAGATGTGGAAAGCTTTAACCACACTATATCAAGGAAAATTCATCCAAAGGAAGATGGTTCTAGACAACCAGAACTGAGGTTATTTATGATGACCAAGGGAGAGGAAATCGATCCTTTCCTCTTCAAGTTGCAGGCGATTCGGGATCAGCTGACTGCCATGGGGGTCAAGGTGGATGATGATGACATGGTCGTGACCAATGTTTTAAAAAACGGAATCGGTCAGCTACCAGGCCGAGGTAATGACTCGGTAATGACTCCGAATCGGTAATGACTCGGTCGACTCGGTTTCAATGACTCGATTTTTGTAAAAAATACATTAAATATTAATGTATTTTATACAAAAACATAAATTTAAAGATTTTTATTCATGTTTCCAAACACAAAGCATTACAATATAGATAAGTCACAAAAGACAACATATGATCAAAGTAGGCTCATGAATATATCCATTATATCAAAATTGCACCTAGTGCACTGTCCAATACAGGATGATGATATAGAGATCAAAACAAAAAACATAACCAATGTCACAGGGGACTCCTTTCGACAAGACATCAACCCTCTAGAAGGCCTGTGGTAATTCAAAGCATATAAAGAACCGTGGATTAAACCTACAGTGTTAAGTTCTGTGACCCGATTGAAGAGGGTTTCATTGTGTTTTTCTTCAAATAAGAAAGCATTTGCAATTGAGCCACAATAGCCTTCAGACCGAGTTATTAAGTTCCCTATCTACGTTGAGAATTTAACGTGGATCAACTCACGACATCTTTGTACATTACTTTGAAGGCTTGATTCTAAGTATAAACAAGGTATTTCTGCCCCTCGTTTGAAGCAATTATGGAGGACTTCTTTGCTCAAGTAGAATTGAAGGGTATTTTTCTTCTGTTTCTCTTGACAGTGCATCCTTGTTATGAATTTTTTATTCTCATTGTTCCGAAGAAAGTTAAATCCCTAATCTAAAGAAAAATTCGGCATTTGACATTGTGGTCACTGGATTATGAGGACTTAAAAGGTGACTTCATTTACAACTAGAAGGGTGGTATCCTATCAATGATCGTGAGGAGGACTTGTCCTAGAATTAGAGGCACATCATTATAAAGGACAGTTCTAAGGTCCTCCATAATTTAAGGAAGCCGAGATCTTGTATACATACGTTTGCAAGGTATGAATTGTAGCCTTAAAAAGACAATTAGCGGGCATCCTTTGTCATCTATATCAGTAAAATCAAGGAACCCTATTTTGTGTATAGAAGAAGAGGCTGAGTCCTTATCACTATTACAATCTCTCACACACACACACACACACACAAGTATTATAAGCTAGTTCCATCGAAGCCGACTTGTAAATCAATAATTAATATATATTCATGTCTTTGAAGCATTCATAAAAGGTGCCTTGAAGTCAAAGAAAATACAAAATGCAGTTATGAGAAGGGATGGTCTCTTTAGACATCAATTTGAAAATGATTTTTGAAGAATAGTAAAAGCCCTCCATGATGTCATATCGCTGACTAAGCTGCTCATTATCTAGCAGCTGATGTGATTTTAAGAAGGTTTAGTGGCAACCCTTCATGTGATTCTATTTTTGTCTAGCAGCTGAAGCAAAGGAAGTTCATCTAAGAAAAGTATGTAGCTCCTCTATGTTGGCACCTTTGGATAAAGATGATAGTGCCCTTGAAAGTCTAACAAATAGAAGAAGTGCAAGGCACTTTGAAGCAAATCCCTGTAGCAACTTGTATGAACGTAAAATCAAAGGTATGGTCTCTCTCATAGTATGTGTAATGCATTTATTTATTTTTATTTGTTTTAAGGCTCTTTTGATGGAGGGTTTAATTTGAATAAGAACCCTAGATGGCTCATGGAAAACCCTAGCTCACATATGAAACCCTAATTTTTAGGGTTTGTGGATTCTAGGGTATTTAGATGAGGATGACGTTTTGAATTCCATCCTCCATTAGTGTATTAAAACCCTATATTGTATCTCATGCTTTTATGATCACATATTGTTCTTGGTCATTGTCACTAACATCATGTCATCAAGGTACATAGAGGGATTGGTGCTCTTGATTAAATACTAGTTCCATACCCTAATACATGACAAAATTCGATGGAAACATTGCAATAACCCAATCCTGAAATCCTGAAAAACTGATAAGTCTGCTGGATTTTGAATGAAATCTAAAATTCTACTTTCTCCATATGAAATCCAATGAGGTTGGAACCACTCTCAAACATCTTGAGTCATTTCATGGTAATGTTAAAAATTTAAGTAAAAGGATGAAAATGAAGATTAAGGAGAATGTCACTTTTACTTTAAGAATTTAACATTACCATGAAGCTGCTCCAAAAACCAACTCCACAACTCTTCAGAAAACCTAAAACAAACCTAACAGTGGATTAAAATCCGGTTTGAAGTCCACAAAACCGCTGGGGCATACCTACTGGCTGCTTTCTTGGCTTGGCCCGGTTAACTCGGCCAGGCGCCCGGTTGGCCGCTTGTTACCGCGCTCACCGAGCGAGACAAAACCGACTCTACATTAAAACCACGGCTGCAGAATAAACCTACCAACCTAGTCGGTTTTGTACTCCGTTCCGGACTCGGTCACCCCACGGGCTCCGCCGAATGTGCCCGGCCGAGTTGAGCCGCCATTTTTTAAAACAGAGGTCGTGGGATCGCTCTAAATGCAGTCACAGAGGATTGGGAAACGTTTGTCTTAAGCATATTGGGTAGAGTGGACCTTCCAAACTGGGACGATATGTGGGCTATCCTCCGACAAGAGGAAATCCACCGGATGACCAAGAGACAAACTAGCACCGGATCAAGCAAAGTGAAGATGGAGGAAGAGGAAGATGCAACCCTGGCATCTAAGAAGCAGCAAGGGAAAAAGAAGTGTGATCTATCTAGGATCAAATGTTTCCAATGTGGTGAACTTAGACACTTCGCCATCAATTGTCCTCTAAGGAAGAAGGACAAGGAAGCTTTTAGTTCCAAGGCTACGGCAGCTAAAGAAGATGATGGCTCCGATGATGACGTAGCCATGAGCGCTCATGAACCACGGAGGTGGGGCGATATTGATCTGTAGAGCAGCTACACAGTGGTGGTGGGATCCTTGAGTAGCCCAACTCTTGGATCACATCCAAGCTACAGGAACCTTAAGACAATAGCAACGAATGACTGGAGCAGTGGGTGCAAAGATCACAGATGAAGTAGAGGCAGATGTTGGGACGTTGTAGAGGGAGCAACGCAGTGCAGAGGCAACAACAGCGTAGGGGCAGCAGCGCAGAGGGGTTGATGGGACTTCAGCAGCACAGAGGAGGCATGCTTACTCAGTGCAAAGTTGTAGCAGTGCAGTGGCTTCAAGAGGACAGCGCAGAGCAGCAGCCTAAGGAGCTTCAGTGATGAGATGCATCCCGACTGACTTGTTTGTCATTGGGCAGAGGTCCTTCAGTTGCTTACTCTCAACAACTGAGTTGTAGTGCTGCAGTTGGCAGCACGATGCAGCAATTTGAGAGAGTTGCAGTACAGATGTAGCATTGATGGTGGCAGAGTCATGGGCAGCAGCACAGAGAGCAACAGCAACGTAGTCGTGAAGGGCAGCAGGCCAAAGATCAGCGCGGAGACCGATGCTAGATATCAAAGCAGTACTTAGGGGTGAAGTGCATTGCTAGAGCACATTCCTCGCTAAGAGGGAGTGTTGAGATTTTGGGGTAGCATCGGATGTGCTCCAACTCCCAAATCTTGTGGAGGAGCTGGAGTACATGAGATCTCCAAGACCGAGAAAGCGTTTAGAAGAATTCCATCAGGTTTAAGAGATATTTAATTAATTAATCTTTTTAATTAAGAACTCTAAGTCTAACTTAGGAAAATTAAAAGATTAAAGTGAATTAAATTAAACATGTGATGAGAATGACTTAAGTGACGCGGATCGTTGTGCCTTCTAATCTTAGTCGTCGATTAGAGATTAGATCACGGTCATTGATGTTTCAACGAGAAAAGTATAAGAGAAGGGATTGGAGTTAGTTGGAGGATACACACATTGGCGAAGCACTGAAGCTAAGCTGGAATTCTAGAGCATGGTTTGCTACGAATTTCAAAAGCAGTTTGCAGTGCAGTGAGGGGCAGTATTGGCAAGGGGATGGTTTGATCCTAGGCCAAGAGTACAACAACGACAGAGAGGCAAAGATACCCGCAGCGACCGCAGATAAGGGGCCTAGGTGCCACGCAACTAAACAGAGGCTGCGCAGGCAAACAGAGCCACGTAGGGTTGACGCAGGCCTAGTCAGGGTAGCACAAGGGCAACATAAGCCCTTTAGGGGTGACGCAGGCCCTTCCAGAGCAGCGCAAAGGTTGATTCAGAGGGCTGAGGAGCATCATTGAGGTTTTCGGTGGGCCAGAAAGGGCTTGAATTCATAATTCCCGGAGAGGATTGAATCAACCATATTTTTTGTCTCCGAGGGATAGAGTTATTACTACCATATTTTTCTCTGTAGGGCCAACCAAGTTTGGTGCCCATAATTGTTGTACTCAGATTCTACATAAAAATAAAACCCTCCAGAGCTAGTTGCACTAGTTTTCCTGCATTGGGTTTTTCCGGGGACATTTGTCCGAAAAATCTGTGTCACTTTGTCATATGAGCGTGTTATTCAATAATTGATTTGTATGTGCAAGCTGCTAGTTGTATTTACTTCGTTGATTTACTGAATATGTCAGAAATTAACTTGTAACTTAATTCAAGTAGGAGAAGTAAATCAAGATATTGTAGTAGGGTTTCTTATATTAAGAAATTTTCACACCTTCTGATGTAAGAAAGGTTATAACATCTTCGTCATCGTTGAATACTCTCCAATTATTGACATTATCAGGAATAGATGGGCGAAAAATCAATTCTATAGAAAATCTATCTGGACTATAATCCTCTGAATGAATAACTATGGATGCTACATTAGCTAGAAGGTCTGCGCTAGCATTTTGAATTCTTGGAATAGAAGAGATATTGAATGCTAAAACATGTGAGGTGAGAGATTGTACCAACGATTGATAATGTTTAAGATGACTAGAAATACAATGTATAGTATTTCTTACCTGTTTGACAATTATTTCAGAATCACCATATACCTGGAGATATTTGACACCAAGGTCTATTGCTTTGTATAAGCCTTGGACCAGTGCCTCATATTCTACGGTATTATTTGTGCATTCAAATTCAAGCCTACATGCCAGCATTTTCCTTTCTCCTTCCGGGCTAATTAGTATATAACCAACTCCTGCACCTTCACCAGATTTTGATCCATCAAAGTATAATGTCCAGAACAAAGTTTTAATACAAGGTTTATCTATGATATTTATACATTTGGAAGAGTCTGACTGAGAAAAATTCTCGACTTGAGAATTAACTGAGTTGGTGAGAAATGGAGATTTCTAAGCATTAAAATTGCCCCAAAAAATTCAGCAGAGTTATTGCCGAGAATGTTATTAGTAAAAGCCATGGGTTCATTCTCATCTTCGAATTCGGTTACTGAGTAGTTCATGTGTTTTTCACGGTCTACTCGGATTTGATTTGGCTTACTATTATAGGAAAGCCACATATGAGACCAATCAGTAGCAAAATAACCATGAAGCTTTTCTGACCAATCTCTACTCACGATTAAACCATAAAAGTCAGGGATATCAGCAACCAAAATATCAATCACTTGATGAACTTTTGAATTGAATGCTAGTCTGATTTGGAGTGAATTCATTTCTCCTACTACCTTAACTTTAGTTATGTCTAATTGCACAATGTGTACTGCAAACTTTTGTGGAGCAATATTTAACTTCAAGCAAACAGAATAAGGCATGATATTTGAAGAGGCTCCAGAGTCAATTAGACAATTATGCACATTTTTGTTAAATACTTCAAAAGTTAAAAGGAAACCAGGAGTATGCGAATTAGATATGTCTCTGATTAGAATAGCATCATTTGCATCGATTTTTTCAGGTGGATCACTAAGAGGTTTGCTAACTCATTTAGAGGCTTTGGAAGTAACAGGCGCAAGTAAGGACGAAGCAGGGACTGCATTTAGCTCTTTGAGTAAAAAATTTCGCTGCTGTTTTAATTTTCTCAACTCGTGTATGGAGCTCTTTGAGTAAAATTTTCTGCTGCTGTTTTAATTTTCTCAACTCGTGTATGGAGATATTTTCCTTTACTTTCTTCATGTCTTCCACTATATTATATTCGATGGTATCTGAGACAACTAATGTCTTGGATGTAGATGGAAGAGTAGAAGAAGTTGGGTTCGATTGAGGAGAAGGAGTTCTTTTGTTAACAACTTTATCCTTAACAACAGAGGATGAAGACTTTTGCTTTTGAGGAGACTGAGGGAGATCAATAGAATATTTACTTCTAGTGTTAATTGGAAGTGACTATTGTTCATCTTCATTGTCAGATGTTGGAAGAATAAAGTCCCATAATCCATGAACTTCAACTAATTCTTCATCTTGTGATTCTTCTGTGGATGATTTTGTTTCATCTTGATCTTCGTCTTGATCTGATTCAGCATTCGAGATTACATTTGAAGGTTGGGAAGCTTGCGTTTTCCTAAAATATCTGAAAGGTTTCTTCGAAGAAGATTCAGCAACTTGTTTCTTTATTTCAACCATGTCATTCGACATAGTTTTGAGAACCTTTTGTAATCCCTCAAGATCATAAGGATCCTTGGATGTTTTCTTTTTGGATTCATCCTTAAATGAAACCTTTTTAGTTTTCCTTTCCTCCTGTGCAGTTTTCTTTTCTAAGGCAAGAATTCTCTTTTCTACAGAAAGAGCTTCTTTCATATTTTCTACCAATGTAGCCTTATTGGCTCTATCTACAAAAATAGCAATATTAGAAGGAACAGAAGATATGTACCATTCTATTTGTACATCTACCCCAGACTTAGATGTGGTTGGAATTTTATTGAGAAGCTTATTAAATCTGGAGTTGAAATCTTTGATCTTTTCCCCTGTATTTGCTTTGAGATTGGAAAGATCATTGATAAGAGTAGCATTAGTACGATCATCACCAAATTTAGTAAGAAATTGTTCTTCAAAAATATCCCAGCTAGTAATAGTGCATGATGGTAGTGAGAAATACCATGATCCAGTTGATCCTTGAAAAGAATAGGGAAATAACCTAACTACGCAATCTTCTTCAGTGACATCATTAAGATTCATGGCAAGCATAAAATTATGGATATGTTCTTCCGCAGGTAGACCATTGCCTGGCTTATACTTCGGCAGCGATCTTTTCGGATGCTTAGTTAAAGGATGAAGAGGACCTGGTAATTGAATAACTCCAGGATTCGTCTAAGGTCTAGCTTCCATTGTGTGAACCGGAGAATTAGTTTGCCTTGAAGAAGGATTTGGGGTGGAAGAAGTAGTTCCAGTAGTGGATGTAGGTATGGAAGAAACAACTATGGAACTAATATTGCTTGAGGCAGCACTTGTAGCTTGGGAAGAAGCAGAATTATGAATTGATGAAGAACTTGTTTGAGAAGGTGTAATAGAAGGAGGAATAAATGATGGAGTTTGAGGGGTAGAAGAAGATTGAAAGTCACTAGTGGATGATTGAGTCTCAAATATCGGAGATTTCCTATGCTAAGAATGGAGACGAAACTCAAAAGGGATTATTCTGAGCTTTTCACTCTTAGAACACATTAATACACCAGTTCCCTCAAATATTGAAGTAGCACTTCCTTCTGAGGCTTCAGAAAGTACAGGCTTCTCTGCCGAAATAGAAATTTATTCCAATTTCTTTATTAAGGTTTGTACTTCAGGTGATTCTGGAGTATAATCCGAGGAGAGTTCTTTAGGAATAGAACTAGGAGAGACTTGGGGGGAGATTGAACAACTTCTGATCTAAGATTAGGAGATCTTAAAACAGGACTAGAAGTTGTAGGAGACTTGAAGAGAGAACGACTATTTTGATGGTCTTTGCTTTTTGGGTTGAGCTTTGGTGCCATTCATAGTCTGATGGCCCTCCTTATAGCGCCAAAAATGTTGAGGCCCCGAAAATCGGTGCAACAACATCGAGGAAAACCACCTGCTCAGGTACTTCAAAACTGTCCCTTATTTGTTTGATATGGTGGCTTTGACTGGATTTATGAGACCAGTTTCTCAATGAAATATAATTGGGTGAATGGATGTTATTATAACTGACTGTAACCTGGTAGATGGGAGTGATAACAAGATTGAAGTAAATAAATATACCTATCTGTATCTAGCTCAGGTTGAATTATTCTCTTTGTGTGATTTATAAAGATGATCTTTTAGTGAATGCAAATAAAGATTATACAAACACTTAGTGATATGAAAACAATTTGAAATAATTGATTTAATTAAATAGTTAATTAAATCAATTGGATAAGACTATATCGCATCTGTTTACTGCATGTATTGAATATGTACCAAAAGATAGCAATCTAACATGTTCAAAAGTGAATTAATGCCTGATTGTTTTCAAAAAGATAAATAAAACAAAAACACCATAAGAAAAATTAACCATTTCTCATTTGGAACAGAAAATTAACATATAGGATAAAAGTACCATGTATACGCTAACTCTTCTCATTTGAAAAACAATATTTGGTCTACCCCTTTCTATTAAGAAAACTTTAAGAGTACAAAAGTGTGACTTTTGTAAAGTCTTCCTTTCAAAATTTCAGAACCCCTTCTTAAAAGACATGAAGGGGTTTATATAATAAAATAGAAAGTCTTAAAATAGTAATTACAATAAAAGATGAGGAGGTTTAGACAACTCTCCTTAAACTAGGTGAAAATAAAACAGAAACAAAATTTAATGGGGTGACTTGCTTGAAGGTTGTCCTGTTGTCTCATCAGCCATTCGTTCCTTCAATTGAAGGATGTTAAGCATAGGCTTAACCTCGAGAGGTTGACCTGGCCTGGCCTGATGCACAGTTGTACAGTGAAAACCGCATCTGAAAGTGGAGGCAACATATAGGAAGAAGTATATGTAAGATAGCTCAACATGAGCCATTGGCTATGTGAGTTTACCAAGTATTTCCAATACTTATCCCAATTTAGCTTTTCCAACTTTCTAGCGCTTTCCTCTTTGACATTGGAGACTTCTTTCCATTGCCTTATCAAATCTTTAACAATAGGAAGAGAACCAAGAGGGCATCTATCAATAAGATTGGCAGCGATGAGGTTCTGACTGACTGTTTCAACAAAATCATTAGCCGCATCTCTAGCTCCGCAGATGGCCATTTCAGCATGTTTCAATTGTATGTCCCAATCAGTAAATAAGATTTCCTTTTTGGAGTCCTCAATCCTGGGAAGATTAGCCTTTCGGCCATTAGTAGTACTTGTCAGGTGACATACTGTAAGACTTTATCATCAATCTCATCGAAATTGATTCTCTGGTCTACTATTTGATTCATCAGTGAATCGCTTTGCTCACATAATTCAATGATAATTGAAAACTTTTGACAAAAAATAACTTCTTGTTGTGCTAACAAGGTGTTCAATTCTAGTGCTTCTTTCCTAAATTCATCTATTTTTGGATTATCTTTCAATTGCTCAATAGTAAACTGCAATTGATGAATTTGAGTGTCCTTAGTACCAATTTTAGTTTGGTGTTGTAATTTCAATTGATCAATTCTCTTTGAGTTATGATACATGTAACTGTAGTTGCTGGTTGACATTTTGCTATTCCACTTGTAGTTCCTGTTCTAATTGGATGATTCTTTCATCCTTTTCTTTAATCAATTGTTGAACTTCGGAGGCCTTATCTATAGTAGCAGATGCATACGCTCCTATGACTTGGGTCAGACGAGTAAAATCCTTAGAAGGATCTGCTTGTGAATCTTTCTAGACTACCTCCATTGAAACATCTCCTGGAACAAGGAGTTGAGATTGCTCTATCCTCCTCCTTTTTCTTTGTCTGCTCATAACGGATTTATGTTTAGGACTATAGAATATATCTAAAGAAGGGATTTCCTCAATTTTCTGTACAATTTCTATAGTAGGGAAGGTTGGGATGAATTCCACTTGTTCTATGCTAACTAACTTGTCAGATGGCCCAGCAGTAAACGGGTCCTGAATTTTTCTTTGAGGCGTTTGCACTATCCTCGGTAAGAGGGAGTGTTGATTTTTGGGTAGCATCGGATGCTCTAGCTCTGAAACTTTGTGGAGGGGCTAGAACACATGAGATCTCCAAGACCCAGAAATCGTTTGGAGAAATTCCACCTGGAGGTTAAGTTATTCAAATAATTAATTATTTTCATGGAGACGCTAAGTCTAACTTAGGGAAATTAAATAATTAAAGTGAATTAATTTAACATGTGGGTGAGAATGTTCTAAGTGACCACGATAAAGTCTTTTCTAATATTAGCCGTCGATTAGAGATTAGATCACGATTTTTTATTCGTCAACAGGAAAATTATTAAAGGAAGGCTTGGGGTCAGTTGGAGATACACACACTGGATCAACAGATCGAATTCTTCTAACGAAGCAGTGCTCAAACGAAGATAAGATTTGAGTGATTGAGAGAAGCAGTGAGGGGTAGATGTAGTGACTGGTCGAAGGACCAAGAGTACAAAGCAGAGCAAGGGTAGCAGAGATGCAGAGGAGGCAGCGCAGCCACCAAGAGAGGTGATGCAGACCCCAGAGAGGGTGGCGCAGGCCCACGCAAGGGCACCACAAAATCTCCGAGGGACAGTCCAAAATTCGCTAGAGATCGGAGTTTCTAAGCCGGCAAGGTTGAAACTCGATTTCTGGAGAAGCTTATCAGCGCAGAGGAAGGGTGATGCAGTCCTTCAGCCAGGCCCACGTAGGCTTACGTAGTGGCAGTGTAGAGACTGCGGAGAGCTAGCTGGGGTTTCACCAATGTCTGATCTAGATCAGCCAAGACTTGCAATGTGAGATAAAACTCACAATTTATCTTTGTCGACCAAGGGTTTCTCTGTTGGATGAGCCGGTTTTTGGCACCCTAGACGTACTCAGATTACTGCTGCTTAATAATAAAAACCCTCACAGCTATTGCACTGGTTTTCCCACATTGGGTTTTTTCCGAGGACATTTGTCCGAAAAATTTATGTGTCCTTTGTCGAATGTGCTTAATTCTTCAATACTTGATTTGTACATTTGTGTAGGTTGCAGTGTGTTTACTTCGATGTTTTCTGAATATTTCTTAAAATAACTTGTTAATTTAAAAACACAAGTAGAAGTAAACAAAATTTTTGCAGTAGAATTTATGTTAAGAGAATTCAAAAATTTTCACATGGTATTAGAGCTATTGCAAATCAGGGGGAGCTGAAGCCATCAACGAAGTGACGAAGATTTTTTTCTGCAGGAAAGCTGCTGAGACAGCCCAGATTGAGAAAGAGGCAGCGCAGCACCTTAGGGACAGGGCAAACCCAGCGAGGGTGACGCAGAGCCTGTCTAGCTCATGGAGAGTTGACGCGAGGCTGACGCAGGCCTAGAAGGGTGACGTAGAGCCTGTCTAGCTCACGGAAAGGCTGACGCAAACCCAAGAGGGTGACGCAATCAGAGAGGGGGTGACGTTGTACCAGTTGTTGTGGCTGGAGGTGTAGTTTTTTTATCTTCAAAGTTGTTGGTGGGGCATTGTTTCTTTCGGTGTAGAACAGTGTCTAGCAGGATTGAAAAAGTAGGGGAAACAGTTCCTCAATAGACTTTCTCACCAAGAAGTCTAAGATCTTATTAGTGGAATGATTAGAGAGGATTGATTCGACAGCAATTGGTGGAGGATCTCCAGGAAGGAAATCAATTGTCAGAGGGAGCGTATTCTCTAGAGGTTTTCTATCACCAAGAAACCCAGATCTGAGTCACTTGCTGAGAGCAGCAGTAGAAGAAGAGACAAGAGTATCTGTTTCGACATTTTTTTGTTGAGTTGAGATGGTTACACAAGGACTGAGGGATCAGGATAGGTTGGATGGAGCATCCAACTTTCTCATCTGGAAGGCCACGATCCTGGCAGTTCTAAATGATCTCAAACTCTTCGTGATGGATGAGGATGAGTACGCTATGAGTGCTCATGCACCTCTAGAAAAGAGGTGGGGCAATATACATTTGTAGTTCTCTTGAACTATAGATGATGCGCAGGATCCTTGAGGTGTCTCAAACTCTTGGATCACATACGAGCTACAAGAGCCCTTAATGATAGTAGCATGATGACTGAAGTCAGTGCGTGCGGAGGATAATGGAGCAACATTGGCAGAGCTAGGACGTTGAAGTCTTGAGCAGTGCAGAGCAGATGCAGCAGCAGCGTGGCAGCAATGTAGACGTTGATGGGATTTCAATAGCACTGAGGCAGTGCTCACACAGTGCAGAGAAGCAGCAGCGCAGACCTCTAGAGGGTTACCATAGATTAGCAGCAGAGTGTGCTTCAGTATTGAGGTGCACTCAGACTGACTTGTATGTCAAGTCTTTGAGATTTTTTCAGTTGCTTACTTCTCAGCAACTGAGGTGCAGTGCGACAATTAGCAGTGGCAGTGCTACGAGCAGCATGATGCAGCATTTGAGAGGGAGTTGCAGTACAGATGAGGCAGTGGCAGTGGCGGTGTCATGGGCAGCAGTACAGAAGCCAGCAACGCAGTGGATGAAGGGCATGAAGCCGAGCATCAACAGCGTAGAGGACCAATGTCGTGGATTAGGGCGATGCTTCAGGTTGAAGTATTGTTAGAGCACATTCCTCGCTACGAGGGACTGTTGATTTTTGGGTAGCATCGGATGTGCTCTAGCTTCGAAACTTTATAGAGTGGCTAGAACACATGAGATCTCCAAGACCCAGAAATCGTTTGGAGAAATTTCACCCGAAGCTTAAGTTATTCAAATAATTAATTATTTTAATGGAGACCCTATGTCTAACTTAGGGAAATTAAATAATTAAAGTGAATTAATTTAACATGTGGGTGAGAATGTTCTAAGTGACGACGATCAAGTATTTTCTAATCTTCGTCGTCCATTAGAAATTAGGTCACGGTCCTTGATTCGTCAACTGGAAAAGTATTGAAGGAATGCTTGGGGTCAGTTGGAGATACACACACTGGATCAAGAGATCGAATTCTTCTGACGGAATAGTGCTCGGATGAAGATCAGATCTGAGTGATTTAGAGAAGTAATAAGGGGCAGATGCAGTGGTTGGTCGGAGGACCAAGAGTACAAAGCAGAGCAAGGGCAGCAGAGACGCAGAGGAGGCAGTGCAGCCACCAAGAGAGGTGACGCAAACCCCAAACAGGGTCACGCAGGCCCACGCAGGGCTCACACAGGGGCAGCGCAGAGCCTTTGAGGGACAGTCCAAAATTAGCTGGAGAACGGGGTTTCTAAGCTGACAAGGTTGAAACTCAATTTCTGGAGAAGTTGATCAGCGCAGAAGAAGGTTGATGCAGTCCTTCAGCCAGGCCCACATAGGCTTACGTAGTGGCAGCGTAGAGACTACGCAGAGCTAGCTAGGGTTTCACCATTGTCTTATCTGGATCAACCGGGACTTGCAGTGTGAAATAAAACTCACAATTTATCTCTATCCGCCAAGGGTTTCTCTGTTGGGTTAGCCGATTTTTGGCAACCTAGATATACTTAGAATATTGCCACTTAATAATAAAAACACTCAGATCTGCTGCATCGTTTTCCCGCATTAGGTTTTTCCGGGGACATTTATCCGAAAATTTTGTGTGTCCTTTGTCGAATGTGCTTAATTCTTCAATACTTGATCTATATATTTGTTTAGGTTAAAATGTGTTTACTTCGATGTTTTCTGAATATTTCTTAAAATAACTTGTTAATTTAAAA
Source organism: Pinus albicaulis (assembly GCA_034641835.2). NCBI lineage: Eukaryota > Viridiplantae > Streptophyta > Pinopsida > Pinales > Pinaceae > Pinus > Pinus albicaulis. Next base: position 486,896,663 of record CM076578.1, read on the forward strand.
ACACAAGTAGGAGAAGTGAACTAGATTTCTGCAGTAGAATTTATGTTAAGAGAATTCAAAAATTTTCACATGGTATTAGAGCTATTGCAGATCACGGGGAGCTGAAGCATCAACGAAGTGACGAAGATTTTTTTTTGCAGGAAAGCAGCTGAGACAGCCCAGATCAAGAAAGAGGCAGCGCGGCACCTTAGGGACAACGCAGACCCAACAGGGGTGACACAGAGCCTGTCTAGCTCATGCAGAGCTGACGCAGAGGCTGACGCAGGCCCAGAAGGGTGACGCAGAGGCTGACGCAGGCCACGCAAAAGCTGACGCAGACCCAAGAGGGTGACCCAGTCCGTGAGGGGATGATGTTGTGCCAGTTGTTGTGGCTGGAGGTGCAGTTTTTTATCTTCAAAGTTGCTGGCGGGGCATTGTTTCTTCTGATGTAGAACAGTGTCTAGCAGGGTTGACAAAGTAGGGGAAACAATTCCTCAACAAACTTTCTCACCAAGAAGTCTGAGATCTTATCAGTGGAATGATTAGAGAGGGTTGATTCGACAGCAGTTGGTGGAGGATCTCCAGGAAGGAAATCACTTGTCAGAGGGACCGTATTCTCTAGAGGTTTTATATCGCCAAGAAACCCAGATCCGAGTCACTTGCTGAGAGTAGCAGCAGAAGAAGAGACAAGAGTATCTGTTTCGACATTTTTTTGTTGAGTTGAGATGGTTACACAAGGACTGAGGGATCAGGACAGGCTGGATGGAGCATCCAACTTTGTCATCTGGAAGGCCACGATCCTGGCAGTTCTAAATGATCTCAAACTCTTCATGACGGATGCGGATGAGTACGCTATAAGTGCTCATGCACCTCTAGAAAAGAGGTGGGGTGACATAGATCTGTAGTTCTCTTGAACTATAGATGAGGGGCAGGATCCTTGAGGTGTCACAAACTCTTGGATCACATACGAGCTACGGGAGCCCTTAATGATAGTAGCATGATGACTTAAGTCAGTTGGTGCGGAGGATAATGGAGCAGCATTGGCAGAGCTAGGACGTTGAAGTCTTGAGCAGATGCAGCAGCAGCGTGGCAGCAGCACAGAGGTTGATGGGATTTCAATAGCGCAGAGGCAGTGCTCACATAGTGCAGAGAAGCAGCAGCGCAGAGCTCTAGGGGGTCACTGCAGATTAGCAGTAGAGGGTGCTTCAGTATCGAGGTGCACTCAGACTGACTTGTATGTCAAGTCTTTGAGGATGTTTTCAGTTGCTTACTTCTCAGCAACTGATATGCAGTGCGGTAGTTAGCAGTGGCAGTGCTATGGGCAGCATGATGCAGCATTTGGGAGGGAGTTACAGTACAGTTGAGGCAGTGGCAAATTGCAATGGCAGTAGTACAGAAGGCAGCAACGCAGTGGATGAAGGGCACCAGGCCGAGCATCAGCAGCACAAAGGACCGATGTCATGGATCAGGGTGATGCTTCAGGTTGAAGTATTGCTAGAGCACATTCCTCGCTAAGAGGGAGTGTTGATTTTTGGGTAGCATCGGATGTGCTCTAGCTTCGAAACTTTGTAGAGTGGCTACAACACATGAGATCTCCAAGACCCAGAAATCGTTTGAAGAAATTTCACCCGGAGTTTAAGTTATTCAAATAATTAATTATTTTAATGGAGACCCTAAGTCTAACTTAGGGAAATTAAATAATTAAAGTGAATTAATTTAACATGTGGGTGAGAATGCTCTAAGTGACGAGGATCAAGTCTTTTCTAATCTTAGCCGTCCATTAGAAATTAGGTCACAGTCGTTGATTCGTCAACTGGAAAAGTATTAAAGGAATGCTTGGGGTCAGTTGGAGATACACACACTGGATCAAGAGATCGAATTCTTCTGACGGAGGAGTGCACAGACGAAGATCTGATCTGAGTGATTCGGAGAAGCAGTGAGGGGCAGATGCAATGGTTGGTCGAAGGACCAAGAGTACAAAGCAGAGCAAGGGCAGCAGAGACGCAGAGGAGGCAGTTCAGCCACCAAGAGAGGTAACGCTGACCCCAGACAGGGTGACGCGCAGGGCTCACTGAGGGGCAGCGCAGAGCCTCTGAGGGACAATCCAAAATTAGCTAGAGATCAGGGTTTCTAAGCCGACAAGGTTGAAACTCGATTTCTGGAGAAGTTGATCAGCACAAAAGAAGGTTGATGTAGTCCTTCAGCCAGGCCCACATAGGCTTACGTAATGGTAGCGTAGAGACTTCGTAGAGCTACCTGGGGTTTCATCAGTGTCTTATCTGGATCAACCAGGACTTGCAATGTGAAATAAAACTCACAATTTATCTCTATCTGCCCAGGGTTTCTCTGTTGGGTGAGCCGGTTTTTGGCACCCTAGATGTACTCACAATACTGCTACTTAATAATAAAAACACTCAGATCTGCTACATCGGTTTTCCTACATTGGGTTTTTCCAGGGACATTTGTCCGAAAAATCAGTGTCCATGTCAAATGTGCTTAACTCATCAATACTTGATCTGTATATTTCTGTAGGCCGCAGTGTGTTTACTTCGATGTTCTCTGAATCTTTTTCAAAATAACTTGTTAATTTAAAAACACGAGTAGGAGAAGTAAACTAGATTTCTGCAGTAGAATTTTTGTTAAGAGAATTCAAAAATTTTCACACAATGCGGGGGTCTTACTTCAGAAGAATGATGAAGATCAAGAGCAGCCAATCACATTCATGAGCAAGGCATTGCATAGTTTGGAATTAAAGTATCACATCATGGTGAATCAAGCCTATTATTTGGTTAAGTCACTGAAGCACTTTAGAGTATATGTTTGATATTCCATAATAATAGCCAATGTCCCTCATTCTGCGGTAAAGGATATTTTAACTTAGCAAGATTGTTTAGGAGTAAGGGCTAGGTGGGTCACAAAGATTCAGAAATATGACTTAGAAAGAAAACCCACCAAGTTGGTTAAAGGACACGGTCTAGCTCAGATGCTCACAGAGGGAAATGAGTAGGCATTAGGGATGGTCTGTCAGAATATCTCACCAGATTCAGTAGTGTCTTCAGAAATTCAAAGGTTGAAACATTTGGATTGATAATGGGGACATTATTTTCTACTTGCAAAACCTTACTTGCGCAAGCCACGTAGTGAATCGTAAAAGTAGGGCATTAAGGTTAAGGGCATCCAAATATTGCATAATTCAAGATGGATTGGGTTGGAGGAATCTAGAAGGCGTTATCCTCAGATGTGTTGATGAGGATGAAGCCAAAAGGCTTATGACTGAGTCCATGCAGGATTTTGTGGTGGCCACTGTTGTGGCTCATTTGCATTTACCTTTGAAATATTTTTCAAAACACCAAAAAAGCATATATGAGAGAAAATGTAAAATTTTGTGTGTCAGAAGAATTTCGATTTATATATTGGTACATTAACATTACGTGATGAGATGTGAAGATGGGTCGAGTCGGGCTCATACACATACAGAACAGTTGAAGAGTCGGAGTGATGGGCACGTTCAGAACATTGCACACCGAACAAGGTCGAGTCGGGCTCATTTGCAAGCTCAGGAGGGACCAGCGCGGCAGAACACCAGATAAGCCCAGGAGGGTTACACTATGGAGCAAACAAACTAATTTCCCAAGAGAGGAGAAAGGGAGCATTTCCCTTAAACACTTAAGAGTTTTGGAGGAGGCACAAAGGAAAAAACAGATGGTCGGGATCAAAGAGCAAAACTGGAGCGGAGAGATAGACGGCTGAGATTAAATCACACCCGCAAATCGCAAGTTTCAAAGGATAGGCGCGGGAGGTAAGTGATAAAGTCGCCAAAGTGCGACGTGCGATGCCAGGGGGGACCCGATCACATAGTGCACATCGCAAGTTTTAAAAGATAAGTGTTAAGGAAAAGCTAAATTCAGCGAAATGCGAAATATGACATGGCAAGCTGACGTGGCAGACCACGTGGTGGTGACATGGCAGATGACGTGGCCCTGGGCGCAAGTTTTAAAAGTTAAGGGCGAAGGGTAAGCATTATAATCGTCGAAGTGCGATGTGCGATGCAGGAGGGGGGGGGGGCCGATCGCAAATCGCGAATCACAGGTTTTAAAGGATCACCGCAGGAGGTAAGTGATAAGGTCGTTGAAGTGCGATGTGCAATGCCAGGTGGGACCCGATCGCATAGCGCACATCGCAAGTTTTAAAAGATAAACGATAAGGAAAAGTTAAAGACGGCGAAATGCAAAGTGCGATGTTGGCATGGGCGCGATGTGGTTCCAAGATGAAATCTAAAGGATTTCAAGTCTGGGCTTATGCGGTTATGTGCCATTTTATGAAGAAATAGGCAGAACGCGGCAAAAAAACTCGGGTAAGTGACCCGACGCAGATCAAAGCAGAAGAGGCAGAGTTGGATAGCAGGTGATATGATTGACAGTGTTTGAAGCACAGAGGCATAGGCAGAGTCCGACAGAAGAGCGTATAGCGACCCCATTGGGAGCATGACAGCTGGGTCAAGTCGGGCACTGTGGCGTTATTACAGAGCTGTGCAACCGCTGCATCATAACCAGAAAGGACACCTCGGCACTTCGGGAGGACGCATCAGCAACATCAGATTCAGCAAAACGAACAATATTTCCAGTTTGAATTTGTTTTCTCAAGTATGATTGCAGAAGTAATCTTAACAGTTTAGGTAGTCGAATAGTTTCAAGAAGTTCAGGAGTTACGAACCACTATGATGTATTTAAGTAGATAGAAATAAAGAAAAGGGGTTCCGAGTTTTGGACCTCTAGAGGATTGTTAATTTGGTACTGAATTTTCTAAGAAATAAATGAAAGAAGATCAAGTTTCCTGCAACTGTTGATGTTGATATGTCCTTCCAGTTTCACTCTGTGTTTATTCCTCTTTGAATGAAGTTAAGTAATGTAGCAGTCGGTCTCTTAATTACATCTGTGAGTAAGAGTTAAACAGCCTTAATTTGCGCTCCTTCACCTCATCTCTTCTTTCTTCACAAAATCCTGATGAAACTTTAAAGTAATAGATTATGTGTTTGCAGCATATTATTTCGAGTTTCCCCTCTCTCCATGAATTTCCTTTGAAACTTAAAAGTGATAGATTATGTTTCTCAGCATATCACTTCAAGTTTCCTTTACAGTTATTCTTTTCATTTCATCCGGATATCAGCAGTTTATGACATTGTGAAGGCTTTCATTATATCAGATTATTGAGTGTATTAATAATTAGATTCCAAAGGTGTTAAGCAGAGGCCATTTGATATTATAATTGTGACATACATTTACAAAATGTCTTAAGCACTGATTCCTTACCATAGCCAAGGGCTTGTTTCTTGAGATACAACAGTCACTATGCAGCAAAAACTACAACCCACAAAATCCTTAGAGCTGGTTATTACTGGCCCACTATCTTCTTTTCCCACAAATTTGAAATAGTCAAATAATGGCACAATGTTATATCACATTCACCGACAAGGAATTTCCCTATAATAATCGCATCTAATGATACGTAAAACATAATTTTCCAAAAGTTTAAACATAACTTTCACATAGTTGATATTTCATTGATACACCACATAACTTCAACTTTTGAGACTCCTATGGCATTGGAACTACATATTAAGCTTCACAAGTTCGACCTATAAAGTTAGTCAATGGACCATATGCCAATAATGTATTTCAAAAATCTGACTGAAACAACTTTCATGATTACTCCAAAGCTTGCTATGAACAAGGGCACACAAACCACTGTACCTAGTGCATTATATAACAAGACATCACTTAAATGTTATCACACGCTACCATACCCCTCTCAAAACAATAGCATATTGCATATGTAGAACATAATCTTTCAAAAGTTTAAGCATAATTTTCACACAGCCGATATTTCATTGATACACCACATAACTTCAACTTTTGAGACTCCTATGACTTTAGAACTATCATATTAAGTTTCACAAGTTCGACCTCTAAAGTTAGTTAATGAACCATATGCCAATAATGTGTTTCACAAATCTGGCCAAAACAGCTTTAGTGATTACTCCAAAAAGTGCTATGAACAACAGCACACAACCACTGTACCCAGTGCACCATATAACAAGAGATCATGTAAGTGTTATCACACACTACTTAACCCTCTCAATACAGTATCTCTATTACCAAGTTAGGGTTCCAAGTTTCCAAGAATGAGCCCATGGTAACCAAGTAGAACAGGTAGTGTTTAGAAATTCTTTTAAACAATAAAGCACATATTTGTAAGAAGAGCTTAAAGAGCACAAAGCATTGTGTAGGAAAGGTCTGTATTGTATATTTCAATGAGGCTGGAGCCTTATCAATAAATAGTCTTAGGTTTTACCCCCAAGACCACAAAGTGTTAGACAACAACAACTATTAAAGTGGTTAACCATAAATGGATTCATCCAAAAGGTTCAACAAACCCCCCAAGTCAGGTTTACATTAAGTATTCCCACATGTTCCAAGATCTGAACTGGCAACTCTGCAAGAATCTTATAAGAGGAGGTCTAGAGACCCCCCAAAATCTCATAGATCTGAGCTCTACCGAATGGGGTTGTTGGTTGTTGGCCCCCTTGTGTCCTTAACTGTTGCTATAATAAGAGAAGGATGTGATTTTCCAAGTATTGTTTGGTCAGGGAGGTGTCCTAAACCTGGAAGAAAAAAGACCCAATGCATATCTTAAACAATACCAAACACCAGTGTGTCGAAAGAAGACAGAACGACAGTTCTAGGACTCCCTGAAGAGGTGATAGAACCAACCTTATATCACATAGTGAGTATGGCGCTATAAAACAAAATGCTCCTTCATCTCAATCTCCTACGAATAACACAAGTTTCCAATACTTTTGGACCCCTTGCAGGGCCATTTCCAATTGTTTCATGTTTCTAATACTTCGAGAAACACAATTGAGAAGATAAGATTACAAGCCAAAGATGTGCAAGAACAAGATGCTTCAATATCGAAGGCTCAAACTGCATCAGAGGCTCTAATACCAAACATTGTGGTTTGGCAACAGCTCAGGAAAATATTTACATAAAACTATTAAAAACGACGAGAAATTGAAGTTGTAGCAAAGGAAATGAGGCAACAAGGAAACAAGATGAAAAGACAGACTGTTAAAACAAAATTGTGAAATATACATTGACAAACAATAACCTTATAAGCTTCATAAAAAAGAAGAGTCAGAGCCTCAAAAGCTTCCTAATATGTAGAAAATTGGCCCCATTTATAAATTAAATAACCCACTGTTAGAATGCATCTTAACTTTTTCTTTAATTACCATCATATATGCCAAGGGCAAGGGGAACATGAACTTAGGAGTAACAATTTAAGACATTATCACTTAGATAATTTAGTATCAAGAACAAGGACATCTAATAAAAAGCACCTTAACATGGACTTGTAAACAACTTTACAACCTGTAGCTCAGGATTTCGAGAAATGGCTTAAAAGTCAAGACAATTCATATCACCGTTCATGGACCAAGATGCATCTAATATGTAGGAACCTACCAGAAATGAAGGGATATTTGACGAGGTACTTCATGGCCCTCTCGATAGCAATGGAGCAATTCACACATTAACAACAGCAATCAAGAATATTCTTGTGGAGAAGAAAAAGTAATACACCAACAAGAGGCGTCAGAAATTGTGGAGGTGAAAAAATAATACTATATATATATATATATATATATATATATATATGAAATCTTAGATGGCCTAGTAATTCAGCGAAGCTTAAATGGCTTGACCATTAGTATCGGACCAAAGCCCTAGTAGCATTAACCAAAGCCTCACCATATGAAAAAGAGCTAAAGATGGCACTGTGGCCTGTTGAGAAATTTAGGGCCACCTAGATTAGGTGATTTCTCTTATTTTGATAACTGCTTGTGATGTATTTTTACTTAACTTGATTAGCTTCTTCTTTCAATTGATTATAATTAGTGTTCTCATCATCAAACAACTACCAAACAATAAAGAACAATGAGACAAGAGGACACAAGATATAGGCAATCAGCCAGGGCCAAAACCTCTCCTCTTGATAGGAAAACCCACAACAACTCTTCTCTTCTTATAGAAATTCAAATGACAAATTCCAAGACCTATGACCCTTGTCAAAAGACCCCTCCAAGACCAAGTCACATTTCTTCTTGAAGACCTTACTTCTCACAAAGTTAACCCAAGTCTCTTTGCTTCAAATCTGTCGTCACATCATAAGCTCGGACTTACACCTTGACTGTAATTTTTTGGCCTCTTTTGACCTTCAACTTTCAGTCTCTTCTGCAGAAACCCTAGGATAGCATGTGTGGGATGAAAAGGAGAAATATGCCTTCTTTTACCTTCGCTTGGCCTCGTTTTTCCTTGTGAACTTTGTCCTCAAAACAAGTGTTATTGGCACCAATGAAAGTCTTCTTGATGGTATTGCAACTCGACTTCCCTGCCACAGATAAAAGCCCTAATCTCTTCGCATGTGATGTGTGAGGTGTGGGTGGCACAAAAATAGTCCCAAACTTTCTGTCTTCCTTCTTCTTCTCTTCGTTATCTAAGAGGCTCTTTGCTCTTCCTTTTTCGCACTTCTTGCTTGCTCTTAAATGTTGGAACGATGCCCCTTTGAATGAGGTTGAATGCTCCTATATATAGGCTTCCGTGAGTGCCTTAATAGGCTGACTTGTCCTTCTAGATAGGTCGACTTGCTCCTTTTGAAGGTTGACTTGATTGTAGCACTATGGCAAGGTCTTGGAGCGTCTTTGACTCTGTTTTGACTCATTTAATATTTTATTTACAATATGTAACATGACCAGAAGGGTCTTCCATATATCGCAATGGCTTAATTGACTTGTAGCCTCAATGACAAACCCTAGAAGTACTCAATGGGTGCTTGACCTATAAAACAATAACCTTGAGCATGAAACCCATGCCTCAAGAATGACAGTAATAATTTTATTTTTCTCTATACATCAAATACATAAAACCATGATTACATGTCATTATGAAGACCGAACCTAGTTACATATAAAGAATTCTCATAAGAAGAGTCATATTGGTAAGTTATATCATATGTTATTTTCTTAGCTTATGCCAGAGCATCTCATCATACCAACCAGCATTGTCACATAGCAACGCCTTGACTAACAGCGCTATCTCTCCACAAGATTAGAGCACAATGTTGGTGAGACCAATGACTGGCAGACACCATCATCATTATCTCTCAAGGCACATACCCCACCCTGGTGTTTACAGGGTATGTCCTTTTAGAACAATTCCTATCTTGGAATAACACATCCTCAAGGAATTTCTTCTTCGACTACTCTTACCTATTAGATGCCCTACCACATCCTCAAAGAGTATCAAAATCAATCTTAGATGCTTACCCAACCCTTCATTCTTTCTTCACAATATGAAGACAAAAATGATGTGTCTATCTCTCCCTCTCAACTAGGGAGGATATACTCATTCCTATAAAGGAATATACTCAAGCTTCCTCTTAACCAGGGATTTGATTCCAAGTTCCCTCTTAACTAGGGACTTGTTTCCAACAGCAACTCTTTGCTCTTTGCTGGAGATCATGGTATTATCAGTTGCTTGTAGGGTTCCTTCTTTCATCGTGAACTTCAATTTCTTCAACATGGAGCCTTCACCTTTTAGCTTGTTCTTTGTAAGGCATTGGTCATCCATCACTTTCCTTCAACAAAGCATAGGGTTGAACCCAGTGTTATCGGAACCGAACCAGTTCCGAAAAACTAGCCGGTCCGACCAGTTTGGAGGCAAAATTGGTCTAAACCGGCCCTCCAAATCAGAAATGACCAGTTCGGTACCGAATCGGCCAATTTCGACACTGAACTAGTCGGTTCAGTACCGAACCCGTCTGGACTGGTTCAGAGACTAGTTCCACTGGTTGACAAGCCTGGGCATTTTTTTTTTTTTTTAAATTAATTTTTTTTAAATTATTATTTTTCCTAGTTACTAACGCTACCCTAGCCTCCCCCCTAAAGCTACTTAAACACCCCCACCCCCTCTATTTCACTCACACTATTCATTCGAGTCTCTTTCAATTCTTGAGTTGAGTTCGATGAGGAGAATTCAGAGAGTTTTTTGCAGGGCTGTTATGAGGGAGATTTTTTGCAGATATGAAGAGTTGATTGGAGTCTTGGAGAGTTGTTGGGTTGGAAAATTTTCGAGCTACTTCAAAGATTTTTTTTCCCATATATCTTTTCGTTTTCTTCAGTGGTTTTTGCAAGTGGTGGAAGATTTTTTATTTTTTTTTTTGGGCTGCTACATAGTTGATTTCAGAGAATTTTGGAGTTGATTTTTTTCAAAATTTTAGAGGGTAAATGAAGGGCCATGAGAATCAAGCCATAATCCCATTGCAGACTTGAATGCTACTCACTCTTTAGATGAGGATAAAGAGGATGATCAGAATGATGATTCTGATGATGATTGATGATTTGATCATTGATTTTTTGTAGTTGTAGCTTGCAGTATTGTAGGTTGTAGTATAATACTATGATCTATGATGTTATTTTGGACTAGAAAGGTCTTTTATAGCCTGCTTCTTGATGTTTGTAACATTTTTGGTTCAACGATGTTTTGCACTAAGTGTTATTTTGGTTGTATGCACTATTACTTGCTATATAAATGAGAACTTTTTCATATATGTGTATATATGGTTTGGATTCATATGCATGCACATGAATATATTTGTTTTTTCTTTAAAATCTGAATATTTTATGTGTTTTTGGCAAACTGGTTTTTTTCTGGTTCCGGTCTGGTTCCAACCAGTTCCCGGTTCACAAGGTTTTCTGGTTCGATGACCAGTTCGATTCTGATAACATTGGTTGAACCAATAGTCATGTCATCCTTCCTTTTCATCAGAAAGTGATCTTCTAGTCCACGTTTGGCTTTCCTTCATACAGCTACCTCTTCCAAGTTGTGTTTCTTTCAGGATATTCCATCCATTTCCATGAGAACTAGTTGTAGGTGGCATCTACAACTCTCTTTTGGAAGCCCTGTATCAACCAGTGTTATAAGGACCGAACCGGACCGTTCGATTCAGACCGGTCCAACCATTTTGAGGCAAAAACTAGTTCGAGTCGGTGACTTGAACCGTTTTTGTCTGGTTTCGTACAGTAAAGCCACGTAGAACGCATCAAGTGGGGTATGTTTTGTTTTTTTCTTTTAATGTTTGTCTTAGCGAGGCACTACCCCAAAATAGGTGCCTAATATTCAAGCATATGTCCCTATTATTTCTATGCATTTCATGGTTATGTTAAATTCTTAAAGTAAAAGTGACACTCTCCTTTATCTTTCATTTTCATCATTTTACTTAAATTTTTAACATTACCATGAAATGATTCGAGATGTTTCAGAGTGGTTTTGACCTCATTGGGTTTCATATGGAGAAGGTAGAATTTTAGATCTCATTCAAAATCCAACAGACTTAACAGTTTTCCAAGGGTTCAGGATTGGGGGGATTGCAACGCTACATTGGGTTTTCTCATGTACGAGGGTACGAAACTAGTATTTAATCAAGAGCACCAAGCCCTCTATGTACCTTGATGTTAGTGGCATTGGTTGTTGAACTCCTCTATCATGAGCCTACTAAAAAAAAACACCCATCACTCAAACAAAATCTTGATTTGACATGCTATGATTTTTCTATCTTATTTTAATGCTTATAGGGTGATATTGATGACAAAGATCCCAATATAGGCAATGATTTTGATGATATGTAGATATTTGTTGTAGCATAATTTTTTTGGATGCTAGAAGCCATGTGGAGCTTGTTTGCTGATGTATTTTCAGTTTAGAGATGGATTTCACTCGGTGCTATTTCGGTTATGTGCACCCTTACATGCTGCTATATAAATGAGAACTTTTGCTTATTTGTGTATAAATGGTTTGGATTCATATGGATGCACATGAATATATATGCTTTTCTTTAAAATTTGAATATTTTATGTGTTTTTGTTTGACCGGTTTTTTTGTTCGGTTTTACTGGTTTTCGTACGATTCTGACCGGTTCCTTGTCCGTGGTGTCTACCGGTTCAATGATTGATCTGGTTCTGATAACTATGGTATCAACCCAACCAGATGTTGTTCAAAATCAAAATGAACATCAAATCAAAATTACCTTTTATGATGGCCTTTCATCATGACAATTGCTTGCTTGCGACATCAACATCCTATACATTCATAAACACATCTCCAAGGCATTCAATGTCAAGGGTGTCCTTTACAAACTTTATTAGAGTCTTCATACCTTCTTCATGAAGATGTCCTAGCCAATTCTTTTAAACATCAGATGTTGATCACTTATCTTATCTTATGTGACTATAGTTACATCTTTCATGAACTATTCTTCCTTTCTTAACAGATTGCTCCCAAGGAACTTCTATACATAGTTCCGTCATCTTGTCAACGACCTCATATTTCATATGAGGACATATTATGTTCATTTCATCTTGTCAATATGTGAATTAGTTCAAGACATATACCTTCAATCATCTTTCCAAAGGAAGAGATCCTTATTCTTCAATCATGATCATGAGATAGAGCATTTACCCATGCTATATGCAACTATACGATGACATCACTTAATCTATCGAATATATGCATACCTCTTTTCTTCTTTTGGTCATCGAAACTTCCTTCGGCAGCTTTCTTTCCTTGCTTGAAAGTACTTCAACCACCTGGACATGTTGCACTCCTTTGTCACCATGACATCATCTTTCTAAACCATTGATTCCACACAAGGTGGAGTGTAGACTATCAACGACACTTGCTTCTTCCACATAGAGGTGAACCTTCTCATGAAGATTTCAATGGACGATCTTGATTATCCTCACCCTGCAAATGCTCCTTCCCAATGAAGATGATGTACGATAATTCCTTTATATCTTCTATTGTGCTAGATGACTTCCTTCCTACCATATATACTACTTATTTTGGTTGTCTCTACATGCTTTCAATGAGGATATCATGAGCTACTTCCTTTCCATCATAATGACTCCTACAACCATGTAGACCTCTACTTCAGTAATCCTTTCAAGCTTCTATAATGATGTTGTGATATTTTTCTTCAATTGTATGCTTCTAATATGATGCCATCTTCTCATATGATGCATCCTATCATACTTGCAATGCTCCCTAACATGATAACTATCTTTTACAAAACTAAGAAGAACTAAGTGAAGGAGATTATCTCAGCCATAGTAGAGATCTTTCACTTCCTCCTTTGATTTATTATTTTCAAGTTCTTCCACTTCTTTAGTGACATGGGCTTCATTCCTTTCTCTTGAAATGCCCATATTTCTGACATCCATAGCATTGGATTTTTGGCATATCGATCTTCTTCTTTTTCTAAGGACCAAACTTCCCTTTTCTCCTGGCCATGGCAACAAATGCTTGAACTTGTTCATTTGATCCTACATCACTTTTTGCCTTCAACTCAGTTTCTTCAATTTTACACAATGACCAGAGTTCACTGAATGGGGTGGCTTCCTTCTTTCCATAGATGCTTGATACAAAGTTTCCATGTTCATCAAGTAGTTCATTGAGCACCACGATGGTCATCTCTTTGTCGGACATTATTTCCCCTAACTCTTGCAGTTGGTCTCATATTTGTGACACCCTCATAAGATATGAGGCTATTCCTTCTACATTAGATACCTTCATCTTATATAGCTCGATTCTCAAAGATATCATTTCTCTTACAATGCTTACGAACAACAATTCTACTAACTTATCATAGATTTCTTTTGAATCTTCTAGCTTTGCTACATAATGGATGAGGGAATCCTTGATTGATTCTATAAAGATTCTATCAGCCCTTATTTCCCCTTTCATGTATTTTTCTAGAGATTGAGCTTCTTTTGGTGGTTTAGTGATTGAACCCCTAAAATGTCCAATGACTTCATTTTCTATGAGGATCAAATTTGTCCCCTTTTTCCATGCAAGGAAATCTGATGACCCAACCAGTTTGTTGCTCTCCCTGCAAAATGAAGTCATTTTGATAGGAGATTCAGACATAGATATAAGGATACTTACTTGTCAAGTGAACATGCTCCTTTCATGGTGATATCTTCAACTTGATGCCTTCTTGATTTTGGTGATGATGTTTTTCTTCCTTGAAGATGACAATACTTCTTCTTCTAGAGATGTATTTCTTCAAATATGCTTGAGATGTGATCCTTGCTTTAATGAGAGGGAGATTACCTTGATGCCTTTGATCATGATGGCAACACTTCTTCTTCCTTGGAATGTGGAGACTTCAAGATGCTTCAATGTGTAGTCCTTCTTTCTTTGAGTGGAGGTAGGGTTTTTCTTTGAAAATAGAGTCTTTGATGTCTTCTTCTAGTTGTTGCTTCTAGATGGTGCGATACTTGAAATGGGTAGTCCTTTTTTATGCTCATTATATTGCTCGGCCCTTCTGTATCCTTTCTTGATGATTCAATGCTTTGACTTTTCTTGATATTCCTTTTGATGGTCCTTCTACAAGTTGCCTTTCCTTGTCTTGTCACCATAGCTCTCATTCCATGTTGAGAAATCTAGGGCAGCTAGAGGTAATTTCTCTTATTTTGATAATTGTTTGTGATGTATTTTTACTTAACTTGATTAGCTTCTTCTTTCAATTGATTATAATTAGTGTTTAAACTTTATATCATGAAACAGCTACCAAACAATAACGAACAATGAGACAAGAGGACACAAGATATAGGCGATCACCCAGGGCCAAAACCTCTCCTCTTGAGAGGAAAACTGACAAGAAATCTTTTCTTATGGAACTTCAGATGACAAATTCCAAGACCTATGACCCTTGTCAAACGACCCCTCCAAACCAAGACACAATTATTCTTGAAGACCTTACTTCTCACAAAGTCAACCCAAATCTATTTGCTTCAACTCTGCCTTCACATCATAAAAGCCCAGACCTACACCTTGACTGTAGATGCGGAAATATTCATTCGGGAATATATAAATAGTTTAATTGGCAAGGTATTTTCTTGTGGGAAGTGCCTTCTATTCCATATTCGTGGGGTTGGTTTTTTGGCCTCTTTTGACCTGCAACTTACAGTCTTTTGTGCAGAAACCCTACGATAACACGTATGGGATGAAATGGAGAAATATGCCTTCTTTTACCTTCGCTTGGCCTCCTTCTTTTTCCTTCTAAACTCGGTCCTCAAAACAAGTCTTATTGGCACCAATGAATGTCTTCTTGATGGTACTGCAACTTGGCTTCCCTGCAACAAATAGAAGCCCTAATATCTTTACGCGTGTGAGGTTTTTTTTGGCCTCTTTTGACCTGCAACTTACAGTCTTTTCTGCAGAAACCCTACGATAACACGTGTGGGATGAAATGGAGAAATATGCCTTCTTTTACCTTCGCTTGGCCTCCTTTTTCCTTCTGAACTCGGTCCTCAAAACAAGTCTTATTGGCACCAATGAATGTCTTCTTGATGGTACTGCAACTTGGCTTCCCTGCAACAGATAGAAGCCCTAATTTCTTTGTGCGTGTGAGGTGTAGGTGGCCCAAAAACAGTCCCAAACTTTCGGTCTTCCTTCTTCTTCTCTTCGCTATCTAAGAGGCTCTTTGTTCTTCCTTTTTCCCACTTCTTGCTTGCTCTTGAATGTTGGATCGATCCACCTTTGAATGAGGTTGAATGCTCCTATATAGGCTTCCTTGAGTGCCTTAATAGGCCGACTTGTCCTTCTAGATAGGTCGACTTGCTCCTTTTAAAGGTTGACTTGATTATAGCACTATGACAAGGTCTTGGAGGGTCTTTGACTTTGTGTTGACTCAAATAAAATTTTCTTTACAATATGTAACATGACCAATAGGGTTTTCCATACATGACAATGACTTAATAGACTTGTAGACTCAATGACAAGCCCTAGAAGCACTCAATGGGTGCTTGACCTATAAATCAAATAACCTTGAGCATGAAATCCATGATTCAAGAATGACAATAATAATTTTATTTTTCTCTTAACATCAAAGGACATAAAATCATGATTACATATGTCATTATGAAGATCGAACCTAGTTACATATTTCAACATGGCTTTCATAGAAGGTAAAGAATCACGAGAGGATTGATGCCATAGAGGATGTAGTTGTCAAAAATTTGAAGGGAAGAGTCATTTGGAAAATGGAAGTGAAGAGAAGCAAATCATGCAACACCTCTCTCTCGACTAGTTAATAATTGCAAAGGGTTGGAGCAAGAAGAAGAGGTAGAAGGAAGGAAGCAGGTGAAATTATGAAAGGATATGAATTTCAAAGATTGTGCGTTCGGCCTTTTACCGTAGATGAATTCAAATGTCACATTTAAGATACACGTGACGAGAAGAAAAATGTTGAACGGGAATAATAAATGAACATGTCTATTGTAATTTATCCAATGAGGTCAGGAGCAACATTTGTGTTAGTTTACCAGTATAATAAGTTAGTTGAATGTATCCCCGAGTGTTGGCTCAATTAGTTGAACCCTTTGACCAAGGCATGTTGCCAACAGGGAGACCATAGATCACAGTTTCAAATATGGGCAAGTCCCTTGGAAAAGTGGTTGGTAATTAAACCACTTTATCCATATATTTTGGATAAGAAGGGAGAATCCCGCTTTATTTTCTTGCAAATAAAGATAAAGTTAACTGTAGATTTAGAATCCAAAGTACTCTTAATTAATTCCCACTTATTTCTGTTGATGGCTAAATCTATTATGCATTTCTCCTGTTCAGACACAAGCATCTTTGATAATTGAAATAGTGCATGTTACCCACCAAAGTGGTCAACCCCATAGGAGAAAAATTTTGTCCTGTCCTGAACAGCTAGCCAGCCAACAACCCTATACATTGCTCAGTTATGATGAAATGCCACACTCTACGATTTGCACAGGTCATACACCTCTCACCATCCAACAATTCTCTTGAATGAAGGTGGGCTACCACTCGATAGGTACTTTAACCATTTTACAATCAAGTGATTTTACTTAATGAATTGGGCATTCTAACATGGATAAAGGAGTGATCTAGATGATTGATCAATCTTGACTATAAACTTGTTCTCTCACCGTACTAGAGGGTTAGTCATTAACCATAGTCCAGTGGGACCTCCTCTAAGGTTTTAGGTATATAGGAGGGGCACTACTAGACAAACTTGGATTGATGTAGAATGTTGGTTCATTAGGATTTGACACCCTTCATATCCACATCCTTGTGTCTGAGCCAGAAAACTTTGCCCCGGAGGTTGATGCAACAGAAGAAAGATAAAACCACAATATGGCCACAACAAAAGAAAAAGAAAAGTTAAACTGCAATAGATGTCCGAGACATAATTACCATGTGGGCAAATGCCTAACATCAGCTCTACCTCCATAATTAGTCATCACCAGGTTCCTAAGCACTAAACGCTCCATCACATCATAAGGAACCCTTGCATGTCCCAACCCTGCTAAGCGAGAAACTGAATCATACTTGAGGGGAAAAAAATTGCTATGCTCCATATCAAAGCATCATCAAAAGAAGTAAAACACGCACCAAAGGAGTGGAAAAAGTAGTCCAAGGAAAGGGGTAACGCATGCCTCCACGATTGCTCCCTCTATACATCTATACATTTAGGATGATGGACCTCCATCAATTCGTCCCGTGCCCATGGGACCTAGCCATGAAGTCTTTCCCCTTCATTGCAACAACTATGACAAACATCTATAAATTGAAGGGTTGGCCTTGGACATGTCACCCCCTCTTAGGGGCTGGAAACACCTAATAGCATTGATTACATAACCTCCCCTAACAAGAAGGGAACACTTTTACCGGAGTTCGGACATGATCTAGTCAGATATTTGACAGTGATTTTGGTTTGAAGTTTTACTATGCCCTTAGCAAGTATGGTCCACTATGATGCATTTATGGTCATTGTCTCTAACAAGTAGTAGATTTCACCTAAGTTTGAGATGGTTTTGAGCAGCATAGGCCTTGTGGGCACATTCATTCCATGCCTACACATGATGCTCTAGTCGTAATATACTTCTGGAGAGCAATTATGACCATGCATGTGTAGTGTTTCCCCTTCCACAGTAGAGCGTTGGGCACTTTGATGACTCTAGCAGTTGATTGACACCTCAGAGCACCCCCTGATGCTAAAATATTGAGCTCACTTTTCTTAGCATTGGATATTCTTGATAATGTAGCCAGTGGATCCAAAATGCCCCCAGGCTAGCCTTGACACTGTTTGATATGCATGGCTTGATCTAGAGTCCAGATGATGAATATCATCCCCAAGATGATTAGGGAGGGCTTGTACCACCTCATGGAGCCCAACATTGGAGAGATATGGCACCACATCGTCTTCATCGCACCCATGGAGATGACGCAGGATACCTAGAATTGACTTTTGAACACATGGAGATGTTTTGAGGCTTGATTTAAGGGCTTACCCTCAAATCCATGGTTGATTATGACAGTTGGAGATGCATCTAGCCCATATCTTGCATTTTTGAGTTTTTTATGCCCTAAAAGGGCATGATGTCATGCTTGGGAGGAACTTCAACCCACACGCGTGGGCCATTTGTGGCATATTTTATTGTATTGAACTATTGGGTTGGCTTGTAACACATTTTCTTCATGTACACTCAAAATTAGCTTGTCATAGGGCTTTTAGGCAAATTAATGAAAGTGATTGACCTCATACAAATAGAGGATCACTCCATTGTGTTTTACCATCATCACTTGTGGATTTCGACCTCCTTTAGTGAGCTCAACTTAGCCTAGATGTAACTTGCTCCTTGTGGAGATGTGATATTTTTGGAGCTATTGCTATTGTAAAAGGATTTGTGTCTTGGAGATGCCTTTTTGGGATTGAAAGAAGGTTATTTCTTGAAAGAATTATAAGTATAATTGAAATTATTTATTGGTTTTCATGTCATAAAATTATGCTAGGGTTTTTCTTGTTCCATGTCTAAATGCATATCTTTTATGGAAAATCCTGCTTTATTGTTGCAAGTTAAACCTCTCCTCCTTGAATACCATAGGATACTTCCTAGAGAGCTTTCCTCTTTTTAATTTCTCCCCTCACAAAAAGATACCTAAGATTTATCCAATGAAAACTAAGGTTTTCCCCCTTACCCCAAGCATAAATACAATTTCTCTTACACTTAGCCCTAAAGATGTTGAAAATGGTTGTTATTGATGTCAAAGGTTTCCCAAATGAAAGAGAAAGTTACATAGTCAAATAGCATATTTCAAGACCTTTCTGATGATATATGTCAGCGTTCTAACTCCTCACGGTTGAGAAGAACTAATTTTTCAAAAATTCATTTATATATTATACATCCTGCCAGATGCACAACTCCACCCAACCAATGAACAAGTCATCCTTACCCTAGACACCAAATGCACTATAAATAGATGTGAGAAGGAGAGTTTTTAGCCATCGGTCAAACCAATTTGGTTTTGTTTTAGCAAGTAAAAGGAGCAGGTCTGAGGTTCATACCTCATGAACCATTAAGAAGTGAAGTGAGAACAAGTTGGAGAAGTCATTTGTAAAGTATTTTTTTCCCTCCCTGAGTTATAGAGGGTCTTTGGCATGCTTTTTGGGAAGGTTTTTCAATCTTTTTGGTTCTTCTTTGAAAGAGGTCAAGTTCTAGTGTCAAGGAGGACAAGTTCTAATTTAGAGGAGGTTGAGTTCTTCCTAGTGGAGGCCAAGCCCAGTTTGAGGGAAAGTTCTATTAAGGTCGAGTTCTATTGAGGAAGTCGAGTCCTATTGAAGGTTGAGTTCGATTATTTTGGACCGAGTTTTCTTGGAAGCCAAGCTCAGTATAGAGGTCGAGCTCGGTATGGAGGTCGAGCTTAGTTTGGAGGCCGAGATCTAGACTAGTTGTGGTGCAAGGTTCCAAGAGGGCAGACCTTCTTTTAAGCAGTTTCTAAGCCTAAATATTGTCTCTTGAAAAGTAAAGAGTCATAAGTTGGTGGTTACTAAGGATTGGTGCCCTCATCTTCTTAACAGGTCGGAGCCCGCAATTTTTGTAAGATGGTGCTTATTGGGGATTGTTGTCCTCACGAGTGGTGTAATAAATTAAAGACTACTTGAAAAGCGTTCAAGTGCTTCTTCTTCAAGTTTGGATTTTCACTTGAATCTATGTGTTCAAGCATTGTATTGATAATCGATTATGTGATGAGGTTTTATCAAGTGAGAAGAATTAAAAACTAAGTGATATTGATTCAACACCCCCCCCCCCCATCTCAGTATCACTGTGTATTTCCAACAATTGGTATCAGAGTAGGCCTCTTCAAAAATAATTTAACTAAAAGAAGATCTTGTGGGGTCCATGGCCAATCGAGAAGGCTCAATAAAGATTTTTTTGTTTGATGAAACAAAATTTTCCTTTTGGAAGATAAGAATGAAAAGTTACGCAGTGTGAATCAACTGAAGGGATGTGGGACAAGCTTCTAAGCAACTATGCAGTTGATGACAAAGTAAAGAAGGAAAAACTTTCCAGAGGCAATTTCAAATCCTAAAAGTGAATAATGAAGATGTTGTTGCTTATTTTCTTCAAGTAGATGAAGTGGTTAATTCCCTCAAAGGACTTTGTGAAAGAGTTGAAGAAACAATAGTTGTTCAAAAAAATTTGAGGTCTCTTCCTCTCCATTTTGATGTGAAAGTCTCTTCCATAGAAGAATTAAAGGATTTGGAGAATCTAAAAATGGACGAACTTCACAGAATTCTCTCTACATATGAAATAAGGACGGGAAACTCATCACATAAGGAAGCAGCATTTAAAGCATCTAAGAAGTAACAGAAAGTCAAGTCTAGTGACTACTCCAATGATGAATCAAATACAAAAAATGCTCAGCTAGTCGGAAAACTAAAGAACATATCCATATTCAAAGGTAAGTTACCTCTCATCTGTTTTAATTGCGGTAAGATAGGAAATTTTGCTACTAAGTGTCCTTTTAGGGAAGATAGTGATTGTTGAAAATGTAGCAATGGAAGATCTTTTGGCTTGTGCCTTAGCCAATGAAGACCACAGATTTTTCTTTCTCTAGCATGAATGTGAACTCATGAAATAGACTTCTGTTACGATGAGTTTATTTCCAGTATACTGGAATGGTCATCAAGTTTGCATGCATAGCATTGGAGCTCCAGTTACGTGGAGTCTTCTTTAGTTTGACTATAGGAAAAGGTGGCAGTTACAAGTTGAGTTAGAACGAGTTAAGACTCCAATGTTGATTGGAGAGAGAACAAGTTTAGTTCTAAATAAACTCGTTATCACAACTAGAGAAAATCAAGGAGGAACTCGAGCTAGTTAACTAGGACTTGCTCCAGTTAATAAGCAAAGGAAACTTGTGACACTAGAGTGAACTGCTAATTTGACTAGGCCTCTCGCATGCTCAAATTTTATCTATAAAGATAAGGACGAAGGCACAAGATCGATCATTCTTGAGAGATCAATTCTTTATGTGTGAAGTGTGTATTCTTGAGGAGCAAGTGCACACAGATTTGGGAGTTGAATTTTGCAATGAAATATGTCCTCTTGTGCACTAGGAAATAGGGTCAGAAGTGCACAAGGAAATAGAGCTACAAGTGCGCTAGGAAATAGGAGCCTTATGCGTTAGGAAATAGGATCCTGTGCAGAAGGAAATAGGGGCCAAGTGCAAAAGGAAATAGGGGCCAAGTGCGCAAATATTGTGGAGCAAGGATCAGGGATTCTTAAGGTAAGTCAAGGTTATTCAGCAAGAGAACAATTGTGTTCTCAGAGACAGATTGTTAGTCGCAATAGCAACGTGAATTGTAATAGATCCAATTGCTCAAGAACAATCAATAAAATACCACAACAAAGAAAGCAGGTTTTCCCTTTTGGGTTTCCTGGTTAAACAAGCATGTCAAATTGAGTGCATTTGTTTTTATCTCTAGTGTTTTTCCGCTGCTTATAAATTGTTAAGAAACTTTGTATCTTGGTGAAAGTAAATTTGGTTTCAGTTTTCAGTTGCCTTGTTTTCAAGAATTTATCTAAGTAGTTGCAGAGTTTCAAGGAAAATTAAAAGTGATCATGAGGAAGAACCAAAAAAAAAAGGGTCTTCAAAGGAAAATTTGCGAAACAAAAAAATCTCTACTCCACAAAGGATAATGATTCTTCTAATGAATAAGAATATGATTTCGATGATGATAGAAGAGAGATCCTACTTTTAGCCACAAATAAAGAATCCAACATATACAAATCAAAGGAGCAAAAAGAAAAAGCAGAAGAAGGTGTTGAAGACATAGTGGATCGTGAAGCAAAATTCATCCATGCATTAGAAGAGATTGATAACCTTGGGAAGAAGAACCAAAGACTATCCAAGGAAATCATCTTCATCGAGACTAAAAAAAGAGGAAACAAAAAAAGTGGAAGAAGCCTTGAATAGTCAGCTAAACAAAAATTAAGAAAATTGTGAAAAGCTTGAAGCAGAAATTATCTCATTAAGAAAAGAGCTAAACAAGCTCACCAAAAACATGAAAAGCTCACAAACCTTAGATGTTATTCTCAACAGTCAAAGATTACTATATGACAAGACCGGTCTTGGTTATATGGGTGAGACGTCATACAAAGAAGATGCAAAGCACAAGTCACCAAGAAAGAAAGTTGAAGAAAATCTTGAAAGCTCCAATCTCAGTAAGAGCATGCACAGAAGTCGGGAGGAGTCTAGAAACACTGCTACGCCAAAAAACTATGTTGATGCTCTCAAGAAGTCCATTCACAATGCAAGTAGCAAGATGATAAGGGAAGAGGACCAACAATCTTATCCAAATCAGATTAACTCCAAAAGAGTTGTTCCAATAAGGCAACCATACACAGCCATGTATCAAACTATTTTTCTTGGTCATTGCAATTTTTGCAGAAATTTTGAACATCAACCAAGAGAGTGTAAAGCTTATAATGACTATGAAAGAGGTGTTGGAGAATGTAGTAGGGAAGCTTATTAAAACAATTATCCTTACCTTGATAAAATTTTGCGATCATATTAGCTTCTTTATATTCTTATTGAAGTTCTCTTCATCAAATAGTTATCAAGAGCATAAACCATAAAAATGATGGACACAAATATAGGCTCCAAGCTAGGGAAAAACCCCACCAAGGGGAAAACCTAGAAAGAATCTCTTCTATTCTTATAGAATTTGATCAAATGAGAAAACCAAGGCCCAAAATCCTAGACCAAGTCCTCCTCCAAGCACCAAGTCAACCCTCCAAGAATCAATCCCAAACAAGTCAAAGTTTGACCAAGTCAACCAAGGTCAAATCTCATCAAATTTGCTTCACATCAAAAATTTCGGTCTTCTGCTTCATATCTATAATTTTGGCTACTACACTGCAGAAACCCTAGCTTAGATTCAAGAGTAAGCTCTCCAAGAGATCCTTTTTCAAACTGGTCAAAGTCTCCAAAGTCAATAATAGTCAAACTAGGTCAAAACAAGATTTTGGTCCTTCGCCCAAGTCTGCAATCTTGGCCTGCAATCTTCGACCATGCAACAGCTGCAAAAACCCTAATTTCTTCGCATGTGTGAGAAAATAGATCCAAGAATGAGTTCTTCTTTTATCCTTTGACTTTATTTCTTCTTCTTTAACTTTCGCTCCTTTTGTTATGTCTTTCTTGCTTCAGATTGAGTTCTTGTTGCAGATTGAATTGTGTTCTAAAGAGGTCAAACTTTCTCTTATATATACCAATCTGAGGAGGTCGAATATGTGAAATTTTCAACCTGAAATACTACTGCAGTGATTGATTTATTTCGCTTACTTATTTATGATAAGTTATTTACAAATACATTAGTAAATTCTGAAATAAACGCAACTGCAGTATTCACTTAATCAAAAGCAAAAGAACAAATAGAACACATATACGCAATAGAAACAATCACATGAACACAGTTATTTTTGGACAATTGTCCCCAGAAAAACCCAATGTGGGAAAACCGATGCAACAGATGAGGGTTTATATTATTCTTCAACAGTAGAAATCATTTACAGAAAATATGACGAGCAGATGTCTTGCATACACCTGAGATAATTTTTCCGAACCCTTCGGAAGAATCTCTGGCAGCCCGAAGGGACCTTTCCTTCCTCTGTGTCACTCTGTGTAGCCTCCTACGCAGTCACTGCACTGGACTGCGTCACTCTGCGTGGAGCATCAGTGTTGTTGCTCAGCGATGCCCCCTCTGCGTCCGCCTTTTGTTGGCTTCCCCTTCCTCCTTCTGTCTCTACAACTCTACCTCTACAACCTCACCCTCTGAAATCGAATTCTCTTACTTCATAATCGATTTCCTTCGGGTACTGAGAGTGTGCCCCGCTTGCTTTCCAAATGACCCTCAAGCCTTCTCTTATAGTCTTCTCGTTGTTGAAAAGTGTAACTAGGTCGATCTTCATGTTGACTATGTAATTATGTAAAAGAAGAAGTCAATTAATATATATTTTTGTTGTATGTGCCTCATGGGTTTCATGAGCATGATTTATCAAGTAGTAGCACTTATTCTTGATGTCCATTAGGTTTAAGATCTAGTCTCTATCATATGCTTCCAAGACCTTGCATATCGTTAAAGACCTTGTTGAAGAAGGACACCTAACAACCCTCAATCTATGTTGGAAGACCATCTCTACACACAAGAAGAAGGCAGCTACATCAACGCTGAATTAACTCATACATGTCGACCTAAGGCACAGCAAGGAAGCCGGCCCCATAGCTGAATGTATGGTCGGCTTAGGGGCTGGAACAGTGCACTATAAATACACCTGTTCTGCGGCCATTTGGAAGTAAGTAATTACGAAGTTTCTTTGCGAATCTCTCTAAAATAGAAGTACGGAATACCAGGAGCTAATTGCGGATTTTCTAATTGAAAAACAGTATCGATTCCTGAAGTGATTACGGAGTATACAATACAGGTGGTTTTCCTGAATTGATTATTTGATTACTGAGTATACAAGAACACCAACCATGGGAGGCGAAAGGTACTTTATGTTGTCTATTGATGATTATACTAGAAAGATATGAGTTGCATTTCTTAAAGCAAAATCAAAAGTAGTTGAAACTTTCAAATCATTCAAGGCCTTAGTTGAAAATGAATGTGATCTAAGAATCAAATGTTGAAGATCAAACAAAGGAGGTGAATTTACCTCAAATGACTTTAATGAATGTGAAAAGTATGTAATCAAGAGACAACTTTCAATTGCAAGAACTCCACAAAAGAATAGAAAGAAAGAACTAATCAAAACAAGAAACAACAAGAACAATGTTGCTAGAGGCCAATTTACCAGATAAGTTTTGGAGAGAAGTACTTGGCACAGTAGTTTACATCATAAACAAAGCACAATTTTGAGTTAACAATGACAAGACACAATAAGAACTATGGAAACACATGTCGGCTTTAGTTTAGTACTTCTGAATTTCCGAAAGCAAGGGTTACATGAAGATAAATTATGATAATTTCAGCAAATTTGGTTCTAGAGTAGATGAGGGAATCTTCCTTGGATACTCAACAAGAAGCAAAGCTTACAAATGCTATAATAAAAGACTACATAAGGTTGTGGAATGTATTAATATAAGAATAGAAGAGGTTTGGCTAGAGAAAGAAGCAAAAGAAACAAATGAGAATTCATAAGATACCATCAATGTGGACAAAGATGGTATTACTACAAAGGAAGAACTAAAAAAGAAGAACAATCTCCATCCAAGACAACTTCTAATTTTGTACAAAAACATCACCCAGAGAACCAAATTATTGGAGATGCTCATGCAAGTTTACAAACACAGAGAAGAATGACCAATTCACCAAGAAAAGTCAACATTTCCTTGCTATCCAAAATAGAGCCAAAGGACATTGCCCAAGCCAATAAGGACTAGCATTGGGTGAATGTTATGGAAGAAGAATTGAATCAAATTGAGAAAAATGGAACCTGGGAACTTGTTCCACAACTTAAACACAAAAACATGATTGGGACTAAGTGGGTATTCAAAAACAAAATGAATGAACATCGACAATTTATCGAAAATAAGGCGAGACTTGTAAGGGATATGCACAAATTGAAGGAACTAATTTCAAAGAAAGCTTTGCTCCATTTGCTAGATTAGAAGCAATAAGAATATTTCTGGCATTTGTGTGTTCTAAAGGCTTCAAAGTTTATCAGATGGATGTTAGATCATTGTTTCTAAATGGAGATTTAAAGGAAGAAGTATACATCGAACAACCAGAAGCTTTTGACTTGTCCACAAACAAAGATTATGTGTGCAAATTTAAGAAAGCTCTTTATGGGTTAAAACAAGCTCCAAGAGCTTGGTATGCCATGTTAGACCACTATCTTCAACAACAACATTTCAAAAAGGGGTTGCTAACAACAATCTCTACATCGAGATGGAAAAGGACAGCTAATTAATTACACTTAAATATGTGGATGATCTCATTTTTGGAAGCAATAACAATGATATGAGTCATGGATTTGCTCAGAAAATGTCAAAAGAATTTGAAATGTCAATGATTGGACAATTTTCCTTCTTCCTTGGACTACAGGTTTCTCAAACTAGAGAGGGAATATTCATTTCCCAAACCAAATACCTCAAGGAAATGCTCAAGCGGTTTGGAATGGAAGAATGTGCACCAGTTAGTACCCCTATGATTACTAGATGTAAGGTAAGTAAGGATAATAAATTTCTCAAAGTCAATTCAACTCTTTACAAGTCTATGATTGGGAGTCTACTATACTTGACAACTTCAAGACCATATATTACGCAGATAATAGGAATGGTTGCAAGATTTCAATCAGCACCAAAGGAATCACAAATGCAAGCAGTAAAGAGGATATTTCGATACTTAAAGGGCACACTCGATTTTGAGCGTTGGTATCCTAAGAGTACAGATTTCACATTAACAGTGTACACAAATACTTATTGGCCAAGTAGCATTGATGACAGAAAAAGCACCAATGGCAGTGCATTCTTCCTAGGAGATTGTCTTTTATCTTGGTCAAGAAGAAAACAATCATCGATTTATCTTTCTATAGTTGAAGTTGAATACACAGCAACAGTAGATTGTTGTACCCAAGTTCTCTAGATGAAACAAACTTTACAAGACATCAAAGTGGAACATGATCGTTCATTTGTCATTTTTTGTGGCAACACTAGTGCGGAGTCAATATCTCAAAAAACCTGTCATGCATTCAAAAACAACGCCATTCCAATCAAGTAGCATTTCCTCAGAGAACAAGTCGCCAAGTTGAATGTCAAGATGGAATATATTGGCACCAAAGAACAGATTGTTAACATCTTTATCAAACCTCTACATAGAGAAACCCTTTGGATATCTGAAGTAGAAGTCGGCAGTGATCTCTCCTTTATCTCAATAAAGAAAGCACAACCTTAGGCGGAGCACCCTTTACTATTGATGTCAAAGGGGGGTAGAATGCAGACATGGAGAGTGGTTGACAAGAAGTATGGAGAGAATACAAACAAGGGGAGCAATCGTCGGAAGAAGTAGATATCAAAGTATCGTCATCAATAACAAAGGGAGATTGTTGAAAATGGTTGTTATTGATGTCAAGGTTGTCCAAATGAAACAGAAAGTTACATAGTCAAATAGCATATTTCGAGACCTTCCCGACAATATATGACACACCTTCTAACTCCTCATGGCTGAGGAGAAATGATTTTTTGAATATTCATTTATATATTATACATCTTGCCAATTGCACAAATTGGCCCAACCAATGGACATGTCGGCCCTACCTTATGTGAAAATTCCAGAAACCGGAATCCTATTGCAACAACTGGAAATTATTCTCCTAATTGTTAATTTTATTTAACAAATTGTTTGTTGTGTTCTACGACAAATACTAAATAAATCACACTTCAATCTACACAAATAAAACTGTGGAAGAATAAACGCTGGAAGAATTGCTAGCACACACACATAAAATGAACACGATTATTTTTGGACAAAATTCCCCGAAAAAACCCAACTTGGGAAAACCGATGCAGCAGATGAGGGTCTTATTATTAAGCAACAGTGAAATAATCTGAGTACAACTGGATGTTGAAACTGGAAATCCTACAAAGAAATATTGGCAAGAAAAATCTAGTGAGGAAAATTCCTCACTCCATAAGCAAATCCGTGCTCTGACCTCCACTCCAAGTGAGTCGTCCAAACTAGCTTTGCGCAGCTACTACGTCACACTAACGCAGTCCCTTTTGCACCCAGTTCAAAGCAGCTACTCCTCAAGCCGTTTGGTCTAATGTTGTCTAGGAAAATGTCTCTCATGGCCTCTAGAACCTTTGTCCAGCTTATGGCACTAAAACTCGTCTTTCCCCAGCAAAATCGAAACTATACCTCTAGAGGCTACTGTATTCCCTCAGCGCCATCCTCTCTATGGCTCTTCTGCCTCTTAGCAAATTCACTCACCGGATCTGAAATTCTTCCTTCGGCTTCACTACCTCTACCCCTCTCACTGCTTCGATCTCACTATCTCTCTCTCCAACAATTGGTTGTTGCTACTCTGGAAATCGATCTGCTCATGAAATCGAACCTCTCAAGGGTTTTCTCCATCACCACATCGACCTCCTCTTATAATTCGTTGTTGGAGCACCAACGACCAAGATTAAAACATAATAGATGGCTAGGATCACCTTGGAGTCGACATGTGTGAGTTTCTATATGATTCTCGCCTTGACTTAGTTAATTCTGATTAATTAACCATATTTCCTAAGTTTAGACTTATGAAATATTTAAAGCCTGGTTAATAATCTAATTGAACCACTTCTAGGCGGAATTTCCAGAAATGATTTCAGGGGTTTGGAGAATTCATGTATTCTAACCTCTCCACAAAATTTTGTGGCTAGAACACATCTGATGCTACAAAAACTAACACTCACCCTTAGCGAGGAATCTGTTCTAGTGTTGCACCTGCTGCCACAACACCTTGTCTCTGCATCATCTCCTGTCACACTGTTGATGTCTGGCTACTGCTACCCACCAACCACTGCACAACTCTGATATGAGCTACATTTGTGTTGTTGTTGACCATGTTGAACTGCTGCCAACACTGCATCTGCACTGCAACTCCCTCTCATTTGTTTTTGTTGCAACTACAACATCTGCAACAGAAAACATCCAAAATACTGAACCAACTATGTTCAACATGATGCATCTGTCACCCGAGTCCTGGCTGTTACTAGCATCTGCACTACCACTGAGGAATCTATGTTGTTGTTGACTTTGCTCTGTGCCAACTGCATTGTTGTTGACTCTGCTCTGTGCCAACTGCATTGCTGCCAACTCTGCACTGCGCTCCCCATCATCTGACTGCTATCAGTCTCTGCAATTGTCACTTTGGCATCTGATTGCATCAACAATCACTGGTCCATTCTCCTACCGCGTACTGTGGGCCCTCGTAGCCAGGTATTAATCCAAGAGATGGACTCATCAAGGATCTTGCCCATCTGGCAGACTGGAGTATCAAGCTCCTCCTCCTCCTGGATCTGGTACCTCAATATCTCCTTTCACGCCTAGTCCCTGGCTGGGACCCTTCCTTTCTTTGCAATTCGCACTAGACAACTCGCACTTCCTCCAACATTTATTTCCGGCAACTGGAAGTCGAACTGTAGCCGAGATCTACATTATGGCTAACTCGCATACCCTCCTCTGACAATCTTGTATGACCATCCTTGTAGAGCTGCAAAATATGGAAACTCAAAACTGGAGAAATAATCCTCAAAAATATCCCTCTTTCTCGTTGGTCAACTGTTGGATCTGCTACTCGCACTCCCTTATGGAGTGAGATCTGCTCACAACTACTATCAATCCGCAACTGGAAAAATTGGATCTCTAAATCTCGAGATCCCCTAAGAGAAATTTTCCCTCTGTGTGTGCCCTTCTCTCTTCCACCCGACACAAGTTCTGCTCTAGTGAACTGCTGCAAAACCCTCTGCATCCAGCTAGAGATCTACTCAAAGAAAAAATACTAAGTTGCTCCCTTTGCCTCTGGAATCACTCAATCTGGAAAACTCGAATTTTTTTTCCTCTCAGAAAAATTGATTTTCATCAAGAAACTCGGCCTCTTGGCGTTGAGAAATTAGGGTGTTTAATTCAATTTCTCTTTCATGATAATTACTTGTGATTGACTTATGCTTCTTTACTTAGATCTTATCTTCATTAGATTATTAAGTTCTTCATCAAGACAATTATCAAATGCACAGGAGACACAATATTTAGGCTTTCGGGCCAAAACCTCTCCCTCTTGGAGAGGAAAACCTGATAATCATTATTCTTATAGATCATCAATTGGCGAGTACCATAACCATGACACAGCCCCTTGACACTAGCATGCCTCCAAGACCCTTGTTCTTCTAGGCTCCTTATGATGAACTTTTCTACATTGTCCTGCACCAACCCTAGGGAAGCTCGGTCCCTAGCCTTCTATCCTTTCTTCCTTGATCTAGCCTCAGTCACCTAGATAATACTCCTTGTCTTACCTTCTAGTACCCTTGCTGCACTAGTCCAAGACTTCTTTCCTAGATGTGATGCCTTCTCCTCCAAGTTGTGTATATGCCCTAGGCTCTTTCCAAATAAGGTGACCCAGGAATGAGGTTCACACTGATTGCAGCCTCCTTTTCGCACTGTATACTTCTGAGATATCCAAGATATAGTATCCAAGAAATAGACCTGAGTTACCTTCTCCTTGCATTCCTTGCAAAGTCCTTATCTCTCGTTGTCAAGATACCTACTGTAGTTCTGATGTGTGACCCAAAACAGAAATCCAAAACTACTAGCCCAAAACAGAGATCCAAAGGATCTCTCTTGCTTTGTTGGATAAGCCTCTTTCCTCGTTGTACCTGTCTTCTCCTCTTCGCATCAAACCACAGACTATTCCTTTTGTGATCTCAGACTTGTTTGAATCCATGTCTCGACAATGAGGCTGCAGTCCTATATATAGGGACCGTCTCATTACCCTAGGCCGACATGATCATCTATGTGTAGGCCGACATGATCAAGGAGACTTCTCATCATATTCGAGCCAACTTGTGGAGCATATTGACCAGGTCTTGGAGCATACAATTATATCAACAATTTGTCCCTTTACAAGTGTAACATCACTTCATATACATGACTCTTAAATTATATTTATGTCAAGATGAAAAACTCCTAAAAACATCAAGAAGAAGTCTTTGACCTATAGTAAAAACTCCTTGCTCATGAATCCCATGAGGCAAGCATTACAAAATACACTTTATTCTCTTCGTCTTCTTCATTACATAAATTCATAATTACAAGTCATTATGAAGACCGAACCTAGTTACACTTTTCAACACTTGGCAAAGTGATTGCGTTGCCCCTAGAAATTTTGATTCGTTGCCCACATTGAACAGCGAAATTCCTTCGTTTTTCCTCTGAGCTCTCAAGCTAATCAATTGCGCTTTGATACCATGTGAAAATTCCAGAAACCGGAATCCTATTGCAGCAACTGGAAATTATTCTCCTAATTGTTAATTTTATTTAACAATTTATTTGTTGTATTGTACGGCAAATACCGAATAAATCACATTGCAATCTACACAAATAAAACTGCGGAAGAATAAATGCTGGAAGAATTGCTAGCACACACACATAAAATGAACACAATTATTTTTCGACAAAAGTCCTCGGAAAAACCCAACTCGGGCAAATCAGTGCAGCAGATGAGGGTTTTATTATTAAGCAGCAGTGAAATAATCTGAGTACAACTGGATGCCGAAACTGGAAATCCTATAGAGAAATACTGGCAAGAAAAATCTAGTGAGGAAAATTCCTCAGTCCACTCCACAGGCAAATCCGAGCTCTGACCTCAACTTGATCTGAGTCGTCCAAATTGACTATGTGTAATATTCCTAATTAGCAGTAGCTAATTGGCAATATTAATTTTGTTCAGATTTGTCCTTCCTAATGTTAGTCAGTTAATAAAGGGGGTGATGGGACCCATAACCCACACTTAGATGATAATAATTCCCTAAAGTCACTTAGGCAAATTTAGTTCGCAGTGTGGGCCCAGACAACGCAGGGAAAGGGGCAACGTGGGCCCAGACAGTGCAGTGGCAGGGACAGCATGGCCAAGGAGGGACAGCGCAGTTGAGTGGGGCCCAAGGGAGAGCTAGGCTCTCAAGCATAAAAGGGAGAGGAGGCTCACCATTCAATCATTCTATTATGCATCTTCTGATTTTCTGTCTTTAGACATTGAGCGCGCTTTTGTTGTTTAGCAAACTCTGCAAGTGTTGTTCAGCACACGGGTGTCTCCGAGTGGAGATCCCAACCTCAACCTCAGGGGACTTCGAGTGCCCGCTCAGGTGAGGAGATCCATCATTGTTTTTCAAGGCTTAGCACTCAGCATCCTTCAGCTAGGAGCACGCAGACACTTAGGCAGCGCAGTCACTCTTGAGGATTACACAGTCTTGAGAGGAGACAGCACCGGGAGAGAAGGGAGATCAAGGATTTCAGTCCGAGAGAATTGTGAAGGGATCAGCCCTTCACAAATCATCTTTTGCAATAGGAGGCCATCATTTGTAGTCTATTAGTTCAAGGCTAGCGTACTCACTTGGAGTGCGTGATTTTCCAAGGGAGGCCAATTTCCGGGGTCAGCCATTCCAGAATTCCTTGCTGGGTTTTTCCAGGTTATTGGAGGAGAGCTTATATTCCGAGTTTCATATTTTTCTGAGCAAGGGAACAGCCCCAGAGAGCAGCTCCATTCCAACAGTAGTAGCAGTAGCAGTTTCAGGATTTACGAGGTCATAGAGAGAACAACCATTCAATGGGACATTCTAAGAGTATTTCCAACTTGCCTTGAGCAAGCAAAGGTGCCATCGTTCTGATCACCTTTGTACCAATTGTTATCTTTCAGTTTATAATAAAATGGCTCAGTGTTTCTCCATATTTGCAATGCTTTTATGATGTATCTCTATTTGTTGTAGTTATTGGTTTATGTTGCTTTATATTGTTGTCTATTTCCTACTCGGAATATTACAGTGGTATCAAAGTTCATAAACTTGACTTAGCCTATGGAGCAGATTAGTCTATAACACCGGGAGGAAAACCATATATCACTCGCCGGGGAAGAAGGTATAGGAGCCAAGAGCGAAGGCTCGAGGCCACTTTTGGAGAAGGGGTCTGTGTTCCAGTGGTGGACGCAGAGGAGGAAGAACCTATGGCAGAGGAGAGAGATGAAGGGAAGGAGTTCGGGCAACTACTAAAATTTGTGCAGGAGCTCTCAAGGAGGAGAGAAAAGATGGGCCAAAATTTCACCGCGGACCATAGACAGCGCGAAACCCCAAGGGATTTTCACATCGGTGAGGGATCTGGTACTTCCCATCACATTCAGGAGAAACGCAAAACGTAGCAGGTAGTATCACTCACTCCCCCACGTTCTGCGATGCCCACATTCCTGACTACAGGCACCGGGACGGGAGGACCTCAGGAGCCGGAGCCAGTTCATATGGGGGATTATTTTGCGAAGTATCAGTCCTATGGACGAGAGTTTGGTGAAGCTCTCACTTTCCACGATTTTTTCCAACTCAAGAAGGACAACAAACCCCACAACCAGAACAAAGGTGGTAGGTACACGCAGGACGGTGAGCTACAACATACCGTGGGCAGATTTTTCTTGCCAACGTTTGACGGGTCCTCTAAATGTTCAACAAAAGCTTGGGTGTAGAAGCTGGAAATTTATTTCCAGCTCAATCACATGGCAGAGGGACAGGCCATCAAGGTGGCAGCGCTGCACCTTGAGGGAGAGGCCCATGACTGGTGGTTCCATGGGATGGCCACGCTGGGTCACTCGGCAGTGACAGCGTATGCAGAGTTTACACGGAGGTTGGTGGAGCGGTTTGACCGGAAAGATCCAGAAGAGCATTTTGTTGAGCGGACCAAGCTCAAGCAGACCAAGAACGCGGAAACTTACATTTCCGAGTTCTTGAGGCTTTCAGTGATGGTGCCCGACTTATCCTCAGCTAGGAAGATTTACATGTTCATTGACGGATTGGCAGAACCTCTACGTGGACTAGTCAGATCCACGAGGCCTGCTACACTTCAAGATGCAGTCTGGAGGACCAGGGATTTGCAGGATGCTTTGCCCAGGACCGTAGCTCCTTTCCCCCAAAGACTAGCATTTCAGCCGAAGGGGAAGGACACGAGAGTTCTGCCTCCAAAGGGGAACCAAGGCCGGGGGCCTTTGGACGATCATACCTGGAGAGATTTGAGACAGAGGAAGCTATGCTTCACATGCCAGGAGTCATGGGCACTGAGTCATCGATGTGTCACGGGAAAGTCACATTACATAGAGGTCTTCTCCGATAGTGAGGGAGAAGAAGATGCTTATGAGGGGATAGAGACAGAGGCTAGCGCTGTAGTGGAGAGAGGGGATCATCCACCACCTCCTCCCCTAAGAGCAGGAGCAGCGTTTGCACCAACGGGAGGAGTCCATGCATCTTTGCGAGGGGTTCTGAAGTATTTGACACTGCGTGTCCATGGCACCGTTCAAGAACAGTGTGTTTCAGTACTAGTCGACAGTGGGGCCACTCACAACTTTATTGATGCCCACCTGGTAGAGAGGAGGGGCATACAGACAGAGAGCTTTGATGGCTTCTCAGTACTGGTACCCGGTGCCAGAACTATGCAATGTGCCAGAAACGTTTCGGCATTGGTCATGACCATGGGGACTTATACGATGACAGATCATTTTTTTGTGATCGACATTCCAGACACCAACGTGATGCTGGGAGTGCAGTGGTTGATCACGCTGGGGAAGGTCACCACAGATTGGGAGACTTTGGAGATGGGTGGACGAACAAGCAGAGTGGTAAGCATGTGATGATCCGAGGCATGCACACATATCCTCCACAAACAGTTTCAGCACACCAGATGGAGGCAGACTTTCGGAAGGGAGATATAGAGTGGGCAGTGGAGCTGCGTATTTCAAAGGTAGGGGCCACAGGCCAGGCAGTTCACCCAGATGTGCAGTCGATTTTGGACAGGTATGCTACGGTTTTGGAGATATACCTCCAGGATAGCCACTAGACCGGAGATTCGAGCACACCATTGAGCTTGAGCAGGAGATTCAAGCTATGATTACCACACCCTATAGGCATCCCAAAGCCTACAGGGATGAGATTGAGAGAGCCATTCACGAACTCTTAGCACTGGGACACATTTGGCCCACTACTGGCCCATTTGCTTCTTATGTTGTATTGGTGAAGAAGAAGGATGGCACACTGAGGATGTGCATCGATTACCGGGCTCTCAACAAGAAAACGATGAAGAACCGATACCCCATCCCGCAGATTGACGAGTTGATGGATGAGCTGAAGGGATCGAAATGCTTCTCCAAGATTGATCTGAGGTCGGGCTACCATCAGATCCGAGTGAGGGACTAGGATGTCCCCAAGACAGCCTTCAGATGTCATTATGGCCATTTTGAGTTTTTGGTGATGCCCTTCGGGCTAACCAATGCACTGGCCACCTTCCAGTCCTATATGAACCACATCTTCCATGTTCAATTGAGGAAGTTCGTGTTGGTATTCTTCGATGATATCCTTATATACAACCGCACTTGGGAGGATCACTTGCAACACATTGAGGTTGTACTGTGTATCTTGGAGGAGCAGCATTTCTACGCTAAGTTCTCCAAGTGCAAGTTTGGGTTGACAGAGATGCTCTATTTGGGGTATATCATTGGTGTGGACGGAGTGTGGGTCCACGAGGAGAAGATCTGGGCTATCCAGGAATGGCCAGAGCCGAGGAATGTGACAGAACTCTGGCGGTTTGCAAGCATCTACACCTACTATCGGAAGTTTGTCAAGGGATTTTCCCAACTTGCTCCACCCCTCACAGACCTTACGAAAAAGGGGGCATTCAGTTGGATGGACACAGCGCAGAGAGCCCTTGACAGGCTCAAGGACGTGATGAGTAGCTGCCCAGTGTTAGCTTTATCGGATTTCATGCAGCCCTTCATCTTAGAGTGTGATGCTTCAGGGGAGGGAGTGGGCGCAGTTTTGATGCAGGGAGGCCACCCCATAGCTTTCGAGAGCAAAATGTTGTTGCCGCATGAGAGGTTGTATCCTATATACGACAAGGAGATGCTGGCAATTATGCATGCACTGGCCAAGTTTCGGCAGAACCTGGTGGGCAACAGGTTTCGGGTGAGGACTGACCACAATAGTCTCCGATTTTTCCTAGAGTAGAAGCAGTTGCACGAGAGGCAACAGAAGTGGGTCAGTAAGATCCAGGCATATGGCTTTGACATTGAGTATGTCAAAGGGAAGAACAACGTGGTGGTCGATGATCTATCCCACAGACCGGCATTGTCTTTGATGAGTATAGACACGGACTGGAGGACTCAGTTGCTAGTAGAGTACTCCAAGGACCGTTTTGCATGTGAGGTGTTGGATGACCAGATCACAGATGACAGGTACAAGGTGATGGACGAGGTCATTTACTTCAGGGACAGGATCTTCTTGACTGGGGGTTCTCAGCTCAAGGAGAAGATATTGCGTGCCTCCCATGACTCACCATTGTCGAGTCATCAAGGATTCAGGAAGACTTACCGTGCCATCATGGAGAGGTTCTCTTGGAGAGGCCTCAAGGAGGACGTACTCCAACATGTCAAGGAGTGCGAGGTATGTCAGAGGAACAAGGGGGAGATGAGCCACCCAGCCGGATTACTACAGTCGCTTCCCATTCCAGTAAGAAAGTGGGAAAGCATTTCGATGGACTTCACCACTGGGTTGCCCACGGTGCAAGGCAAGGACTACATCTTTGTGATCGTTGATCGACTAACAAAGTATGCTCACTTTTTCGCCATATCCGCACGGTACACAGCAGCACAGGTGGCAGAGTTATTCTTCCGGGATGTTTTCAGATTGCATGGTCTCCCGAAGACCGCAGTCAGTAACAGAGACAGTCATTTCATGGGCGGGTTTTGGCAGGAGCTCTTTCGTTTGGTGGGTACAAAGTTGACTCCGAGT
This sequence comes from Pinus albicaulis, assembly GCA_034641835.2. Classification (NCBI taxonomy): domain Eukaryota; kingdom Viridiplantae; phylum Streptophyta; class Pinopsida; order Pinales; family Pinaceae; genus Pinus; species Pinus albicaulis. The sequence goes on from CM076578.1 coordinate 486,933,646, forward strand.
ACCAGCTATTACCCTCAAACCAAGGTTACTTGGGAGTGGGAGTGAAAACGCGGAGCGGGAGCGGGAGCGCCATTTTTAGAAGCTTCCGGTCCTTAGCGTTTGTAGAATGATGAATTAGACATAAAAAACATAAAAACATAAATTGAATCATATAACATCAATCATCTAGAAGTTATAATCTTCATCAACCACGCCCACGAGTTGGAAGCATACAACATATTGACTCTTGAGTCTCGCAAATCATCAATCTGAAGGTTTCAAGCTTTCAAAATTCAATATATAACATTTATCATCATTGATAATTTGATATATAACATTTATCATCATTGATTTCAAATTTCAATATCTATAATTTATCATCATTGATATATAACATTTATCATCATTGATTCATTGATCACCATATAACTTTCATGAAGCATCATATTCATAATTCATAATGACTTGTAAACAGTAAACTTATAAATGCCGACTTCAAAGTTTCACCTTTCAAATTCAAACTTCAAACTTAAATTGTCATTAAATATATGAAATCAGAAAGAGTCAAGTTTCAACTGTTCAACTGTCAACAACAAATAGAAAAGACTAGTAAACAACAAATCTATTTTATCTGGCTCGCCCCTTGCCACGCCCACAAGAAATGTCTAATTTTTGTAAGCCACGAGGAAATGTTGGTCTTCTAGTACTCTCAGGAGTACCACGACCACAACTAGAAGGTGGAGGCTTGATCTGCAAAGGAACAATAGTGTGATATCGAGGAGTGGCACTGGCACTAGCACTGGCACTGGCACCCGCACTGCTACCAGTAGATGGTGGGACTGGCCCTGTGTGTGGCAGTGCTTCTGATGCTTCATCATCATCCCTATAAAGTTCTGCTTCCAATTCTTCCAGATGTAACGTGTCGTCCTCCAAATTATCATCCTCTGGGTTGTTGTCCCAGACTCTGTATGATTGATCCTCATTTGCCCGATCACAGTAATGGCTCAACAACCTCAAGTTATAATGCACATAAACCAAGCTTTCAGCTCGGTTTTCATTCAGCCTGTTTCTTCTCACATTGTGTATAAAGCTGTAGGTGCTCCAACACTTCTCTACAGAAGAAGTGTTCACAACCTGTGAGAGAATTTTTTTAGCCAACTTTGGCAAAAATCCCATGCCGCCATATGCTTCCCACCATGTGAGAGCATTAAATTTGTCCCTATCTTCCATTGCATGGAAAGAACCAAAGTTAGCAGTGCAACTAAAGTATTTGCCTAATTCAAGGCGCAATTTAGCACACTCTTCCCTGTCGGGTACCAACTTGTCCAATGCCTTCATGTACCCCTATTGTACCTCTAGATCTGTGTGAGGTTTCATCCTAACCCCACCTCCAGGTGCAGGTTGGCCCAACCAAGATGGAGAGTAATATTTTGGCGTAAGGATATATGCCAAAGCATGTAGTGGAACATTGAGTTTATTCCATCGTGCACACACACAGTCATGAATCATAGTATACAAGTTGGGATCATTATCCTTAACAATATCTTTTATTTGCCCCAACATGCTGTCCATCTGCTCATAAACCTCTCCAATGATTGGTTTATCAGTATCTGCAAACCGAATCATGTTATAAATGGGTTTGGTAAAATTCAAAATTTCCCTCACACGTGCCCAAAACAGAGGGTCAAGGGCGGTCTCCTCCACATGTTCGAAACCTTGCCTGTCAACTATTGTTGTTGCCCTGTCCTTTAATAGCTGTCAGTGTGGGCTTGATACCATTGCAGCCAATGACTCTCTTACCTTCAAAAGGCGCTTGAAGGTGAGGTAATAGCTAGCAAATCTAGTTTTTGCTATCTTCAACAACTCCAATTTGGAGTGAGTACGGAAAAACCCATGGGTATTGCTATGATTTGTAATAAATTTTATCATTTTTTTACCTCTCTTGTACAAATCACCAAGCCATTTGAATTGAGGTTGTTTGTTTTTTATGATATCATGCATCAAAAGGTTCATTGTGTGAACCAAACACCCAAACCAAAAAATGTTGGGGTATCTATCCTCAATAATTGCTCCTGCTGCCTTACAGTTAGCAGCATTATCAGTGATGACCTGTATGACATTGTATGGCCCAGTCTTTTCAATTATATCAAGTAATGGTTCTACAATGTTAATGTCGGTTTTGAATTTGTCTGAATAATCATATGCTGCCAGGAAGATTGCACCACTAACCGACACAGCCAAAACACTTATCAATGGTTTTCCTTTTACATTGGTCCATCCATCAGAGACAATGGACAACCCATGCTCATTCCACGAACTTGTCATTCTAGCCAAAGAATTGTTTATTTTAGCTCTTTCATGATCAAGACCCACGGTTCTGGCCTTGTCATACCCAGGGCTTTTGTATCCTTTGGGGGCATCATTAATGGCGAAAACCATTTCATGCCAATAAGGTGAGCGAAGAACATTGAATGGCACCCCACATGCATATAGAAACCGGTAAACTTTTGAATCCACATCATTCCTACACCCTTCGTCTAGGAAATCGGATATGGTTCTACGCCTTAATCCAGTGCCACTGCCTCCAAAACCACTGGCATGGGTGGAAGTTGAACTTGTTTGTCCATGACGTGTTGGGCCTGAATCAATGAAACCCCTAGATCTTTTAGATGATCTCTGTAGGGCAGCCTCCTCTTCCTTCCTATATTTCTCTCTCTGTGTTGCTGGCACATTAGTACAAACTTTGATTCCAATATTTTTAGTTCCATCCCATGACATTATCCCACAAAGGTGCCTTCTCGCACGAGTGTATGAACCATGGTATTTTTTATTACAATGGGGGCAAATAAATTTAGTGGTTCCACCACCTTTCCCTCCTTCCATTTTCTGAACATATTTCCACAAAGGTGTCTGAGTTTGGTCTTGTTTAGTTGGGGAATCTGTGTCCTCGGGTTCTCCACTCCCCACTTCCTCCTCAACATAATCCTCCTCCTCTTCAGGATTTTCTTCAAATCCACCATAACCCTCCTCTTCATCCTCCTCTTCTCTGATTTGCCTCTTTCTTCTACTACTCTCCAACACCATTATCAAAAAGAAAGGAACCAATATGAGAAAAATCCCTAGCCATATAGCCATGATGGAAACAAGTTTCAAATTTCAAGTTTCTAGCCTGCAAAACAAATGGAAAAATGCCAAATGGGAATAGGAAATGCAACATAGGAAAAAAACAATTCATTTTTTAAGTTTTAAATCCAATAAAATGCAACATTCAAGAAAAATTCAAGTTTTCATTTTTAAACAATTTAACAACCTACAAATTCATCCTAGAAAATACAAAATTGGATTAGAAGGCCTACCTCTTTCTTGCAATCCTCTTGTTGCCTTGCTCCTTGCTCTCCTTGTCACTTCTGCAGCTCAGCTCTCCAGTGCTCTCCTCAAGCTCAAGCTCTCTCTCTCACTCACTCAACAAACAATGAAAACAAAATGCCCCCCCCCCCTATAAACAAAAAAAAAATTCATTGAAAAAATTTTCCGCGCGGCGGGAAACGTTTTTTTTTCCGGGGAGTGTTCGGGAGCGAATGCTCCCCAATCGCTTACGGCGTTTAAAAAACGCTCCTGAAGCATTTTTTAAACGCCAGAAGCACTCAAGGAGCGTTCGCTCCCGAGCGCTTCCTGAAACGCTCCCGAAAAGGCAGGGATGTTTTAACAGGTTCGGAAACGCGCTTCCGAAAACGCTCCCCTCAGGAAACGTTTTCGGGAGCGCGTTTCCGAATGTTTCCAAAATGCTCCCGCACAGAGCGCGTTTCGGAAACGGGAACGAGGGGGGGTTGAAGCTTCCCCGCAACCCTGCCTCAGATGGACGGGCAAACAGAGATAGTGAACAAGTGGTTGGAAGGTTACTTGCGAAACTATGTCACAGGGCAGCAGAAGGCATGGCTGCGTTGGCTGAATTTGGGAGAATATTACTACAACACCACTTTCCACTTGTCTATCGGTATGTCTTTGTTTTATGCTTTATATGGATACCATGCTCTGACTTTTGCTAATGTTATGTTTGGAGCTAGCAAGGCCCCCACGGTCAAGGATTGGATCCAAGATAGTCAGAATATACTCTAGGCTCTTAAGGATAACTTAGCCTCGGCACAGAACCAATAGATGCTATATGTTGACAGGGGACGGGTAGAGAGGCAGTTTGAGGTAGGGGACTTGGTCTACCTACGACTTCAGCCATACCGGCAATCCACGCTGAAGCAGAAGGGGGCCGAGAAGCGGAAGCCCTGCTTCTATGGGCCTTACAGGGTGATCCGCAGGATAGGGAGGTTGCATATGAGTTGGAGCTACTCACAGGTAGCAGGATCCACAACATCTTTCATGTATCATGCCTGAAAAAGGCATTGGAGCAGCAGGTGACTGCAACAGAGGAGCTTCTGCCTACAGCTGATGAGGGGCATTTGGTGTTACAGCCAGAAGCCATCATAGACACCAGGGAGAGATAGCTATGGAGTAGGACAGTTAGAGAGTACTTGGTGAGGTGGAGGAATTTGCCAGATGAGGATGCCACTTGGGAGAGTGAGAAGATTTTGCAGCATGCGTCTTTGCAGTTGCTTGAGGACAAGCAACATTTTGGCGGGAAGGACTGTAATATTCCCAATTAGCAGTAGCTAAGTAGAAATATTAATTTTGTTCAGATTTTGCCTTCCAAATGTTAGTCAATTAATAAAGGGGGTGATGGGACCCATAACCCACACTTAGATGATAATAATTCCCTAAAGTCACTTAGGAAAATTTAGTTGGCAGCGTGGGGCCCAGGAGAGCCAAGTGACAGCGCAGGGAAAGGGGCAGTGTGGAGGCAGCGTGGGCCAAGATAGCGCAGTGGCAGGGACAGCATGGCCAAGGAGGGGCAGCGCAGTTGAGTGGCACCCAAGGGAGAGCTAGGCTCTCAAGCATAAAAGGGAGAGGAGGCTCACCATTCAGTCATTCGGGCAGTGTGGAGGCAGCGTGTGCCAAGATAGCGCAGTGGCAGGGATAGCATGGCCAAGGAGGGACAGCGCAGTTGAGTGGCGCCCAAGGGAGAGCTAGGCTCTCAAGCATAAAAGGGAGAGGAGGCTCACCATTCAGTCATTCTATTATGCATCTTCTCATTTTTCTATCTTTAGGCATTGAGCACGCTTTTGTTGTTTAGCAAAGTCTGCAAGTGTTGTTCAGCACATGGGTGTCTCCGAGCGGAGATCCCAACCTCAGCCTCGAGGGACTTCGAGTGCCCGCTCAAGTGAGGATATCCATCATTGTTTTTTAAGGCTTAGCACTCAACATCCTTCAGCTAGGAGCACGCAGTCACTTAGGCATCGCAGTCACTCTTGAGGATTACGCAGTCTTGAGAGGAGGCAGCACCGAGAGAAAAAGGAGATCAGGGATTTCAGTCCGGGAGCATTGTGAAGGGATCAACCCTTCACAAATCATCTTTTCCAGTAGGAGGAGGCCATCATTTGCAGTCTATCAGTTCAAGGCCAGCGTACTCACCTGGAGTGCGTGATTTTCCAAGGGAGGTCAATTTTCGAGGTCAGCCATTCCAAAATTCCTTCCTGGATTTTTCCGGGTTATTGGAGGAGAGCCTATATTCCGAGTTTTATATTTTTCTGAGCAAGGGAACAACCCCAAAGAGCAACTCCATTCCAGCAATAGCAGCAGTTCTAGCAGTAGCAGCAGTAACAGTTTCAGGAGTTACGCAATCATAGAGAGAGCAATCATTCAGTCGTACATTCTGAGAGTATTTCCAGCTTGCCTTGAGCAAGCCAAGGTGCCATTATTCTTATCACCTTTGTACCCATTGTTATCTTTCATTTTATAATAAAATGGCTCAACGTTTCTCCATATTTGCAGTGTTTTTATGATGTATCTCTATTTGTTGTAGTTATTGGTTTATGTTGCTTTATATTGTTGTCTATTTCCTACTCGGAATATTACACTTTGCGTAGCTACTCCGTCACACTAGCCCAGTCCCTTTTGCACTCAATTTGAACTAGCTTCTCCTCAAGTCGTCTGGTCTGCTGCTGTCTCGAAAAATGTATCTTCTGGCCTCCGAAATATCTGTCTAGCTTCTGGCACTGAAACTCATCTTTCCCCCGCAGAATCGAAATTGCCTCTAGAGGCTACTGCACTGCCTCAGCATCAGGCTCTCTATGGCTCTTCTACCTCTCTACAAATGCACCCACTAGATCTGGAATTCTTTCTCCGTCTTCATTGTCTCTGCCCCTCTCTCACTACTTCGATCTCACTAGCTCTCTCTCTGACAACTGATTGTTGCTACTCTAGAAATTGATCTGCTCATGAAATTGAACCTCTCAAGTGTTTTCTCCATCACCACATCGACCTCCTCTTATAATCCATTGTTGGAGTACCAACGACCAAGATTAAAACATAATCGATGGCTAGGATCATCTTGGAGTCGATCCGTATGAGTTTCTACATGTTTCTCGCCTTGACTAATTAATTTTGATTAATTAACCAGGAAATATTTAAAAACTGGTTAATAATCTAATTAAGCCACTTCTAGGCAGAATTTCCATAAACGATTTATGGGTTTTGGAGAATTCATGTATTTTAGCCTCTCCGCAAAATTTGTGGCTAGAACACATCCGATGCTACAAAAACTAACACCCTAGACCCCAAAAGAACTATGAATAGATGTGAGAAGAAGGTTTTTTAGCCATGGCTCAAGCTAATACGATTATGTTTTACCGAGTAGGAGGACCAAGTCTGAGGTTCATTCTTCGTGAGCCATTAAGAAGTGAAGTGAATCTGAGATGGAGAAGTCTTTACCCAAGTTGTAGAAGGGTCTTTGGCACACTTTTTGGGAAGATTTTTTAGCCTTTTTGGTTTGGGTTTGAAGGAGGTCGAGTTTTGATTTAGAAGAGGCCAGGTTTTGCACAGTTGGAGGCCAAGCCTTATTAAAGGCCAAGTTCTACTAAGGCCAAGTTTTGTTGAGGAGATCGATTCCTATTGAAGGCCAAGTTCTATTATGTTGGACCGAGTTTTGTTGGATGTCGAGATCTAGACCGGTTTGGGTGCAAGCTTCTAGGAGGGCAGACCTTCTTTTGAACAAATTCTAAGCCTAAATATTGTCTCTTGAAGAGTAAACATTTGTAAGTTGGTGCTTACTAAGGATTGGTATCCTCATCTTCTTCACAGGTTTGAGCCTACAATTTTTGTAAATTGGTGCTTACTGGGGATTGGTGTCCTCACAAGTGGTTGTAATAAATTAAAGACTGTTTGAAAAACATTCAAGTGTTTCTTCTTCAAGTTTGGATTTTCACTCTAATCTTTGTGTTCATGCATTGTGTTGATAATTGATTATGTGATGAGATTTCATTAAGTGAAAAGAATTTAAAACTGAGTGATACCGATTCACCCCTCCTCTCAATATCACTATGTATTTCCAACAAAAGACTCCAACACCCAAGTAGGAAAAGGCACTAGGAATCAATGTGATGGTCAAAAATCCTAAAAACTTCTTCTTCTTTATTTTTCGAAGTCCTTTATGGCAAGCTGCTAGGGCTAGGACATAGGGTCGAATTCAACTAGGGCACTTATTGGATGGATATTGGAGCTTAAGTAACTTGAGTTCATCTTTCTTAATCCTTAGCACTCAAAATCTAGCATTTTCATAGTTCAATTTGCCCAAATAGGGTCAACGCCGTCTACCCTAGGCAATTGTGCCCTAGCAAAACACAAACCTTAGCTAGGGCTTCAACTTAGGCCCGAATTTGAAGGTTTTACTTTTCATTTTGTTGATTATATCATATGCAAACCTTTTCTTGGTGCTTGTATACCTAGGCATTCCTTTGTTGAACTATATCTTGAAACCCTAGGTCAGAAGACCCTCCTTAGGGCTTTGTATATGGTATATCATATGCAAACCCTTTCTTGGTGCTTGTATGCCTAGGAATTCCTTTGTAGATCTATATCTTGAAACCCTATGCCACAAGACCCTCTTTAGGTCTTTGCATATGGTACATTGCTCCCACACATAGAGAATTGTGCCATTGTCGATTGAAGAAGCACCTCTACTTAACCTTTGATTCATATTACCTTGAGCCATATAATAGAATAACCTTTAGGTGAAACATGGGATGCCTCTTGTGTTGTGTAATTCCAATAAAGAGCAGCAAGAGGATTGTTGAGGTGATAGTGGTAATCCACCTTATTGTTGCAACAAGGTATGTATTTTGCCTTGTGAGGCCTCTCACAACACCTGGTAGATTTTGAGGCAGTAATGCACACAAGTGAACAAAACATGCAATATAAAATATGATTAGACGTTAAATTTCCAATACCAACCCAAATGTATTTATACCTAAACAATTTTTATTCCCAAAAAAAATATTCTATAAAAATTTAAATTATGAAAATAAAATCATTGGTATTTAATTTTTGAAATAGAATATTTGCAGTCGAAAAACCTAATCACATCACAACAGTAAGTATACACCCATAATAATTTTCCTTCATTAAAATCCTCAGGAAAATCTGGTCCTAGACCCACAAGAGAAAAACGCACTGTCAAAACCTGTAACTTGACCCCTATTGGAAAACTCAGCCCAAGGAATTTGGCCCACCAGAAAATCAGCCTCCTGAATAATTTGGCCCTGGAGAAACTCAACCTCCACCACCAGCGAATCGGCCCTCCTTTTCTCCCTGTATGACCCTTTCCCACTCAAGAAAATCGACCCACTGAATAAATCAACCTCCCCACAACTCGACCTCTCAATTTCCTGAACTCGACCTCGTGGAAATACTCTCGAAATTTCCCTACACTCTTCCTACCTTCTCTTCAGTCTAATTGAGCCTCTCACCCTAAAGAAAATCATTTCCTCCAACTTGTGTGTCTTCACCTCTCCCTTAGGCTTATTTCATAACTTCATTAACCCAAATTCCTAACCCTAATCTCCTAAGTGATTGATGGTCAAGATTAGATCTCGCCATACTTGAGATCAATGGTTAAGATCATATCTAAGTCACTTAAATAATTAAATAATTTAGCCTTAGTACTTTGGTTTAATAGTTCACAATAATCAATTAATTGACTTTAATTACTATACTTTTCCAAAGTTGGACTTAGGAAAGAAGTTAAAAATCACCTACTCGACCAAGCAAGCACCTAAAGAGGCAAACAACCATCTTCTACATGCTAAGACACCAAGCTCACATAGAAGACCTTTTGAAGCTATCAAGAACTTCCACATCAGACACATGATATTACTTGCTTGAGGTTTTTTATTTTTGTAGCTATCGGATGTCCTTGATTATCCTATTTTTAGGTATCTACTTCATTTATTCAAACCCCAAAAGTTGCCCAGAGGGAAACAACAAACAAAGGTATTTTGTTTCAAGAAACAACAAGGCATTTAAGTCAATGTGTACAAAGATATAACAAAGGTATTGCTACTAGAAAGTTAGAAAGACGTGAACATAGAAATCCCGCAACACAAAAATAATGCGATAAAATAAGAGTTATGTGAACAAACCATTCCAAGTAAGTTTCCTACTAAAATAGATCCGACTGGATCATAAATTGGGTTCCCCGTTACATTAACTGCCACCAAAGATGAACCTGCAATGAATAAACCAGTAACTGCTGCACCATCCTGAGAAAACCACATAATAAATACAAAGGTTAACAACTCATTTCCTGAATGGTCACAACATCCCAAGCTCAAATCATAGCCATTAGTTTATTATTGAAATGCCTTGTCACTAAAAATATGAAAAAGAAATGAACAATCATGTTGATGCCAATATTAACAGTAACTTGTGTAATCATATGAAAATCTTAAGTCTTTATCTTGTGTTTGAAACAGCCTGAACTTTGCAAGGACCTATAAGAGCACATACATCCCCAACCATATAAAATAAAAAATGAAGTATAACCTAACACACTTGGGCAATCAACAGATCACAGAACATTTGTAGGAACCATCTGTGTCATGAATTTTAAAACCTCTGCAAATTTCATTTTAATTGGAAACTCATTACAGTGAAAAAATAAAATTAGCAAATGGCAAATATTAACCACTAAAATGAACAGATTACATTGCCAGTCAGAAGTATCAGTAGCCATAAATATAACACAGCATATTCAACATAAAATGGGCTTGCAGGACACAGCCTGCAAGAGAGCTGGAGCGTTGTACTAGGCACCATGGCTGCAGTTCTCCTTCCTTCCCCAATCTGTAATCAACTGATGCACTCCACCTGTTAAAGTTAAGCATATTATAACGGTCATATGATTTATTAGGAGTTTGATGAAGTCATGTTAAAATTTATGATTTTTTGTAATTAAGTCACCTGCCTTAAATAAAGAAATTGGATTCAGACCTAGGTTAACTTAAAGCTTAATCAATAAAGTGGTCATATGGGATTTTGGTACGAGACATTGTCTCCATATATGTATTGACAATCACAACACATGGAACGTAGAATCAAGTATATGTACCTCTAATATATTCAAGCTTGCATTGTCCACGTACTTCTGTGGTTTTTATGACATGATCTATACAACAGTGAGGCAGAGTTGACAAGAAAGTGGGCAAAGAGCCTGGGGACTACATTGATTAGAGACAGAGAAAAGAGAAAGGGCGAGTCAACCCAAGTTGATGACAAACTCAACGCTGACTTTGAATGCACAATAGGCCGTGTTGTCGCACAGAATGTCTAGGCACCATGACAACAGTTCAGATCGGGGGTTGTCACCCTAATCTTCAATCTCTTTGTTTAAGTTGTCTCCTTATAGTAGAAGAAGGGGGGTAGACCCTATGGAAATGGAATGAGAGAGAACTGGTTGGAAACCAACCAGTGTAAGAGACATAGTCAAGCGACCAAGTACTTGTTTCAGATCTAACGAGATTTAACATATTTGATTAGATTAGATGTTTGATGCCAGTGCCTTATGGAGTCAACTATCTCGTTATGAAATTAAGACCAAGTAATTGATAAACAATTGTTGCTAGAATGAACAACTATTCTATATGAAATGCAGATCCTAAGACTAATGTGGGATGCAAGGAGTCTTAATAAATTTTAGTTAAATGCCTATCTAAGTTTAAAACCCTTCAACCCTTACTGTATTGAGCCTGATTCCGTAGGAAGTAGTAGAGAGACGTTAAGGTGAAGCACACTAGGGTGTGATTAATGATACCTCTCCTGAAAATCTAACATACTCGGTGCCTCTGGCGCTGCAGAGGGTTGTGGCTCTGACGATTGCAAAGTCACTGTTTTAAGTGCTACTAGAGTCGAGCTTCTCAAGTAAGAACAAATGAGTACCTATCTCTCTATCGACCAAGCTTATGCTTGGAAGTAAATTTTAAGAATGCAGATCTAACTTAAAATGCGAATGCACGAGATGATTAGGAAATGGAGACAGATGGAGCTAGATTCAGGGACAAAAATGCTTATGCCACAATTATCTATGAGATGTACACCACAGTTTTTTAGTTACTCAAATAGATGTTCACTTCACAAAACTGAAAGATAAGTTTTTCGACAATGTATAAACAATATCACAATGTAACTCTAAATCAAATCATAAGTTTATTATTCCAATGCAATTATAGCTCAAAGAGAACAAAAATATCTTCACAACTCTTTAATATCACCTTCAAGATAATGCATTGGAAATATTCAGGAAATAAGAAACATGTAACATTACTTGAAAGATTTCTTGATGTTTATCATGCACTGTTAACTCAAGTAAATTTAAACCATAGCTGTAGTGAAAAAAATCGACGCATGATCTCAATAGATATTAAACACGAAACAACTTAAAACCCAATGCACAACTTAAGCACCTTGAACTCTGAAGAATGATACCATGAAAGAGAAAAATGCTTAGAACTTCAAAATTTAGATGATATTCTAAAATATCCCAATACTGAAAAATTTTAAGAAATTCTCTATAGTCAAACTTTAGATGTTTAAAAAATAACCTGTTGCTTAAGGCCCTTAAAACTCAATGATGATCTGCAAAAGGGATCTATTTATGGGACAACAAAAATTTGAAAATTCAAATTATTTTTGAAGTTTTTCACAAAAGGCTTAAAAAAAATGAAATATTTTCTTTTTGAGTTTTGATTTTTTTGAAAAGTCTAAAAAAATTTAAAACTTTTTTCTTTTTTTTTAATTTTTGTTTTTTTGTTAAGTTTATTTTTGCAAAAAAAAAAAAAAAAAAAAAAAAAGTTAATCTAAAACTAAAATGAAAACCTAAACTTTATACAAATTAAATAAAAATGAAAAGCAATTACAAATGCTAAACTAAAATTAAGATTTAAGTGTCAAACTTAAATTAAAAAATGGAAATGAACTTTTTATTGACTAAACTAAACCTTAGAAGAATGAAATGTTATGTTAATAACATATGAGGAACCAACTTTATACAAATTTAAAAAATAAAAAGTAATGAAATGTAATTACAAACCCCTAAAATTAAAATCTAATACAAACTAAAACTTAAAAGTGAAAATGAATCTCTTTTTTTTTAAACTAAACTAAACCTTTTTTTAAATAAAAAGAATGTGTTAATGTTTTCTATCTAGAACTAAATTTTATTAAAAAAAAAAAAAAATTGAAACATTACAACTTAACCAAACTTTAGAGAAATTAAAAAAAAAAAAAATGAATGGAATGTTTCAACTTTGGAAAAAAAAGAAGGAAATGTGATTAATTTTTTTGTTTTGTAGCTGTGTGTCAATGCAGGTGGAAGCGAAAGGGAATACATGAGGAAGCAGTCGGCAAGGAAGGAGCGGACAGGAAAGAACGCGGAAGAGGAAGAAGGGCGGCGGAGCAGCGTGGAGGATAAAACGTGAATGCGTGAAGGGGAAAGGGAATGGCAGCGTGCAGGTTGAATATGTGGAAGAAGATAGCAGCGTGAGAGCAGCGAAGGGCAATGTGAGAGAATGCGTGAGGGAGCAACTAGAAAGCAGCAGAAGGAGGAAAACACAGGCAGGAGGGAAATTGTTGTACCAGCGTGAAGGAAATGAGGACGCAGCCACAAAGGATTTCACGCAGGGGCTAAGGAAGCACACAGAGCGGAGAGGGAACCTGTTGTAGCAGTGTGAAAGGTAGGCAGATTTCAGCAGCGAACAAGGGATCAAGAGCAGAAAATAAAAATCGAAATCCTTAGAAAAAAAAATTTAATTTCTCTTTCCCAAAATTTAAAAAAAAAAAGAAGTTTATTTCAATCTAAATCATTTCAGAATTCAATTTCAAATAAATCCAGAAATTTTATGAGAAAAACCTGAACTGCAACTTTTCCGATTTGATGCCCTTGGTGGAGAATTCCTGCAAAGCTTATGAATTCTGAGACAAGATCTTACCCTCCAAGGCCTAGATCTTACTCGGATCTTAGAGTTTCCTTTGAAAAATCCTCAGATCAACGCCTGCACAAGCCAGATCAAAACCTAGAAACCCAACAAATGTACAAAAATATGAAAGCCCTAAACCCTAGTGAGTTTTAAAAAAAAAACTAATGATACTTACAAATCTACAACACTATTCTTCAAATCTATCAAATCAAAGCCCTCTTAGCCAGATTTAAACCATTTTGCACCATTTTAAAAGAGATAAATTGGAGATTTAAAGAGGCACAAGCTAAAAAAACCCTGCAAGTAAAATGTTTCATAAGATGGCTTTTAGAAATTTAGAAACAATGGACTATTCAGACTTTGCAATCTTAGAGTTGATTGATCCAACTGAGGATTCCCCCAAACGCCCAAATCCTGGATAGTAACCTCCACACACTCAAATCTGAATTTCAAATTAATAGGGATTCAAAAACAACCATAAGACTATCAAGAAATATAGATACCTTATACTTCTATCAAACCAAAATGATACCTAAAAAAACCCAGAAATTTGTGCAAGATACATGTGCACAGATCAATCCTGAAAGGCTATTAACGAGCAAATGCAAATAAAAGCAGTAAAGTTTTAGAAGCAATATTACCACATAAGCCTGAAAAGAAACACCACAGTCTGAAACCCCAAAGTCTTTGTGTATTATTTCTCAGCAAAAGTTACAAGAGTTTTTTAAAGCAAGTGCATTAGTCAATGATCAAATGAAAAAATGATGGACAAAGATCTCTAATTTATAGATTTATTCTCGAACAGCCAGTTGGCTTGATCCCCGTCAAAGTAATCTCGGTCGTCGAAAAAGGTCTAATCATCTTTTAATCTCATTCGTTGAAATTACTTATTTTTTGAGGAATTTCGGATTTTTCATTTAAGTCATTTTTAATTAACTCAAAAATAATATTTTTGAGTTAATTACCTCAAAAAATTGACTTTGACTTAACTACTAAGGACCAAAGGTCCAAAATCTCTTGAAATTTTCAATATTCCCTTAGCCGAGGACCTCTAAAAATTAAAATTTCTAAAACCAACGAATTTTTTAGTTTGGAGAATTAATTTTTCCTAAGACCTCAAATTAATTAATTTTTTGGCTTATAATTTAAATTTAATTTTGTCAAAAATTTAATTAATTAACTCATGAGGGGATTAATTATTTTTTCAACCCTGTAATACTTTAGCCATGGTGTCTAACTATGAGGAACCATGCACTAAAATATTTTACACAAGATATAACAATTTGACACATGAAAGGGGAAAACCCATTCGTTATAGACCCTTAAATATCTACCCAATTCTGCTACTCAAAATATAATCTAGTCAATTAGCTAGGATTATTCCCAAATTACTTTTACAAAGACTCGATAGAAAACACTAGGACTTACTTAGTATCTTGACGATAAAATCCACCTTAGCTTTGGGGTGAGGTTGGAGGGGAAAACTTTGCCAATCATTTGTGTCGAGAAACACAAATGAATCAGTGAGACGAAAAACCTCCTAGGATAGAAATCGTCACCAAAATACTAGGCTTACATAGGTTGTTACATACATGATGGTCTTACTAAGATTATTTACATTATAAAAATGCATAATGGGTTTAGATCTTTTACAAAACTGTCGACTGATGATGAAATTTGAATGGCGTGAACAACCTCGAACATGATAAATCCCATTTGCAAAAATGGGGGTGTACTGCTATGGGGTCGTTGATATAGAGTGGTCAACATCTGGCTCTACTTGGGGACATGTTGCTTCATCGAAGGAGTGTGAGAATCCAAAATCTGCATCCAAGCAACACACAAAATTACCTAAGTAGCGTCCATCCAAATATCATCATATAACATTAAGCACATGAAAAATAGAAGCTCTTCTATTATTTATTATTCTACCAACATGAAAAGTAAATCTAATCTAACTACAAAATGAAATGCTGAAAGGACAAGGTGTAAGGTTAGAAATACAATACGAAGGATGCCCAATGGCATCAGATGTCATCTCTGAAGAACAACTTGATCATTTGGCCATTTGCAGGTAAGTGAAGTGGTTCGCCTTCCAATGTGCTCAAGTGGAATGAGTTGGGTCCAGCAATGCCTCGGATAATGTAAGGTCCCAGCCACATATTGTCGAACTTCTTATGTTTTCATGGTTTTTCATTCTTTCGATCCCAAAGTAATACCATGTCTCCAACCTGCAAAAATCTAGATCTAGATGATTTATCAAAGATTTTCTTAATGTTACAATGATTTTTACACATATTATCAAAGGCTTTCCTACGAGTTTCATCCAACTCTACAATCTGATCAATTCTATTTTGAACAACATCGTTATCAGTGGAAAAATGTTGAAGGAGTTGGTAAGCTGGTAATTTAAGGTGCACTGGTTAAGTTATATCCAAGCCATAAACTAATTCGAAAGGACTTTTACCAATAGCTTTCTTTTTAGTAATTCTATCTGCCCATAAAGCATACTTGATTTTGCTGTCCCAAGATTGCTTATTATCTCCTACTACCTTATTGATAATGGTTATAAGATTTTTATTACTTGATTCAGCGAAGCCATTACCTGAGGATAGTAGTTAGATGAATGAGATAATACAGTGTCGTACTTAAAACAAAAAGATGAAAATTCAATAGAACTAAAAGCTTTGGCATTGTCGGTAGTGATCTTGGCGGGGACACCAAATCTAGTAATAATTTAATTTTCAATCAAATCCATAAAGACCTTTTCATTGGCATTCTTAGTAGGAATGGCTTCAACCCATTTCGTAAAATAATCAGTTGCAATTAAGATCCATGAGTAGCCATTGCTAGAATTTTCATGGAATTTCCCAATGAAATCCAAACCCAATGCTGAAAATGTGCCTCAACAACCACAGGTTGTAGGGGCAAGGCAGTTAGCTTCTGCTTCCTAGTGAACAATTGACAGGCTTGGCAACTTCTGACAAGTTTATGCACATCTGAAAAGATCGAATGCCAATAATAACCAGCCCTCAGAATTTTGCAGGAGGTAGTTCTAACAGCATAATGACCACCACAAAAACCTGAATGAAACTCCTAAATCAACTTCTTGGACTCAACTTCATCAACACACCTAAGTATTATGCCCTCGGGATTTCTCCATCCAAGACCATCCTTCATGAGGCAATACTTAGTGGTTTTTAATCTAAGAGCCCTTCTTCTATGAGCAACTAAATGGTTAGGACATGTAGGATTTGACAGATAAGAAAATAATATCCTTGTACCATTCATGCTCTCCTAATCTTTGCAGCTCAGGTGAAGATGCATCGTTAAGACAAATCAAACCAAAAGCTTTCTCATTACCTTTGGCCATCTTTTCAGCCAAGCTTGGTGGGTCTAATCTCTAAGCCATACTCTTGAATTTTAGTAACCCACCTAGCACGAGTCCCTAAGCAATCTATTTGAGTTAATATATCTTTAATCGCAGAATGTGGGACAAAAGCAATGATTTTGGAATAACCCACATAAGTCCTAAAATGCTTACGAGGCTTAACCAAGGCATAGGCTTGCTTTTCTATGGTATAATAATTTAATTCAAAATTTTGAAGCACTCTACTCATGAAAGCAATAGGTTGTTCGTGACCTTCCTTATTCCTTTGTAATAAGACACCAGCAATGGTATCTTCAAAAGCGAAAGATAAAATCATGAAATCCTTCGAATAATCAAGACTAACCATAACAGGAGCTTTGGCAATAGCACTCTTGATTTCCTTAAAAGCCTTTTTTCCATCTTCTTTCCATAAAAATTTTATATCTTTCTTCATAAGACTTTGAATTATTTTTTCAACCTTGTAATACTTTAGCCATGGTGTCTAACTATGAGGGACCATGCACTAAAATATTTTACACAGGATATTACAATTTGACACATGAAGGGGGAAAACCCATTCGTTATAGACCCTTAAATATCTACCCAATTCTGCGACTCAAAATATAATCTAGCCAATTAGCTAGGATTATTCCCAAATTACTTTTACAAAGACTCGATAGAAAACACTAGGACTTAGTATCTTGATAACAAAATCCACCCTAGATTTGGGGTGAGGTTGGAGGGGAAAACTATGCCGATCATTTGTGTCGAGAAACACAAATGAATCAATGAGACGAAAAACCTCCTAGGATAGAAATTGTCACCAAAATACTAGATTTACCTAAGTTGTTACATACACGATGGTCTTACTAAGATTATTTACATTATAAACATGCAGAATGGGTTTACATCTTTTACAAAATTGTCGACTGATGCTGAAATCTGAATGGCGTGAACAACTTCGAACATGATAAATCCCATTTGCAAAAATGGGGGTGTACTGTTATGGAGTCGTTGATATAGAGTGGTCAACGGGCAGGTCAACCAACATAAAATATAAGTTCCTAAATCTAATCTTAGGAATAAATAATAATTATTAAAACCTTGGAATTAAGAGAGGGGCTTTGCAAGCATTGGACAAAATGATTAATACATTCACTGCAATGCTCACATGAGAGACAGAACACACAAAAATTTGAAGAAAAATCAGACACAGAGTTTGCAGGCATTTTGGTTAGGAGTAGGACAGTGTGATAGTACACAGAGATGCACATTCAAGCAGTAAGAGGTGTGTCGACAGGCACAGTGACAGGGATCTTCCCCACAAATCACACAACATGCAATCAAGGCCAAAGAAGGGCAACAACCTTAGCTGTGAACCACAAAATGCGCAGGTCAGACAGTTACCTGCAGACAGTATGCATACAGGGGTTGTAGCAATTGGGTGAAGTTGCAGAGGCCATGAATGATAATAGGGCATGACAATGACAACAAATATACATGACTAGGCTTAGAATGGAGAAGAGGATAAGTGTTTCAAACCCACATGAGTTGCAGAGGAGAAGAGGTATATAGATGCACTTATATGCAACTGCAGATGAGACATATAACGATTGGGAAAATGGTCATAGGACTAACGTGTAACAAAGGAGAACTGACAATCTTTAACATGTAAGGTCACATACTTACCTGCAGACAGTTTGCCTACAAAGTTGTAACAGTAAGGTGAAGTTGCAGAGATTATTGTTAGTTTATGTAGCATCGGAAGTGTTCTAGCCACGAAATTTGGTGGAAAGGCTAGAATACATGAGATCTCCAAAACCCAGAAATTATTTCTAGAAATTCCACCTAGAGATGGCTTAAATAGATTATTATCCGTTTTTTAAATATTTCCTAAGTCTAAACTTAGGGAATATGGTTAATTAATCAGAATTAATTAAGTCAAGGTCAAAATTCTCTAGAAACTCACATGGATCAACTTCAAGATGATCCTAGCCCTTGATTAGGCTTTAATCTTGGTCGTTGGAGTCCCAACAAAGGATGATAAGAAGTCAATGGGCACTTGAAGAAGATGTTGAAAAAGGTAACTAGGTTCGGTTTTCATAATAAATTATATTTATGTTTTTAAGTAAATGATAAAAGGTTAACTAAGACGTCATGTTGCACTTGTCAAAAACCATGCTATGTCGGCCCTCATCGAGTTAATGGAACTCGGCTGCTAGAATATACCTGTCGGCTTAAAAATTAAAAGGAACAACCTTTATATATAGGCTCACATGGGCAGCTTCAAATGGATACAAGCATTTTGCAAATTCCTTTGCAGATTGCGGATAAGCTTGAAGCCACCATTGCAGGAAGTATTTACGAATATCAAGAAGAGACCGGGTTTATATATATAATACAGTGCAGATATCATAGTGCGGTTACCACAGCAGAACAATGTGATTACCACAGCAGATTGGTGCAATCAAATGCGGGTTTATATATATATATATATATATATATATATATATATATATATATATATATATATATATATACGAAGAACAGTGCGGAGAATACGTGATATACAACGCAGATAAAAATGATATGAAGTGTGTAACTTACAGTGCAGAAAATTCAATGAATACAATGCAGATAAGACATGATATGGAGTGCGTAAAACGATGATCTTTTATGGATAGATAGATTACAGTGCGGAACACAATACTGATAAAGGAAGGATGCGAGTGCAGATAAATGACAGTATAGAATGATTAGAATTCTGAAGTGTAAGGTAAGGAAGGTAAATATGTGATTTACCTTCCCACAATAAAAGTGTTACTTCTGCCTAACATTTGTGTCCTGTGCATTTTTTATAATTGACTTGATGAAAGATTAACTAAGAGAAAACATAAACAACACAGCAAGCTCACAAGTAATTATCAAGAAGAGAATTTGTAAGCCCTCCAAAATTCTCAACAGAAGATACACCAGAGAAACTAGCAGTTCGATTTCCTTGGAAAATCGATTTCCAAACAGCAGCAACAGTTGTAGGAGAGCTAGAAATCGAAGCAGTGAGTGAGGGGCAGGGACAGTAAGGCTAGAGGAAGATTTCTAGATCCAGCGAGTGCATTTGCAGAGAGGCAGAAGAGCCACAGTGAGGCTAACTAAAGGCAGTTCGATTTGCAGATTCGAGAAGTCGTTTCAGTGTTCCGATGGCAAAAGAATTTTGCAGAGGCCAAGAAAAGCATTTCCAGAGTCGGTGGCAAACAAAAAAAGCAACTCAGATTGAGATTCAGGTCTTACGAATTAGAGCTTGCACAGAGCCCACACAGAGGGTGACGTAGGGAAATTCGTAGAGGGTTTCAGAGGTCAATCTTCAGTGTCAGATTTGCCTATGCGGTGAGGAAAATTACTCACTAGATTTTTGCCAATATTTTCTCTGTACGGTTTCCAGATTCGGCATCCATATTATTGTACTCATAATTTCTCACTGCTGCTTAACAATAAAACCCTCAGCTACTGCACCAGTTTTCCCACATTGGGTTTTTCCGACGACAATTGTCCAAAAATAACGGTGTCATTTTATGTGTGTGCTAGTATTTTCTCAGTTTTCAGCACTATTATTGCATAGTTTTTATTTGTGAAGATTACAGTGTGTTTATTTCGATGTTGTCGTAGCAAAAAACTGAATAATTAATTTATCAATTAGAAGAAATAATACCAGTTGTTGCAATAAGAATTTCAGTGTTGAAATTTTCACAGTTATGAGTGTGAAATTTTCTTGAATGCAATTACTGGAGATT
Source organism: Pinus albicaulis (assembly GCA_034641835.2). NCBI lineage: Eukaryota > Viridiplantae > Streptophyta > Pinopsida > Pinales > Pinaceae > Pinus > Pinus albicaulis. The sequence goes on from CM076578.1 coordinate 486,954,138, forward strand.
TATCTTCTAACCATTGGCAGTTTATTTCTCTTTTCAATTAATATTCAGCGAATAATGATAAATTCACAATTGAATTCTTCAGAATAAAAATGTTGCAGAAATATAAAAACTGGAACTGAGAAAGAGATGCACACACAAAAATTGACAGTCGTTTTTGGACAATTGTCCCTAGAAAAACCCTAAAGGGAAAACCAGTGCAACAGATGAGGGTTTTATTATTGTCTTCAGCAAATTCAAGAGTACAATAAGCTACCTACCAAATTGGCAAGGCTCCGGCAATCTTCTACTAGAAAAGTAATTTGAAGACACCCTTGTCTCCCTCTGCAGGCGATTTGGCACTCTCCGGCAAACTCGCACTTCCTTGTTTCTTGCTCTGCAGTCTATAAATGTGCACTTCCTGCACAGATAAATTCATACAACCCCGGAAATGCCTTCAGGTGAGACGTCTAGCCTCATTCTACCTCTGAAGCCAACTCCCTCTGCCTTCGGACTTTGATCTGACTACTAACAACTGAAACAAGCTCTTCAAGCAACTCGCACATGGGTTTTTGAATAATTCACACTACTATATTCGGCCTCCCTCTTTCCTATCTCCCGAACACTGGAAATACTGAGGAAATCTTCCTCTGAAATCTCAGCTCTCAAATCTCTGTTGATAACTTGATACCTCGCTTTGATGCTTTCCCTAGCTTCAAATGTTCCCTTGCTGAATCCCTGCAACTGGGTAGTCGAACTACTCACTGAAACTGATCTTCTCTTATGCCTCTTCTCCAAACCCTCAACTTGCTCTTTTAATCTTTTGTTGGGCAACCACTAGCCAAGATCTAATTCTCGATCAACGGCTTAGATCACTTTGACTCCATCAATAGAAGTCTCTAAAGAAAAATTGAATTAGGTTGATTAATCAACTTTAATTAACCAACTTCCCTAAGTTAGACTTAGGAAATAATTAAATTGTTGGCTAATTAATTTAACTAAGGTGTTTTTTAGTCTTATCTCGTGAAACCTTTTCTAAGTCTAAAAACCTAATTCTAGAATTTAAACGGAGAACTTAAATTCAACAATTTAAACTAACTCTGATACCCTGATTTGCATTTTAACCAGACAATCTGAATTTAAGAATTTATTTGCTGGTACTTACTTGAAAATCTCGTTTGAAAGCGAATATGTGTTGCCCTTGCTCTCACGCCTGCTACCAAACCGACCTTTTCCTCCCAGCCTATCTGGTTCCCATATCCAGAAGACCTTGAAATAGAGGTCTTCCGGCTCCCGTGCCCAAAGCTCAAAGAACAATTAAGGCTTAATCTTCCTCTCCGTCTGTGACTTTCTCAATATTCCTCTATCTGTGAAAGACCGAAAAAAAACTCCCTACGAAAATACTTCCCCCTTCTTGCAGTCTATCTGATCCCTTATATTGGAGACGTTTCTTCCTCCCCACAAAACCTCTCCACCACTCTTGCATAACAACCTTCTCGACTCCTCTCCACTACTTGCCACCTACAATGTCCTTTATGACGTTTAGGCGATCTGTCTTCCTTGTGTTAATATATATATATATATGACTCATGAATTTATTTAAAGAATTTATTAAATGACTTTCAATTCCTACATACAAGGTTATTTAATGGATTTTGTATGAAAATTATGGTATAGATGGTGATTGACTTCAATACTAAATGTCACACAATTTTTTATATATATATGATGGTAAACATTACTGACAATAAATTTCACTGAATAATTAATAAGTTAGTAAATGAACATTTTAATTTTACTTGATTATACATTGGGTGTTACACCAAAGTAATCATAGTGGTTTATTTAATTGAGTTTATTATTAAATGAGTTTATTAATTAATGTATTTAATTAATGGGTTTAATTATAATTTTACTTTAATAGATAAATTTTATCATAGAGTTCTAGACTTAATACATTCATGAAATTCATGATAGGTATTTAATTTAGTGGAAATTCATTTATCTATATTTAGACATTCTTCATAGTCAATCAGTAGGTATACTAGTGCAGTACATGTGATGCATGCATATGTAGATATCATAATATCATATCCATGCCTCGTATGCATGCTAATATTCCTATGCTCATTGTATAATCCCGAAGTTAAGGTTTATATAGTATATCAATAATTATTTTAGCAATTAGTGTAATCATGTAAGGATTATGTCTTGTGATTGAATACTCATTTAATGTGAGGACACTTTAAAATTTGTGTTTTGAACATTTCTAAGTTTACATCTTTAATAGTCACGTCCTTCCCCAACCGAGCTCCCAAGTTATTCTAGATTCATCCTATCCTTCCCAATCTCTTTTGCTCCCATCATATACATCCTCTACTGGAATATACCATGGTGTTAGCTATATTGATCTAACCATTTATAAACATCAAGGGTGACAGCATCGACTATATCAACCTAATTTCCCAGTAAGCATTGTTGAAAATTGGCAGCTCAAGGACGAATTTATAAAAATAGAAAGTCTGAAAAAATAAAATTTCTTAAAATGATTTTCCAAAAATAGTAAATCACCTTGCATTAATTGGTAATCAAGCATTGTTGATGGAAAATCCCTTTTGATCATCAATCAATCATAATAGTTCAATTTCAACTTAATCATCAATATTATTATTATTATTATTATGATATTATTATATTATTATTAAAAATAAATTCAAGTCTCTCAATCATGAGACTCAATCATGTCATATGTAACTCCCCTCAATTAATGCATATGTTACTCTCTCTCTCTCTTAATGGATTCATTCATCTCTCTTTAATTCTCTTACGCACCTCTTATACTCTCTTACACACTATAATGACTCGTCATAAAATTATTCCTCTTACACCTCTTTAATGCATAAGTTACGCTTATCTCTTAAATGCATAAGTTACACTCCTCTCCTTTATGGCATAGGTTACAATTTTATTTTTGCATATGTAACTCCTCCTCAAGGCATGCGTATTGCTCCTCCTTTATGTCAATGATTCATTGCCCCTCCTATATATATGTGTCTCATATCATCTCACATCACTTACTTGTGCATTCTCAATTCGAACTTGAGAGAGAGTTGGAGAGACTTGAAGGATATTGTGAGAGAGAAAGACTTGGAAAGTAAGAGCAGATTTTGGAGAGCCAAAGTGATTTAGTGTTTGCATCAGCGACTGCTATTAGAGATATTCTTCAGATTTGGGTGAACTTCTTCATTCTCTCATTGTACTTTGTATTTTTGTTGAACAATTGATTTCTAATAGAAGAAGAATCAGGTTGGGTTTTCCCCTTGTGGGTTTTGCCCTGGTCATTGACCTAACTTCTCTGTGTCTCATTGAGTTCTTGGTTGTCTTTCATTGTGCATATGGTTTATATGGTTTATGTTCTATCTACAATTACCTAACTTATTTTGCAGCATTAAGTTATGGATTTAAGTTATTGTAACAACATAAAACATCAAAATTTCAACAAGTTATCAGAGCTTTGGTGAAGACAAACTCAAGAAAACAAGCTCCATTTGCAACTCTCTTTCTGCTGGAATATCTATTGTTGTCCGCTCAATTTGCAGCTCTATTTCTTTTGAAATATCTCTTGCTATCTACTCCATTGGCAACGTTTTTTCACTGAAATATCTCTTGTTGTCGGCTCCATTTACAGCTCATTTTTGCTGAAATATCTCTTGTTGTTCCTTCTACTTGTTGTTCATTAAATGTTTAAATATCTCATCTTTTATTGTTGAAATTTACAGCTAAATTTTTACTGCTGAATTTTATTATTTTATAGCTGAAATTCTACTGCTGAAATTTTGTTGCTGAAATTTTACTGCTACCATTCTTCCAAGATTTCAAGGAACCCAAGATATGATAGTAATTAAGGTGTTGCATGTGTTTAATAGTTGTGGTTCTGGTACTAGTTAATACAGGCAAAAGTAAACAGTAGTTTTATTTCCGCTTATGCATGTGCAAGAAAGTGTTGTCTTGACAAAAAGTATAATGCATAGAAGATTATGAAAGAATAACTGATAGAAATTAAACGTTGAAGATAGGGGGATTTTGATTCTCTCACATTATATAAGAATGGTCATAATCTTATGGGTTTTAGTAATTTTCATATTAAAGTTTAATCACAATAGTGGTTGTAGGTAAGAATCAGGACTTTGCAAAAGATGGAATGATAGTTTTCTAAATTAACCTCTTTTGCAATCATCAAAGATGGATTATAACTAATATCATTGCAGACAATGAAGTCAATATGTATAATTATTATTACATGTCCTCACTCTGGGATTAAGATTTGAAAATTTGTATAAATTCAATGGAAGACTTACCCATGCATTGATTCATGATAAGTAATTATCAATATAAATTGTAGCACTAAAAGTTCACTTGTCTTCATTATAAAGCATTACCTCATGTGAGAAAGATGGTCTCCGAAATACCTGAGATTAGAGTGGATCATGATGCAGTTTGTCAAGTGGTGATCAAAAAGATGCATTTCTTCTGCCAATGACATATGACTTATGGACAGTGGTAACCTATAGAGGTCGAATCAAGAGGGAGCTGAGAACTTCCTTCAATCCCGAAGTATTTTCAAGTATTACGTTGTTTCTTTGTGTCACTATTCTTGTTTAGATTTATCTTTATACATCATTGGTTATTTTTCCTGCATGAGTATTTGAATGATTCTTTCACTAACTTCTTGATGAAAATGCGATCAAGAAAAACAGATCCTGGAGATCATCAGGGTGCAAAATATTGCAGGAAGAGTAAACTCCAAGAGGAAGATAATGAAAAAGCCACTCTCACATCTAGAAAAGAAAGAAATACCTGCCTCATCACTAGGTATACTTTCATTATGTTTATTTACATTGCTAATATTGCTTTTGCTCTTGTTCTGGGATCAATAGGTACATTTGATGAATGTGAGAACCAAGTCCTTTGTATCAAGATTGAGGAAGGTGTCGATCCATCCCATGACTTGAGTGGACATGAAGTGGACAAGAGCTCAAGACTTTTGCAAAGAAATTGGAATAAGGAAAGAGACAATTGTACTATATAACCCAGAACAAAATGGGCACTTAAGGATCTTTGATTTCCTCTAGAAGCTTCAGGTAACAAAAGGTATGATTGTTGGTTATTGTGAAAATTCTAAAGCTTATAGAATATATGTACCTGCCACCTGGACAAATAAATATAGAGTTTAGCAAAGATATAACATTTGATGAAGATGCATCTCTTTGAAAAGCCATAAGACACTCCTCCTCCTGCTAATGTTGAAAGACAGGATTATGTCTTGGATGCACAAGAAGATCCCAAGCCTAAGCTTGATCTTGCTGATGAACCCATGGATCCCATGGACTCCTTGGATCCTTCTCCATGTGCTAGAAAAAGATGATTATGGTTTCGTGACACTATACCGGATGTTGATAGATATGTTGCTCCCAGAGGAACCTTTAGAGAAAGCAAAAAAACATGTTTATTCCACGGATATGTTGTAGCCATGAGCAACATTATTCAAGTTGAACCATGCACTTTTGAAGAAGTTGTGAAGGCTCAAGGGTGGAAAGATGCAATGGCTGAAAAATATGAGTCCGTCATTCATAATGATGTATGGGAAATGGTTCCAATGCCCCAAGGTAAATCTATTATGTCTTCTAAATGGTTGTATAAAATTAAACATGGTGTTGATGGCAGTATTGAAAAATATAAAGCTAGATTTGTGGCTAGAGGGTTCTCCTAGAAAGAGGGAATAGACTATGATGGAATCTTTGCACCCGTAGTCCATTATACAACAATCTGATCTATTGTCGCTTCTACTCGGTGAAAACTGAAAACCGGGGTGGGAAATAGAATTTTCTACACTATTGCTGCTCTAGCTGCTAGCCAAGGATGGTACCTTCACCAAATGAATGAGAATATTTATTTTCTGCATGGCTTCCTGAAGGAAGAAGTATTTGTGGAGCAACCACAAGGCTTTAAAGTACATGACCGGAAAACTCATGTGTTTGGACTAAAGAAAGCCCTCTATGGTTTGAAGCAAGCTCCAAGAGCTTGGTATGCCCGCATTGGTAGCTTCACGATGAACCTTGGTTTTACTAGAAGTAATGATGATCCAAATATTTACATCAAGACAGTCCAAGGTATGCCTTTTGATTTTGGTATTATATGTTTATGATTTATTTCTGACTGGTGGTGTACCACTTATCTTCCAGTGTAAGAGGAAGTTAGCTTCTCAATTTGAAATGAAACATATCCATTTGATGCACTACTTTCTAGGTCTTGAAGTATGGCAGAGACATGGTGAGATTTTCCTTTCTCAAGGAAAACATGTTGTCAAGCTACTGGAATGATTTGGTATGACATAATGCAAGTCCATGAATTCTCCAATGGAAATGAATTTCAAGAAGCTATGTGGTGAAGTTGTAGGTCTTGATTTGGAAAATCCTTCTATGTATCATCAACTAATTGGGGCACCGATCATTAACTGGACATATGTTTTGCGGTCAATACTCTGAGCCAATATACAATTAGGCCATCACATGCACACTAGATTGTTGCAAAGCATGTGTTGATATACTTGCATGGGACCATCAATCTTGGATTGAGATATACTGCTAAAAATGTAAGACTTCATGGATATACGGATGTTGATTGGGTTGGTAACTTTGCTGATAGAAAGGGCACTTCTAGGTTTTGCTTTAGCTTGGGATCTACCAAGATCTCTTGGATGAGCAGAAAGAAGAAGTCTGTTGCACTGAATATAGTTGAAATTGAGCACATTGCTGCTAGCATGGCTAGCTGTGAGGCAATATGGATGAGGAAGCTCTTTGGAGAGTTATTTGAGCAAGTTCCAGACACAACAGTTATATATTGTGACAATAAGAGTGAGATTTGTCTTATGTTCCATGAGAAGTCCAAGCACATTGAGATCAAATATCACTACATTCGGGGTGGTGCAGAGAGGAGCAGTGAGGCTCCATCATATTGTGACTGATGATCAGATAGTTGATATTCTTACCAAGCCTTTACTGAATGGAAAGTTCTTGGTTTTTAGAGAGCAGCTTGGACTTATGGATGTGACCCTTCCAAGAAGCGATCACAGCTAATCGAGAACATTGAGCTTTCTTTCCCCCCTGTCAGAGGTCATAGGATTAGGGAATGATGCCGAAAAATCTCCTGAGGATGAGGGACCTCTTGTGTAGTGTGTGCCACAAGAGCAGGCCTCAGTATGTATCTGACCCACAGTCTAGGACGTGAGAAGAGCCACCTATATGGCCAATAAGTGTAGTGAGACTTGTCTAGGATACTGGTGTTCCACCACTTGACATTTAATGAGACTTGGATATGTGAGATCTTTGTCATATGTTGACAAGTGGTTCCTCCCAAGTAGTGATGAGCCTTGGATGTGCGAGATCCTTGTCATGTGTTGACAAGTGGATTGCTCCCAAGCACTGATGAGCCTTGGATGTGCGAGATCCTTGTCATGTGTTGACAAGTGGATCCCCCCAAGCAGAGATGAGACTTGGTTGAGCGAGATCCTTGTCATATGTTGGCATGTGGCATTGCCCCCAAGTGAATATAGGGTGATGGATGAATCTCCCCTATGACGATTCTTCTTCATTAGAGTGAGACATCATTGTTCCAGATGATACAGAGCAGAGAAGAACAAAGATGAGCAGAAAAAACAAAAATATTTTTTGCAAAAAAGAAATTCCTCCATAACTGAGAGGGAGTGTTGAAAATTGGCAGCTCGGGGATGAATTTATAAAAATAGAATTTCTAAAATTGGAAAGTCTAAAAATAGAATTTCTAAAAATAGAAAGTCTCAAGTATGACTTTCCAAAAAAAGTAAATCGCCTTGCATCAATTGGTAATCAAGCATTGTGAATGGAAAATCCCTTTTGATCATCAATCAATCCTAATAATTCAATTTCGACATATTATCATTATTATTATTATTATTAAAAAGAAATTCAAGTTTCTCAATCATGAGACTCAATCATGTCATATGTAACTCCCCTCAATTAATGCATATGTTACTCTCTCTCTCTCTTAACGGATTCATTCCTCTTTCTCTTTAATGCTCTTACGCACCTTTTACACTCTCTTACACACTTTAATAACTCATCGTAAAACGATTCCTCTTACACCTCTTTAATGCATAAGTTACACTTCTCTTCTAAATGCATAAGTTACACTCCTCTCCTTTATGGCATAAGTTAGAATCTTATTTTTGCATATGTAACTCCTCCTCAAGGCATGTGTATTGCTCCTCCTTCATGTCAATAATTCATTACCCCTCCTATATATATGTGTGTGTGTATGTGTGTGTGTGTGTCATCTCACCTCACTTACTTGTGCATTGTGAATTCGAACTTGAGAGAGAGTTGGAGAGACTTGAAGGAGATTGTGAGAGAGAGATACTTGGAGAGTAAGAACAGATCTTGGAGAGCCAAAGTGATTCAGTGTTTGCATCAGCTACTACTATCAGAGATATTCTTCAAATTTTGGTGAACTTCTTCATTCTCTCATTGTGTTTTGTATCCTTGCTGAAGAATTGATTTTTGATAGAAGAAGAATCAAGTTGGGTTTTCCCCTTGTGGGTTTTTCCCTGGTCATTGACCTAACTTCTCTGTGTCTCATTGAGTTCTTGGTTGTCTTTCATTGTGCATATGGTTTATATGGTTTATGTTCTATCTACAATTACTTAACTTATTTTGCAGCATAAAGAAGTTATGGATTTAAGTGATTGTAACAACATAGAACATCGAAATTTCAACAGGCATCCGGCAATCATCATCACATGCCTAGAGTGTCACTCGCACAATCCTCCCGTGACTCCAGGTTTTGGAGGATAAACAATGGGCAACACATCCACCCCTCCTAGTAGGACCAAGGACAACACCCTATCATGGAATCTCATTGAACCTCAATTGTTCTCCGAGTTTTGTCATAACATGGGTCGGTTTGGTAACGATACCGTCTGCAATGAAAACACTTGTCCACACATTATAACATATGCATTAATATATCCATAACCAATTGTATTTAAATAACAGCTCCCTTGCATTTCTATTATGTTTCCATTTATGATATTGATCTTTGAATTAATTTATCCATCGCATGTATTGCACTAGTATACCTACTGATTGACTATGAAGAATGTCTAAATATGGATAAATGAATTTTTCAATTTTTTTTAACTTCATTTTCTTCATTAAATAACAGTACTTTCAATATATAAATATTTATATCAAAATAAATTATTATAATTAATAAAAAAAAAATCAATATTTAATATAAATAATGAAGTCACCACAAACTTAATAATTAGGAGATAATAATAATATGATACAAACAAAAGATGACAGACATTATAGTTATTAAATGGTAGTTAAGGTCAAATTAAAATGATCTAGATTTATGAATTTGTAATATATTCACAGGGATCTATTATCGAAATCCAAAGTATCCTAAAACGTTGGTTTCCCAAAAGCTAGTCAAAGGGTACACAACTCCTCACTACTTGTTATAAGCGAAGGTCGTTCTATAATGAACCTCTATATAATTAATTTTCAAAGTGACATTTGGAATTAAGGAAGCAATTGGGTAAAATTAACAAGCTATAAGTTACATTTGTTTTCCATCTCTTTGGTTGGTGGCCATCCTTTTCATGTCAATTTCTACAGTAATGGAAATAACTATATACCACCTATACCAACATTCAATACGATGTTGTGCAGTCAAATAAATAAAATTTATGATGGTTAGATTGCTTCGTTAGTCACACATTGAAATACATCTCATACAACTATGCATTGCTAATACATGGCTGCTGAATTGTAGATAAAACTGATGGGTAAAACACATCACTCAAAATAAAATAATGAAGAGAAATATGATTCTCTATGATTCTCTAAATTCATGTGTCGTGCACTAGACCAAGACTAACAGTCGTAAGTCTTAGTGAAGGCCATGAGGAGAGAATGGATAGACACATCATTTTGATCTTCACCTGGAAGACAGAATGGAGGATTGGGGTAATCATCTAGCATTTGATACTCTTTGAGAATGAGATAGGGCATTCAAGATAAAAGTATTCGGGGACCAATATTCTTTGAGGGTTGGCTACCCAAGAGAAGAATAGTCCAAGAAGGGCATACTCTAGGAACACCTGGGTGGAGTATGTACCTTGGAGAGACAATGACTATGGTGTCTATAAGTCACGTGTCTTGCCAACATTTTAGCACATTGTCTCGTTGAGAGATTGGGTTGTTAGTCAAGGCCTTGCACTAGGACAATGTTGGTTGATATGATGCTATACAGATGCAATTACCAATCTGATTCTTCTTATGAGATTCTTCAGATTGAAAGTGATCATGTACCATTATGAATACCTCCCTAGTTAAGAGGGAGTGCTGGAAAGTGTAACTAGGTTCGATCTTTTCATATTGACTATGTAATTATGTATTTGTGTAATGAAGAAGACAAAGATAATAAAATGTATTTTTGTTATACTTTCTTCATGGGTTTCATGAGCAAGGTTTTTATTACAGGTCAAAAGAGTTCTTCTTGATGTCCTTTAGGGATTTGTAATCTTGTAATAAATGTACTAATTAAGAGTCATGTATATGAAGAGTCTAGTCAAAGAAGTATGCCTCAAGACCTTGTCATACAAGACTTGAAGACATGGCTCAGAAAGTGGCTCAAGATCAGCGTTAATATCCTCTACAAGTCGGCTAGAAGATCTCCTCCAAGTCAGAAGCAAAGTCGGCCCAAAAGTAAGCCTACATGTCGGCCCAGAAGAAGGTATTTCCAATATATATAAGGACATGTATGTGGCTCATTTGTACACAGATCTTCAAACATCTAGAAGAAACAGTGCGGATAAGTACCTCAGGAAAAGTGAAATATAACGACTGAGAATTCTGGTAAAGAATCACATGGATAGTACAATATTGTGTGGGCTTCAATATATATACATATAATTTCAGATATCTCTGTGTTTGGACTGTAATATCAAGCGAAGATCTAGAGACAGAATGTGAAGTATATAAGGAAGACTATAATATAATAGATATCACAGCAAAGAAAGGAATCCTACCTCAGATCTTTGTTCCACATCGAAGAGAAGGAGTCAACTCATTGTCCTGAATGTATCTTTGTTTTGGAATATAAAAGGAGATATATTACAGGCAGGAAAAGCAGCCATAGAGACATAATATAAGAACAACAAAGAATATGAGGGAGATTTAGGTACCGATATTTCCTAGAGTCGAGAAGGTAGAAGGATCATTCAGTTAATAGACTAAGTTATCTAGCTCTAGCGCAAGACGGTACAGAGAAGAAGGATCATCTTAAGGAGCCAAGGAAGAAGCAGTGATAAGGTCTTGAAGGCATACAAAGGTCAAGGGTTTATGTCACGGTCATGGTACTTGTCATCTGAAAGTCTATAAGAAGAATTTCTTGTGGGTTTTCCTCTCCAACAGGGAGAGGGCTTGGCCCTGGCTTGAAGAGCCTAAATTTGTGTCTCTTGTATTTTGGTAATTGAATTGATGAAAGACATAATAAGCTAAGAAGAGAAGACATAAGTAAAAAATGTAAGCTCACAAGTAATTATCAAGAATAGAATTTGAATTAAACCTAGCCCTACCCAATTCTCAACACAGGGATTACTAGAGATCCACTCTTGGACGAGGAAGATGCATCATGACCCAACCAGCCCCACAAGTGCACCACACACTTGGAGGGTGCCCCAGGACTTGTACGAAGACCTGATGACATTTATTCAAGCATATGAGCCTTCACAAAGCATTTACAGGCATCTCTGATCCATTTGGAGACCCATGGGATCATTTATGTGCCCCCACACCCATTGGGAGCACCACAGGTCTACTACTTGGAAAACAAGGGGCCACCCCCTTGTCCAGCATATTCCGAGGAATTTATTCCTCATTATGGCACTTCAGTATGTTACTAGGCTTTATGGAGGGCCCTACGACATGTATACATCATTATTTGGCCCTTGTGTGGCTTATTTTTACATCAATGAGCTAAATTGGTAGGCTTGTCACCAATAGAGGTGTTATTTACACATTATTTTATTATTAGATCCATTGAAGGCCCCTTAGGCTAATTCGAGCTCCTAAGGAGCCTATATATTCATGTTAGCTACATTCATTTGTATCATCACATTTTCGATACTATCGGGACTCCTTCCATCGGTGAAAGTTCGTAAAAAGAAGGGGAGTCTTAGCCGTGGTGACAGTGGGCTAAGCCTCCACCGTTGCCCTTGGCCTAGCAGTTTCACTATTAGGAACCCCTTTAGGTCTCCTGCTGGTTTGAGTGGTAACACAGCAGACAAGTGTTCTAGTTTCTATGGCCTCTAAGAGGCTAAGGAACGCGAGATCTCCAAAACCCAAAAAAGGTTTTGCGAGAAACGACTTGGAAACACCTCAATTAAATTAATTAGCAAATAATTAAAATTTCCTAAGTCTAACTAAGGAAAATTCATTAATTATAGTGAATTAATAAAGGGAGTTCATTTTTTCTCTACAGACTTCTAGAAAAGATAATTGATGGAGTCAAGACGATCTTAGCCATCAGTTGAGATTTGATCATGGTTGTTGAGAGTCCAACGAGAGATTGTAAGAGTGTTGAAAAGTGTAACTAGGATCGGTCTTCATATTGACTATGTAATTATGTATTTATGTAAAGAAGAAGACAAAGATAATATATATATATATATATATATATATATATTTGGTATGCTTGCCTCATGGGTTTCATGAGGAAGGTTTTATTATAGGTCAATAGACTTCTTCTTGATGTCTATTAGTTTTTGTCTTCTGGTTATAAATGTAATTAAGAGTCATGTATATGAAAAGTCGAGTCAAAAGAATATGCCTCAAAACCTTGTCATATAACCGTGAAGAAAATGGCTCAAGTATGATGCTCAAATCAACCCTCAAGACATCCTCCTTAACGTTGGAAGTTAAGTTATTCATGTCGGCCTAGAAGCAGTAGACAAGTCGGCCTACAAACTGACTATAGGGTCGGCCTAAAATAGATAAAAGAAGTCCATATGTATAACGTAGCTCTGCGGTCATTTGAGAGTGTAGAATTCGGACAAGTCTGAGATGAAATCGATGACATACACCTGTAATCGATTCGTAGAAGGGACAGAGATATATCACCTGAAGAATACAGACAAGTCTAAGATAAGATCGAAGAAATACACCCGCAATTAGTGCGAGATCAAGTATATGATGGATGTGTAGAAGGGACTATGGTAAGTCCAAAGATAGTAACAGTATTTAGTCCGAAGATTGGTCTGTGGTTAATGCGAGCTTCAGGACTGAAGATCGTAGCAAGAAAGGAAGGATACATCTACGGATTGAAGACAGATCAGCAAAAGAACAGATTCGGATCAACGACAATGATCTAAGGTATGATATAAATGGAAATATCAAGGCTGCTAGTATGTCGAAGGAAGGATCTAAGGTGCAGAATCTCGTAGCTTTGTTTTGAGCATAAAGGCAAATAAGAAGAAGTCTAGAAGGATTCAACGTAAAGGAGAAATCAAGGGTTAGAGACGGAGCTCTCTAAGGCTGGTGCTGAATGGTGCAGATTGGTGCAGAAAGGTGCAAGAAAGAAGGACAAGCTCAAGGAGTCATTGGAGAAGTAGTGACAAGGTCTTGAAGGCATATCAAAGTCTAGGGTCTGTGTCATGGTCATGGTATTTCTCATCTAAAAGTCTACAAGAAGAATTTCTTGTGGGTTTTCCTCCACAAGAGGAAGAGGTTTTGGCCCTGGCTTGAAGAGCCTAAATTTGTGTCTCTTGTGTTTTTGATAATTGACTTGATGAAAGATATAATAAGCTAAGAAAAAGGACATAAGTAAAAGAAGTAAGCTCACAAGTAATTATCAAGCAAAGAATTTGAATTAATCACCTCCCTACCAGATTCTCAACATGGAATCAGAGCTAAGGCGCTGAACACAAGGGCTACTTGACAACTTGACAAGGAGACACTCAAGGAAGCAAAGATCAAAGTTTGCGTCGAAAAGTCAAATCAGTTTGCAAGAAATATTCTCAAGCCATTTCAAGAAGACCTTCAATCTCATTCAAAGGATCCACTCTTCAAGAAAATAATCTTTGCCATCAAAGATTTATATTCAAGACATCGTTGGAAGAGACATCATCTTTTTTTTGGAGACATCCTTTGCAATCAAGGATCCAAGATCACCAACATTGGAGAAATCAATCTAAGAAGAATTTCCTCACTTCATCTTCATCATCATCAAGGAAGTTGCTGGAAGAAGAAAGTCACCTTACTCAAGTATTTATGACCTTATCTAAATATGTCAAAATGACTTATTGTATAGAGAGCAACAAATTGGTTGGGTCAACAAACTTTAGTGCATGGAAGAAAAGGATAGATAAGAATCTTGTAGCTTTGTTTTGGGCATAAAGGCAGATAAGAAGAAGTCTAGAAGGATTCAACGTAAAGGAGAAATCAAGGGTTAGAGACCGAGCTCTCTAGGGTTGGTGTTGAGCAGTGCAGATTGGTGTAGAAAGGTGCAAAAAAGAAGGACAAGCTCAAGGATTCATTGGAGAAGTAGTGACAAGGTCTTGAAGGCATATCAAGGTCTAGGGTCTGTGTCATGGTCATGGTACTTGTCATCTAAAAGTCTATAAGAAGAATTTCTTGTGGGTTTTCCTCTCCAAGAGGGAGAGGTTTTGGCCCTTGCTTGAAGAGCCTAAATTTGTTTCCCTTGTGTTTTTTATAATTGACTTGATGAAAGATATAATAAGCTAAGAAGAAAGGACATAAGTAAAAGAAGTAAGCTCACAAGTAATTATCAAGCAGAGAATTTGAATTAATCACCGCCCTACCACATTCTCAACATGGAATCAGAGCTAAGGTGTTGAACACAAGGGCTACTTGACAAGAAGACACTCAAGGAAGCAAAGATCAAAAGTTTGCGTCGAAAAGTCAAATCAGTTTGCAAGAAAGATTCTCAAGCCATTTCAAGAAGACCTTCAATCTCATTCAAAGGATCCACTCTTCAAGAAAATAATCTTTGCCATCAAAGATTTATATTCAAGACATTGTTGGATGAGACATCATCTTTTTTTTGGAAACATCCTTTGTCATCAAGGATCCAAGATCACCGACATTGGAGAATTCAATCTAAGAAGAAGTTCCTCACTTCATCTTCATCATCATCAAGGAAGTTGATGGAAGAAGAAAGTCACCTTACTCAAATAAGTATTTATGACCTTATCTAAATCAGTCAAAATGACTTATTGTATAAAGAGCAACAAATTGGTTGGGTCATCAAACTTTAGTGCATGGAAGAAAATGACAGATTTGAATCTAATTGAAAATGAAGTTATGGGCTTCATCGAATGAACTACAATTCAACCTTCAAAAGAAGACATTCTAGCATATATCCAATACATGAAAGGAGAGATAAGAGCCCGAAGGATTCTTATAGAATCCATAAAGGACTCTCTCATTCCCTATCTATCAAAGCTAGAATCCTCAAAAAAAATATATGATAAATTGGTGGAACTGTTCTCGAAAGGTTCTACAAAGGAAATAATATCCCTGAGACAAAAACTATACAAATTGAGAATGTCAAGAAAGGAAGGAATAATTCCATATCTAATGGAAATTTTCGCAATACAAGACCAACTACAGAAATTGGGAGAAGTAATGTATGATGGTGTAATACTCACTATGGTACAAAATGCTCTACCAAAAGAATGGAGTGGTTTCACTTCAAGCATAAATGGGAAAGCCACATCTGATACAGGATCAAATGAAGGGAATCAAACCTTTGCAGCCATGTTCAGTAAGAAAGGAAGATTCAATAAATTTGGTCCTCAGAATAAGAGAAGAAATATGGACAAAGCACGATGCTTTGGATGTAATGATTTTGGGCATTATAAACGAGATTGTCCTAAATTTAGAAAGGACAAGAGGAAAAGGGAAGAAGCCCATGTCACAGATAAAAGGGAAGAACCTGATGAAAAGAAATCTAAGAAAGAAGAAAGTGAAAGATCCCTATGATCATCTTTCTCCTCAAGGGATTTTTGTTGGTTGTAAAATAATAGGAAGCAATGTATATTAATAGCATCATGATAGAAGCATGGAAGCAACACTTGGTTAAGCAGCTCCTGGAAACCTCACTGATAAACAACATTGATGGAAGGCAGTCATCAAGATCAAGGGTCATCATTCAATGATCAATATGGGAACAGGTGTTGAAATTTTCTAATGGAGTTCTCTATGGATTCTCTGGTTAGAAAGAAAGCAAAAGGTTTCATCGAGAATAATATGTTACAAAATTCTGGGATTAGGATATGATGACATATTGATGAATCTGGTCAAGGGAATGAAGTTCTTCATTTTAGTAAAATTGCTACAGGATGACTCAAAGGGAAAAGGTATGCGGCACATTTATTTATATGCTGACACTGGATGTTGTGAAGTCATGTCATATGGTTGCAGGTAATGGACTTCTATCTTTAGAAGTATAATCTATGGAGGAGGATCTCTTACGATGCACAGGTTACCACTACAGACGCAATTAAATATGTCCTGGTGGTAAGTTTCTTACTTGGAAGAAACTTGAAGTATGTCCTTCCTGAGCTAAGAGGGAGTGACGTATATGATTCTATGATTCATGTGTCATGCACTAGACCAGGACTAACAACCGTAAGTCTTAGTGAAGGCCATGTTGAGAGAATGATAGACACGTCATTCTGGTCTTCACCTGGAAGATAGAATGGAGGATTAGGTAATCATCTGGCATTCAATACTCTTTGAAAATGTGATAGGGCATGAGAGATAAGAGTAGTCGGGGATCTATATTCTTTAAGGGTTGGCTACCCAAGAGAAGAATAGTCCAAGAAGGTCATACTCTAGGAACACCTGGGTGGAGTATGTACCTTGGAGAGACAATGATTATGGTGTTTATAAGTCATGTGTCTCACCAACATTGTAGCCGATTGTCTCGTTGAGAGATGGGGTTGTTAGTCAAGGCCTTGCTCTAGGACAATGTTGGTTGATATGATGCTATACAGATGCGATTACAAATCTGATTCTTCTAATGAGATTCTTCAATTTGAAAGTGACCATGTCCCTGTATGAATACCTCCCTAGTTAAGAGGGAGTGTTGAAAAGTGTAACTAGGATCGGTCTTCATATTCACTATGTAATTATGTATTTATGTAAAGAAGAAGACAAAGATAATATATATATATATATATATATATATATATATATATATATATATATATATATATATATATATATATTTGGTATGCTTGCCTCATGGGCTTCATGAGCAAGATTTCATTGTAGGTCAATAGGCTTCATCTTGATGTCTATTAGTTTTTGTCTTCTGGTTATAAATGTAATTAAGAGTCATGTATATGAAGAGTCTAACCAAAAGAAATATGCCTCAAAACCTTGTCATATAACCATGAAGAAAATGGCTCAAGTATGATGCTCAAATCAACCCTCAAGACATCCTCCTTAGTGTTGGAAGATAAGCTATTCATGTCTACCTAGAAGTAGTAGACAAGTCGGCCTACTAACTGATTGTAGGGTCGGCCTAAAATAGATGAAAGAAGTCCATATATATAAGGTAGCTCTGCGGTCATTTGAGAGTGTAGAATTCGGACAAGTCTGAGATGAAATTGATGACATACACCTGCAATTGATGCATAGAAGGGACAGAGATATATCACCTGAAGAATACGGACAAGTTTGAGATTAGATCGAAGAAATACACCTGCAATTAGTGCGAGATCAAGTATATGATGGATGCGTAGAAGGGACTGTGGTAAGTTCGAAGATAGTAACAGTATTTAGTGCGAAGATTGGTCTGTGGTTAATGCAAGCTTCAGGACTGAAAAGCGTAGCAAGAAAGGAAGGATGCATCTTCGGATTGAAAATAGATCAGCAAAAGAACAGATTCGGATCAAGGACAATGATCTAAGGTATGATATAAATGTAAAGAACAGGGCTGCTAGTAAGTCGAAGGAAGGATGTAAGGCGCGGAATCTCATAGCTCTGTTTTGGGCATAAAGGCAGATAAGAAGAAGTCTAGAAGGATTCAACGTAAAGGAGAAATCAAGGGTTAGAGACCGAGCTCTCTAAGGCTGGTGATGAACGGTGCAGATTGGTGGAGAAAGGTGCAAGAAAGAAGGACAAGCTCAAGGAGTCATTGGAGAAGTAGTGACAAGGTCTTGAAGGCATATCAAGGTCTAGGGCATGTGTCATGGTCATGGTACTTGTCATCTTAAAGTCTATAAGAAGAATTTCTTTTGGGTTTTCCTCTCCAAGAGGGAGAGTGTTAAGCCCTAGCTTGAAGAGCCTAAATTTTTGTCCCTTGTGTTTTTGATAATTGACTCGATGAAAGATATAATAAGCTAAGAAGAAAGGACATAAGTAAAAGAAGTGAGCTCACAAGTAATTACCAAGCAGAGAATTTGAATTAAACACTGCCCTACCAAATTCTCAACAAAGAGCAGGTTGAAGGGTTTAGAAGCACACAGTTTATCATTTGAGTAGTTCGACTACCTAGTTGCAGATATTCAGCAAGGGCACAATCAAAGCTAGGGAAGCATAAGAGTAAGAGCTTTCAATAGATATTTGAGAGCAGGAGTCTGAAGGAATTTTCCTCTATATTTTCCAGTGTCTGAGGGACAGGAAGACGAGGTCGAATTCATCTGCAGAGGAGGCCACATTAGCTAGTCCAAGTAGCCAGATTTCCCAGTGTGACTTGTCGAAGGAGACCATGTTTCAATTGCTAGATGTTGGATCTACTTTCCAGAAGCAGAGCGAGTGGGTTCCACAGGAAAAGGGAGGTAGGACGACTTGCAGGAGGGTGATTCCGGGGCTGACTGAATTTCCAAGAGGCAATTGTATGCATTTCCAACCAGGCAGTGCGAATAGCCAAGAAGTGTGAGTTGTCGGGAGAAAGGGCCAGATCGAGTTGCAGAAGGAGACAAGGTGTCTCCAATATATTTTGTCAGTAGAGATTGTCGAAGCTTTGCCAAAGGGCTAGCAGATCATTGTACTCTGGAATTGTTGAAGATAATAATAAAACCCTCATATGTTGTATTGGTTTTCCCTTCGAGATTTTTCCAAGGACATTTTGTCCAAAAATAACAGTGTCATTTTTACATGTGTGTGTGTGCGCATTATTTTCTCAGCTTCGTATTTTATCTTCCGCGACATATTTTTATTTGTCAAGATTGTGTTAGTGATTTAATCATTAATTTTTGTCGTAAAGTAAATTATAGAAGACAAATAATCTCCAATAGATAGAAGACTAAATTCTGGTTTATTGCAATCGTGAAACTTTCACACTCCTTTCATGGAGTGAAGTTCACCTATAAAGAGAGGACGAAGGCACACGTAAATCACAATTGTTTTGTGCACAAAGGTTTGTGACAAGACAGAGCTCATGAGTTTGTGAGAGAGCGCAGGAATTGTGTCCTAAGAAATAGGAGGCACAAGTGCGCTATAATTTAGGAGATTGGTTGTGCACTAGTTTCGAGGAGTTAGGGTACTAAGAAATAGGAGGAAGAAAGTGCACAAAGAAATAGAAGGAATTGCGCTGGGATTTAGGGGCCTCCTGTGCGTTAGGAAATAGGGAACTGGTACACAAGGGTTTAGGAGGCTTCTAAAGCGCAAAAGAGAGCATGTTTTGCAAAGGAAGTCAAGGAGGCAACAGAGGAACAATTGTGCTAGAGGGTCGAGATCAAGCAGTGATCAAGGCAAGCCGAGATCAATTATATCAACTGAGATTTGTGAGAAGCAGAACGCTTTCTCAGATAGAGATTGATTTGTAATAGATCCAATTGCTCAAGAACAATCAATAAAATACCACAACAAAGATAGCAGGTTTTCCCTGTTGGGTTCCCTGAGAAAACATATGTATCAATTTGTGTGATGTGTTTTTATATCTCTGGGGTTTTTATTCTGTTGCTTATGAATTGTTAATAAATTTTGTATCTTGGTGGAAGTAAACTATTTTTCAGTTTTCAGTTAGTCATCTATGCAGTTGCAGAATTTCATGGAAATTTAACGTGGCATCAGAGCAAAGATCAGCATAAAGACCAGCACCAAATTGATCAGTCAATGAAGAGCGCAGATTAGGCAGAAGGCTTGCGCTAGAGCTTGAAGAGCAATTCTTTGGATGGCAATATGGCATTCCAAGAACTAAGGTTAGATCACAATTAAGAGGGAGTGTCGAACTTTTGCTCATGGAAGGAGCAGATCTCAGTTGTGTTGGAAGATAATGGAGCGCTCATGTATGTGAAGCAGCCAATAGCTCCACCTCAAGTCACCCAACAGTTGATCCATCATAACAAGAATGACACCAAGGCAAGGAAGATCATTCTTGATGGGATCAGAGATCATATTATCCATAATCTCCATGAGAAGAAGACAACACATGAGATGTTTAAATCCATCTTAGATTTGTATTAGGGTTCCAGTGATGCCAAGAAGCTTGCTCTCAAGGAGAAGCAAAGGAGTATCCAGATGAGCAAAGGAGACCCATCATCACGTACCTTTCTAAGTTCACTCAGGCCCTAGATGAGCTAGGTCGTGTGGGCGTGCCTGTAGTGTTGATTTTTGATAGCATCGAATATGCTCTAAGTCTCAAACTTTGTGGAGAGGCTTAGACACATTCATTACAGATAACCCATAAATTGTTTTGGGAAATTCCACCCAAAAACAATTTGATAAGAAAAATTAATTATTTTTAATAAGGACCCTAAGTCTAACTTAGGAAATTAAAATAATTAATGAGTATTAATGTAAACTGTGGGTGAAACTTCTAGAAAAAGCAGATCAGGTCTAATATAATCTTAGTCATTGATTGGAGATCTAATCTCGGTCGTTGAAGTCTCAACAAGAAGACTATAAAGGAAGGCTTGAGGGTCATTTGTAAATAACACCAAGAGGATCTAGAGATCAAATTTTCTGAAGTGAGCAGTGCTCAAGATGAAAACTATATCTAAGTGATTCTTCAGCGCAGTTGAGGGGCAAAGACAGTTTTTGCAGGAGGATATTCTCTGAGCCAAGGATCAGCAGCATAGAGGCAGAGGAAGATGAAGAGGAGACTGCGCAGAGCCCTGAATGAGTGACGCAACACCCAGAAGGGGTGACGCAGGGCCACGCAGAGGCAGCGTAGTTCTTCAGCAGAAAGTCTGATTTCAGTTGGGGAAATCCAAATCTAAGCTGGGAGGCCTGGATTGATTTTCCGAAAGGGCTGAAAGGTCACGCAGAAGGGGTGACGCAATTCCAGATTTGACCCCACGCAGGCCTACGCAGAGGGAGCTAGGGTTTCATCAGTTCAGCTACAAGAACAACTATTTTTATATGTCAGTATTTCTCTATAACTGAATCGTCCGGTTAGACATTCAGAGTTGTATCTAGGATAATTGTTGCTTAATTATAAAACCCTCAGATTTGTTACATTGGTTTTCCCGCATTGGGTTTTTCCAGGGACGTTTGTCCAAAAATAACGGTGTCCTGTGTGTGTGTTATTTCTTTTGCTCAAATTTTTGTTTTCACATGTTATTTAATTAAGTGAAGGTTGCTTCAGTAACTGCTTTGATATTTTCAAAAGTAATTTGCAAATAACTTGTTAAATCTAAGTATTGAGGGGTTTTTGCAGTGCATTATATTAGATATCGTTTTTTGGGATTCAATTGCGCTAAGTAAGTCATTCATCTATGACCATTCCCATGAGAGGTAGTCGTAACTGACTAATTTCTCATGATTTTTGAATAGTACACTTAGCACTCATTGCATCGCGTGATGTTCACAGGGGTGAAGAAGTGGGATTGAAACTACTGAAAAGAATCACATAGCATCAATCATCACTTCTGAGGCTTGCACCTGGTAACTAGGACTTCACGGGAGGTCACCCATCCCAGATCGCCTCTGACTCAAGCGCTCTTAACTATGGAGTTTTCCCCACAAACAAGCCCATTTAGCTTGCTACAAGTAGGAGAATTAGTTCAGTTTGTTGCAGTAGGGATTCGAGATCTAGATCTTGGATTTTCACACGTAGCAGATAGTGACCTTGTGAGTCTTGCGTTTCTGGGACTTCATAAGTCTTAGGAGAATTTCCAGGATGCAGTAAGTCGCAGAGAGAATATTCCCAGATGGGAAAGATTATGGAGTGACTGCGTTCAAGAAGAGATACAGAGAGACGAGAGCTTCGAGATCAGCTCCGAAGAGGATGAGGAGAACTTTTCCCTGGTAGGCAAAGGTAGCAAAGCCAAGGGTAAGAGGTGCCAAGGAGAGGCCAAGTCCAGTCAGAAGGGCGAAAACAAGAAGAAGGATCTAAGCAAGATCAAGTACTTCCATTGCCATGAGTTCCAACACTATGCCACTAAGCATCCTAATCAGAAGGATTCCAATAAGGATCACGTAGCTGCATTAGCAGAGGTAGATGTGTTTTTTGCTCAATTCGAGAAATATTTATCATTGATAGTTTGCATGGAAAGCTCTGCAGACAACAGTGTATGGTATATTGATTCAGGAGCATCCTTCCACAGGACTGGGAACAAGTAATATTTCGACCACCTGAAGGAGGACATGCAGTCTCAGATTGAGCTAGGAGATAATGGCAAGTATTGTTGGAAAATGTAACTAGTTTCAGTCTTCATAATTGTCATTTGACTCATGTCATGATGTAATTCTATGTATCTATCAAAAGAAGAAAGAAAATGATGTAAAGAACCAAAAAATTATATATATTTGTAAAGCATGGGGTTCATGCTTAAGTTATTTGTCACTAGGTCAAGCATTCATTTAATGCTCCTAGGGTTTACATGAGTCAAAGAGTCACAGTTACATTGTAAAAGACCCTTTTGTGTTATTGTATCAACAAAAAGAAAATGTATTTTTATATGTAGAAGAGTCTAGAAGACTCCCAACACCAAGTCAGCCAACCAAGCTCATTGACGAATTCCAAGACCTATACCCTTGACCAAGAACTCCTCCAAGGCTAAGTCAATCCTTGCCTCAAATCAAAGTCAACATCCTCTTGATGTTGTTGCAATCTCTCCTTTGTCCTTAACCCTCGGCCATGCAACCCTAGTCCGACATTTTTCGCTTTCCTTCCTGCAATTCTCGGCCACCTGCGGTTGACTGTACTTTTCACATGTGTGACAAGATTAGGGCACTTTTAGCCCTTCTTCTCCTTCGCTAGACTTGAGCTAGTTTCTTTGTGATTGTGGCATGCAAGATAGATATTTTCTTTGCCTTATTCGGTCTTCTTGAGGTGACTGTATTTCTGGTTTGTTACAGTAGGATGTGACTTAGTTTCCTCGCATGTGTAGAGAGAAAAAACCCAAAAACCAACTCAAAAATTTCATCCTTGTTTGTCTTCCTTCGTCCTTCTTTTCTTCGCTCTTTTCTCTTCCTTGTGATCGAACTTCAAGTGTGAGAAGTGTGTCCTTGAATGAGGTCGATTCCTTCCATATAAGCTTCTTGTCCATGATTTTAGGCCGACTTACAACTGTCTCTAGGCCAACTTGTTCATTGCAATTTGACAAGGACTTGGAGGGTCCTTTGACTTGACTTTGACTCACATAAATTATTTTTACAATATGTAACATGCCCAAATGGGTCTTTGACTTGAATACATAATGGCAATGACTCTAATGACTTGTTGACTCAATGACAAGCCCTAAGAGCTCACAATGGGAGCTTAACCTAAAAAAAAATTTCCTTGAGCATGAAACCCATGCCTCAAGATCAACAGTAATAAATTTTCTTTCTCATTACATCAAATACATAAAATCATGATTACATGTGTCATTATGAAGACCAAACCTAGCTACATATTTCAACACTCCCTCTTAACTAGGGAGGTATTCATAATCCAGACAAGGTACTTGGACATTCTCAATTTGAAGAATTCTCATAAGAAGAGTCAAGGAAAGGCAGCTTATGATTTCTCTACAACTACTCTTACCTTGGATGCCCGACCACATCCTCAAAGAGTATCGGATGCCAAATGCTTACCCAATCCTCCATTCTTTCTTCCCAAGTGAAGACAAGAATGATGTGCCTATCTCTCCCTCTCAACCAGGGACTTGTCCAAGATCCCTCTTAGCTAGGGACTTGCTTCCAAGTTTCTTAATCAGAAACTTCTTCCAAGCTCCCTCTTAACTAGGGACCTATTTTCAGTAGCAGCCATTTCTTCTTTGGTGGAGATCATGGGACCTTCAGCTACTTGTAGAGCTCCTCCATTCGAAGTTGCTTGTAGAGCTCCTCCATTCGAAATCATGAATTTCATTTTCAATATTATGGAGCCTTCATCTTTTGGGACTTCTTCGTAGGGCATCGGCCATCCATCACTCTCCTTGAATTATGTCAGTCATGTCATCCTTCCTTTCATCGGAAAGTGATCCATTAGTCCATATTTGGTCTTTCTTCATACAGCTACCTTTTCCATATCATGCTTCCTTTAGGATCTTTCATCCATCACCTGAGTACTAGTTGTAGGCCACATCCACGACTCCCTTTTTGGTAGCACTATATTAGCCCATCCAAATATTATTCAAAAATTAGAAATGAAAATCAAATCAAAAATTACCTTTTGTGATGACCCTTCATCGTCACATCTGCTTGTTGCAACACCAATATCCTACATACACATTGACACATCTCCAAGATATTCAATGTCAAGGGTCTTCTTTCTTTACCAGGGTCTTCTTTCTTTACCATGGAGATGGCCAATTCTTCCAGTTATCAGATGTTGATTTTCTTTCTAAGTGACCATAGTTGCATCTTCCATGATCTATTCTTTCTTTCTTCACATATTTCTCTCTAGGAACTTCTATCCATAGTTCCTTCATCCTTGTCAACCACCTCATATTCCATATGAGGACATATTATGTTGACTTCATTTAGACAATATGTGACCCATGTCTTCAAGCATTCTTCCAACGAAAGAGATCATTTTTCTTTGATCATACTCATGAGGTGGAGCATCTATCCATGTTAACTGCAACTATATAATGACATGACCTATCTTATCAAACATATGCATACATACCTCTTTCCTTATTTTGGTCATCTAGACTTCTTTCAGCAACTTCTTTCCCTTGATCGAAAGTACTTCAATCATTTTGACGTGTTGCATTCCTCTGTCATCATCATTCTTCCAAACAATGAATCCCATCCAAGGTGGAATTCTCAACGAGACACTTGCTTCTCCCCAAGAGATGAACTTTCTAATGATGATTCCAACGGAGGACCTTGATTATCCTCATCCTGCAAATTATCCTTTTATTATGATAATGTGTGATGAACCCTTTCTATATGCCAGATGAATTTCTTCTATCCATAAGCATCACTTATGCTTTTACCAAGAGCTACTTATGATAACTGCTATAGGCTTTTACTTCAGTTGTCTTTCAAGCTTCTATAATTATGTCATAAGCTCTTTCTTTAATCGTATGCTATAATGATGCCATCCCCTAAAATGATGCATCCTGTCATAATGCTTTTCTTTTTATTGCTATGGTGGAGGCCTTTTTCATCTTTCTCTTTATCTTGTTGCAAACCAAACATCCATAGTTATACAATTTCCTTTTTACATCATGTTTCTTAAAGGCTCAACCCATCCATCTTTTCTTCCTATACTTGCAATATGTATTGACAAGCACCCCAAGCAAAGCATACAATACAAAAACACGATGTCAAGATTTCTTTCTAGGGTTTTTCATGCAATTATGAGGTCATCATAGGGCTTCTAAAGTTCAAACCCAGGATCAGATCCTATTCCCTTCTTTATGTCCTGCAAGGGTTCATCATTTCCCTAGATTTCTAACAAACCCTAGAATCATATTTTCAACCCTATAGCATAAAAAATACCATACATACCTTATGGTTACTTACCTTTGTCATGATGACTTGCAATTTCGATGCCATCTTCATTGATATGCATTCGGGTGTGAGTTATTCTTCATTGTACTTATCTTCATTCAAGTATATGATTTCCAAAGAACCCTTGACCTTGGATCAATGTCCTTACAGCTTCACAAGTCTTCACGCAAAATTGATAGCTACAAGTGTAACAATGTTTCTAGTGATGGTATCGATCCACCATTAACTTGATAACTTAAACTGCTTCAGGTTTTCTCCCTTAGTTCTTTTCAAACTTCTTTATAGTGATTGGATCTTTTTCAGAAACAAGTATTGGTGACTGCATCTTATGTTGCCACAGGAACTCGGCCACCACAGGATTTGAACTTGTAAGAACAGTTGAGTAGTGATGTCACAAAGGCACATCTTGAAGATGAGATCTATGTTATCACAGAGATAGAGCGATTTGTGCTTCAAATTTTTAACAAGCTTGAACTTTTGACAGAGAGCAATTATATGTATGTCTGGAGGGTGATATGGTCTTCGAATTCGAATTTTAATGAGATGAATATCAGGTCTACGTATGCCCAAAAGAGGATCTAATCTTTAGGAATGAGTTTTGATTGTGCCTCCTTTTAGAATTTCCTTTATCACTTTTGCTAGGAGACTTCAACTCTTGAATGAGGAAAACAGTTGTACTTACTTTAGAGTCTTGGTTCTGTAGTTGCTACTGTAGATTTGACTTCTCGAAATGATGAAAATAGTCCTTCTATGATGCCCAGAAGCTCAATTTCTTTGTCAATAGATTTTGACCTTCTTATGATGGAAGGATTAGGTCTTCATCCTCCTAGGTGAACATACCAATATGTATGTATGCCTTTATGGAATGTAGCCTAGACTTTTGTTTCACCTTGTAGTGAAAAAATATATTGATGGTTAGACTTTTTTGTTGCCTCTATAATGGATGTATCAAAGGAATTGAGCCCAGAATTTGATCAAGTTTGTTTGGAGATGTCTTTGACCTCGACCCTTGAGTAGCTCTTCTTGAGGATTCGATGTTCTCCTTGATATCTTTTCCTTTCTTTGATTCCTCTTTTAGTGCCTCAATCCTTGAGTGTCCTTTACTAAGTTGCCTTTCCTTTCCTTGTCTTGTTACCTTAGCTCTTGATTGATGTTGAGATTCTGAGAAATCTAAGGGCAGCAAGTGTAGGTGATTTCTCTTCTTTGATAATTGTTTGTGATGTGATTTTACTTCTTTAGATTAGCTTCGTCTATTCACTTGATTATTATTAGAGTTTTCTTCATCAAGCAACTACCAAACCATAAAGAACAATGAGACAAAGGACACAAGATATAGGCGATCAGCCAAGGCCAAAACCTCTCCAAACTTGATAGGAAAACCCACGAGATTTCTTCTTCTTATAGAATCTTCAATTGAAGAATTCCAAGACCTACACCCTTGACCAAGAACTCCTCCAAGACCAAGTCAACCTTGCCTCTTTTGTCAAGTCACAATGGTTACTTCTTCCTTACCTTCAATTTTGGCCCTTCAATCTTCTGACTGCACCTTTGACCTTCTTTACTGCAACTTCGGCTTCCCTGCAACTTCTATGACTTTTCAGCCCTAGCTTCAGAAACCCTAGACCACACATGAGGGAGAAAATGGAGAGATTTTCCTTTGTTCCTCTTTGTTGGGTATCCTTCTTCATCCTAGTGAACTCGGTTATCAATTAGTCCTTCTTGACATCAATACTTAACTCTTTTGCTATCACTACAACTCGGCTTCCTTACAATAGATAGAAACCCTGATTTTCTTCGCACGTGTGTGGTGTAGGAGGCCCAAAACAATCTAAACTTCTCGATTTTCTTCTCTTTTCTTCGTTGTTAAATAGGCTTCTCATCTTCCCTTTTTCACTCTTCTTCCTTGATCTTGATTGCTTGATAGATGCACTTTGGAAAGAGGTTGAATGCTTCTATATATAGTCTTCCTTTCTTTCTAGACTTCATCAGAGTCTTCATACCTTTTCCATGGAGATGTCATCATCAATTCTCCTAGTCATCGAATGTTGATTTCCTTTTCTACGTGCTCATATTTGCATCTTTCACAATCTCCTCTTTCTTTCTTCACATATTGCTCCCCAGGAACGTTCATCCATAGTTCCTTCATCTTTGTCAACCACCTCAAATTCTATATGACGACATATTTTGTTGATTTCTTCTAGTCAATAATGTGAACCATGACCTCGCACATCTTTCCAAAGGAGGAGATCCCTTTTTCTTTGATCATGCTCATGAGATAGAACATTTACCCATGCAACCATATGACGATAGGACTCAATACATGCATACATACCTCTTTCCTTCTCTTGTTAATCTAGGCTTCCTTCATCGGCTTCCTTTCCTTGATTGAGAGTACTTCAATCATCTTGACCTGTTGCATTCCTTTGTCATCATCCCATCATTCAAACAATGAATCCCATCAAGGTGAAATTCTCATTGAGACACTTGCATATTCCAAGAGATGAACCTTCTAGTGAAGATTCCAACGGAGGATCTTGATTATCCTCATCCAGCAAATGGTCCTTTCTAATGATATATGATGAGCTTTACACTAGATGACTTTCTACTACCCATAAGTACTACTTATGCTTCCATTGAGATTTCCAAGAGCCACTTTCTCCTATGATGACTACTTACAAGTATGTATATTTTTACTTCGGCTACTTTCAAGCTTTTTGTATTGATGACATGAGCTCTTGCTTCAATCGTATGTTATGATGCCATCCTTAATATGATGCATTCTATCATACTTTACTGATTGTAATTCTTTAACCATGGCAAAGATCTTCCATATTCTACTTATCCTCGCTATCCATAGTTCTATAACTACATCTCAGGATCTAAGGGTCTGTATATTTCCCTCCTTCCATCTTGCCTCTCAAAGGATCGGCCCATCCATCTTTACTTCTTGTACCTGCTATATGAATTAACAAGTACCCCAAGCAAATAATATGATGCCAAAACATGATGTCAAGTAAACTTTCTAGTGTTTTATGCAATCATCCTAAAGTTCAAACCCTAGATTACGTCACACTAGGGTTTATCCCATGCCCTAGAATCCTAACAAACCCTAGAAGTCAAATCATAGGGAACAAGTACCTTAACATTAGGGTTTCTTATGATCCATCTATAGTTCAAAATACAAACCCTAGAGCCATAACTTCAACCCTACAACATCTTATGATGGTCCCTTAAAAATAAAAATATCATACATACCTCATACATACCTACCTGTGATGCCTTGGTTCCTTCATAAATGTATCTTTGTTGTCCTTTTTGCTCTCTTTCAGACTTATTTAACTGCTCTTCTGATGGGACCTACTTCTCCACGAGTTCTTTTAAGACATGGAATGATTGTAGCTCCTTTCTGCTACCTTGATGGCTACAGTACTCCTTTGCAACAGAACTTCATAATGGAGACTCCTTTTGTTGCACTTATTTTATGCTTGTAGTTTCTTGACTAACTGCTTTTTAGAATGTATAACTGTCAAGGCACTTCCATTAGAAGGTTAGCCTTCTCATATGATTGTTTGTTCTACAGAGAACAAGTATATTTGAATTGAGATGATTGCACTCTTAGTGCCATAGATTTTTTATCACCCAAAACTCGGGCTTTGCAAACTGTGATAGAAATATGAAGTTCTTGGTCTTCTTGAGGAGTTCGATTCTTCTCGAGGATGCCTAAAATTAGGCCATGTGGTTGCTACAAATACTTTGGTGATGAAAACAGTCTTCTTCTTCAAGGCTCAAAGATTTGTTCTTCTTGCCAAGGGATTCAGACTACTTTGAATATTTGAATTAGGCCTTCAGCCTCTTCAAACAATGATATAATATCTTCATAAATCACTTTATTATGCACACAGTTCAGAGATTTGCTTACTTGGTGAAGGACTGATATTGTAGCCGGAATTTTTCTTAACTTTGAAATGAGTTTCAATGTCTTGAGAGAAAAATATAGCCTACTGAAATTTCTTTGCTATCATACTTTGAGAACTTTTGTGCCCAAAAATTGATCAAGCCTTCTTCTGACTTCGCTCTTGGAGGAGACACTTCTTTACTATTTTGTAGCTTCTTTGTGATCTTCAACATGCCTTTCTTACTTAGGTGAACCTTTTCTTTTGATGTTTCCTAGATGAAATTCCTGTGATTTGGCCCTTGAATGTCCTTCTTGAAGTTGTCATTCCTTGTCTTGTTACCTTATAGCTCTGATACCATGAAGAGAAATCTAGAGGTTGCAAGTGTGGGTGATTTCTCTGCTTTGATAATTGTTTGTGATGTATTTTTACTTTTCTTGATTTATTTCTTGTTATTTATTATTATTATTATTGTCCTCATCAAATAGCTACCAAACCATAAAGAACAGTAAGACAAAGGACATAAGATACAGTCGATCAGCGAGGGCCAAAACCTCTCCAGCTTGAGAGGAAAACCCACCAGAATTCTTTCTCGTCTTATAGACCTTCAATTGACAAATTCCAAGACCTTTGACCCTTGACCAAGACCCTCCAAGACCAAGTCAAACCTTTCTTTTAGCAACTTCTGCAAATTCTGACTTCCAACAGCTTCTTCTGCAATTTTGATTTTCCCAACAGCTTTTCACCCAGCATTCTTGACACCGTCTTACTAGCAACCGGCTACCTAATGACTTCTTCTACTACTTCGACTTGCCCAACAGCTTCTTCAGCAGAAACCCTAGCCATTTCTTATGTGAGAAACAATGGTGTATTCATGCTCCTTTCTTCTTCGCTTGGACAAATTCTTTCCCCTAGAGTATTCGACTTCCAAAATAGCTCTTCTTGATGACCTAACTTCACTTTTGCAACTCGGCTTTTCTGCAGCAACATAAACCCTAGTTCCTTCGCACGTGTGGAGAGAAGTAGCCCAAAAACAACCCCAGAAACTTGATTTTATTTTCCTCCTTCATCCTCTTCTTCTTCACACTCCTTTTCTTTGTTGTGATCAAACTTGAGTGTGAGTGATCTGTTTCTCCAAGTGAGGTCGAAGTCTCCTTTATATAGGCCTCTCATAGGGTCGAATTACTTCTTTTAGGCCGACTTGTCCAAGTGTGTAGGCTGACTTGATATTTGCATTATGACTTGGTCTTGGAGGGTCTTGGTCAACAGTCAAAGTGCTTGGAATTTGCCAATTGAAGCTCTATAAGAAGAGAAAGAATTTTGGTGGGCTTTTCTCTCAAGTTGGAGAGGTTTTGGCCCTCGTTGATCACATATATCTTGTGTCATTTGTCTTACTGTTCTTTATGGTTTGGTAGTTGTTTGATGAAAACAATAATAATAATAATCAAGAACAAGAACAAGTAAATCAAGAAAAGTAAAAATACATCACAAACAGTTATCAAAGCAAAGAAATCACCTACACTTGTTGCCTCTAGATTTCTCAACATGGTATCAAAGCTAAGGTGACATAAGTCAAGGAAGGGCAGCTTAAAAGAGGACACTCAAGGACCGAAGCACTAGATAATCATCAAGAGCATCAAGAAGGCCCACTCATCTCAAAAGCGCTACAAGGACAAGGATTAGATCCTCATCTTGAAGGAAGTTACTAAAGAAAATCTCAAAACCCTTTAAGCATTATTGGGAACCTCGCACAATCATCACCTTGAAAAGAAGGAGACCTCATAGACCCTACTCAAATCAAGAAGGACTACAAATTGGAGCATCTTGAAGCCTCTACATCAAATAAAAACCAAGGAGAAGGCATTGTCTTCATCATCAAGGAACCAAGGTGATCTCCCTCTATTTGATGGATCACTTTTGAAGCAAGACAGCTTTTATCATTATCATCATCATAAAATCAAGAAGGCAACAAATTGAAGATATTGACATCAAGGAGTATCTTCACAAGTAAGTATCCTTATGTCCACGTTTTAATCTATCAAAATGTCTTTTTGCAAGGAAAGCAACAAATTGGTTGGGCCATCAAACTTTCTTGCATGGAAGAAGAGGAATGATTTGATCCTCATAGAAAATGAAGTCGTTAATCATGTTAAGGGTTCAATTACTAAACCTCCAAAGGAAGAAGCTCAAGCTCATGCAAAGTATATGAAAGGGGAAGTGAGGGCTCAAACGATTCTTATAGAATCCATCAAAGATCCCCTCATTCCATATGTATCAAAGTTGGAAGCATCAAAAGAGATATATGAGAAGTTAGTAGAATTGTTCTCCGTAAGTGCTGCTGGAGAAGTAATATCATTAAGATAAGAACTCTACAAGATGCAGATATCAAAGGAAGATGGAATAGCTGCATACTTTATGAGGGTGTCTGAAATAAGGGACCAACTACAAGAGTTGGGAGAAATAATGTCCGAATAGGAAATGACTACAAAGTGCTCAATGCACTACCAAAGAATAGGGTAAATTTACATCAAGCATCTATGGAAAAAAGGAGACTACCCCGTTCAATGACCTGTGGTCATTACGCAAAATTGAATAAACCAAGCTAAAGGCAAAAAGTAATGTAGGATCAAACGAGCAAACACAACCATTTGCTGCCATGGCATAGAGAAAAGGAAAATTTGGGAAATTTCGTCCTCGGAAAAGAAAGAAGAATATGGCGAAGGTTCAATGCTATGGATGTCAAGAATATGGGCACTACAAGAGAGATTGTCCCAAACTCAAGAAGGACAACAAAAGAGGAAGAGAAGAATCCCATATCACTGAAGAAGTGGAAGAAATCAGAGGAGGAAGTAAAAGATCTCTACTATGATTGAGATAATCTTTTCGATCGAGTTCTTTTCAGTTCTTGTAAATAATAGCTATCATGGTAGGAAGCATTAGAAGCATAGTAGGAAGCATTAGAAGCATGATAGGATGCATCATTTTAGGAGATGGCATCATTGGAGCATACGAATGAAGCAAGAGCTCATGACATCATCAGCAGAAGCTTGAAAGATAGTTGAAGTAGAAGTCTATGGCAGTCATAATTAGAAGGAAGTAGCTCTTGGTAACCTCTTTAAAAGCATAAGTAGTACTTATGGGTAGAAGAAATTCATCTAGTATTAACATATCATACATCATTGGAAAGGAGCATTTGCAGGATGAGGATAATCAAGATCATCTGCTGGAATTTTCATTAGAAGATTCATCTCTTGGAAAAAGCAAGTGGCTGGTTGGGAATTCCACCTTGAATGGGATTCATTATTTGGAAGAATGGTGACATGATGATAGAGAAATGCAACATGATTGAAGTACTTTCAATCAAGAAGTTGTTGAAGGAAGTCTAGATGACCAAAATAAGAAAAGAGGTATGCATGCATATGATCGTTAAATTAAGTCATGTCATCATGTAGTTGCGGATAGCAGGGATAGATACTCTACCTCATGGGTATGATCAAAGGAAAGGGTTCTCTTCTAATTGAAAATATGCATGAAGGCATGGTTCACATATTTACTAAATGAAATCAACATAATATGTCCTCATATAGAATATGAGACGGTTGATAAAGATGAAGGAACTATGTACTGAATTTCCTAGGGAGCAATATGTGAAGAAAGAAAGAAGAGATTGTGAAAGATTCAACTATGAGCAGAAGGAAATCAACATCCTATGACTAGGAGAATTGACAATCACATCTCCATGGAAAAGGTATGAAGACTCTGATGAAGTCTGCAAAGAAAGGAAGACCCTTGACATTGAATATTTTGGAGATGTGTCAATATGTATGCAAGATGTTGATGTTGCTACAACCAGATGGGTTGATACGGGGCTACCAAGGGAGTTGTGGAAATCATCCACAACTAGTACTCATGTGATGGGATGGATGATCCTGAAGGAAACATGGTAGGGAAGAGGTAGCAGTATGAAGAAAAGCCAGATATGGTCTAGTATTTCATTTTCCAATGAAAAGGATGACATGACCAACATGGTTCGAAAAGGAAAGTGATGAACAGTCGATGCCCTACAAAGAAGTCCCAAAAGTTGAAGGCTCCTTAATATTAAAATGAAATTCATGACATCAAATGGAAGAGCTCTACAAGCAGCAGAAGGTCCCATGATCTCCACCAAAGGCATAAATTTGCTATTGAAAGCAAGTTCCTAGATAAGAGGGAACTTGGACAAGTCCCTGGTTAAGAGGGAGCTTAAGTATATTCCTTTTATAGGAATGGGTACATTCCTTCAATGGAAAATGGAATGGGTATATCATCCCTAGTTGAGAGGGAGAGATAGGCACGTCATTCTTGTCTTCACTTGGGAAGAAAGAATGGAGGATTGGGTAAGCATTTGGCATCCGATACTCTTTGAGGATGTGGTAGGGCATCCAAGATAAGAGTAGTCATAGAGGACTGATATTCTTTGAGGATTGGGAATCCACAATAAAAATAGTCCTAGAAGCACATACCCTGTGAACACCCAGGTGGGGTATGTTCCTTGAGAGACAATGATGATGGTGTCTGTAAATCATTGGTCTCGCCAACATTGTGCTCTGATCTTGTGGAGAAATAGAGTTGTTAGTCAAGGCCTTGCTATGTGACAATGTTGAATGATATGATGCTACACAGATGGGTTACCAATCTAACTCTTCTTATGAGAATTCTCCAGATTGAGAATGTCCAAGTACCTTGTATGGATTATCAATACCTCCCTAGTTAAGAGGGAGCGATGATATATGTAACTAGGTTCGATCTTCATAATGATATATGTAACCATGATTTTATGTATTTAATGTGTAAATTTATGTAGATGTTTTATGCTTGATGCAACTTTACTTTTATCAACAGCAATCACATGAATTTACAAGTAAAATGCAGAAGATAAAGGTGATGGTGCGTTACGGCGATCAACAGGATGCTTCAACCAACAAAGACTTCACGGTCAGCTAACCCAGCATGTGTCACAACAGTCCTCAAAACAGTCACACAGTCAACTTAGAAGTCAACCCCAGAAAAGTCAACACAGGGCAGCAGCACTAAAAAGTCAACGCAACTCAACTTCTAGTCAACCTTTGACCTCGATTTCTATGCCAAAGAGTACGGCCTCCTTAGATCAAAGTCTCCTCCAAAATTCAGCCCAATCGGACCATGCGTTGACCAAAGTCAACGCTGGTCAAACTTCCCCAGAAGCCCTAACTGCAGATTTCTAGCTACAATAAATTTCGTCCTTCTTGCTGTGGTAAACTTCGTCTTTCTTGCTCCTTAGATGCTCGTATAAGAGGAGGAGATGTGTGTTGAGATGATTGGAAAAATGCTCCAACGTTGACCCTATAAATACCAATCATGAGAGGTGTGTGACACATCTACTGGGGGTAAAAACCTTAAGGCCGACCTGCACTTAAATTTATTATAAATAATAAATTCAAAATAAATGTTCTGCTCATCAGATTAAAATCAATTTTAAATCGATTTTACACCTCTCTGAAAGAGGAATCCAATACAAATATTGGAATCTTCATCTGAGCATCACAAGATGGAGTTTGGACCTAGTTGTCCAAATTTAACACTCCCTCTCAACTAGGGAGAACTCCATCCACCAGTGCAATCAAACATCATGCGTCATCCCGCCGTAACTTGCTTTGTTGGCCTCTTTATTTCAGAACAGAAGTGGGTCAGTCACAAAGACATCATTCCCGACTGACAGATTCAGCCCAGAGGTCAAAACCTCTATCGGACTCACAAAGAGTCTCCAACCAACCCGAAGTTGGTTCATCTGACCCGAAGTCAGGCGGAGGTCCGAGACCTCACTAAACTTGATCCCAGATCAAGTGGTTGGACTGTGCCATCCTAGATAGAGAGTACGGCAATCTCTGATGCGTCCATCAGTCTTTGCTACTGGTCTCTAGCTTTTCCCATCTCATTGGCTAAATGAGAGGTACTTCCCATGAGCCTTGAACTCAATGGGTAGGATGCATACGGGGCACTGATAATGAGAGGTGAACCAACTCAATAATCACAACGGTGAGGTCCAAGCACACCAACAAGGTTTGGCAAGCCTAGCCTTGTGGTTGCTCATAGCTTCGAGAAGTTGTCCCCAAAGCCCCCCAGAGCTCCTCGAGCTCATCGTCCAACAGGACCCACATCATAGGGTCGTTCCACGATACCAAGTCTCTCACGGAAGGTTAGGAACTTGACCTTCCCCAGGGGCTTAGTGAGAATATCCGCGACCTGCTCATCAGTTCCTATATGATCAAGCCTTACGGCGCCTCGCTGTACCATATCCCGGATGAAATGGTACCTGATATCAATATGCTTGGATCGGTCATGGAACACAGGATTCTCGGTCAAGCGAATCCCACTCTGGTTATCACAGAGTATCACGGTGGTATCTAGCACATGTCCAAACATCTCACTAAAGAGATTTCGCAACCAAACTGCTTCACAACAGGCCATACTTGCTGCAATGTATTCAGCCTCTGCAGTACTCAAAGCCACCGACTTCTGCTTCCTGCTCATCCATGAAATCGAAGCAGAACCAAGATTGAAGCAGCATCCCGATGTGCTCTTACGATCCACCACACTGCCAGCCCAATCGGCATCAGTATATCCAAGGAGTGTCACACTCCCGACAGTGTATATTAGCCCATGGTTTATCGTGCCCCGAAGATATCTCAGAAGATTCTTGGCACCAACCCAGTGAAAGTGATGAGGCTCAACCATTTGTTGACTCAAAGTGTTCACTGCAAAACATATATCTGGACGGGTGTTCACTAAGAACATCAGGGCCCCTACGAGTTGACGATACTCAGTAGGATTTGCCAATACGGGCCCAGCAGCGCTGCCACTCAACTTCTTGAAGTTGAGTTCCATTGGTGTTGACATGGACTTGCAATCCACCATACCAAATCTTTCCAGAAGTTTCACAATGTATTTTCCTTGAGAAAGGAAAATCTCTCCAGGTCTCTGCCAGACCTCCAGGCCTAGGAAGTAGTGCATCAGTCTTAGGTCCTTCATCTCGAACTCAGCAGCGAGCTCCCTCTTGCATTGATGAATGAGAGGGTCAGCACCTGTCAGGAAGAGGTCATCCACATACAGCACCAGAATGAGAGGCTTCCCCTGGACAACCTTGAAGTAAAGGTTCGGATTAGCATTACTTCGAGTGAAGCCCAGCTTCATCAAGTAGCTATCTATCCTCTCGTACCAAGCTCTGGGTGCTTGTTTCAACCCATAGAGGGCTTTCTTCAACCTGTAGACATGGGTGTCCCGATCCTGGACTTCAAACCCCAAAGGTTGTTCTACATACACCTCTTCCTTTATTGCACCATGTAGAAAAGCGGTCTTGACATCCATCTGATGAAGACTCCATCCTTGCGTAGCAGCAAGGGCTATGATTGATCGAATGGTGGTATATCGTGCCACGGGTGCAAATATGTCATCATAGTCTATTCCTTCCTTTTGAGAGAAGCCACGGGCAACAAATCTTGCCTTGAACTTTTCAGCACTTCCATCAAATCCATGCTTGATCTTGTAGAGCCATTTTGCGGTGACAACTGATTTGTCCTTCGGTCTTGCAACCACATCCAAGACATCATTCTTCATTATGGACTCATATTCTTCGTGCATAGCATCCTTCCGGACTTGATGCTTTACGGCTACCTCAAAAGATCCAGGTTCAGATTGTACAATGGTACTCATGGCAGCCAGATACCCTTGGTATCTACACGGCTTCTTGCTTTCTTGGAATGTCCCCCTCGGGGCAGCATGTCCCTCAGCATCTTCGAGAGTGTCCCTGAGCCATGATGGTCTCTTTCTCAATGAAGGAGATGGATCGATTGGGTCCATTGGTCCTTCAACATCAGGCATTGTCTCATCCTGCGGTTCTTCTTGATTTCTAGGCCTTGCTTCATGATTTTCCTCAGATCTCGGAAGATCTACTACTTTCTTTAGGGAAGCATTTTCGTCAAAAGTGACATCATGGCATATCTCTACTTCCCTTTGACTAGGTACATAGACTCTATAGGCCTTAAAAGTTTCGCTGTAGCCCACAAATATTCCTTTCTTCCCAGAAGCATCCAGCTTACTTCTCTTTTCTTTTGGCACATGAAAATAAACAAGACATCCAAAAATTCTAAAATGTGAGACATTAGGTTTCTTACCAGTGAAAACCTCTTCGGGAGTTTTGGAGTCCAGAGCGGAATGAGGGCATCGGTTTTGAATGTATACAGCAGTATTCGCAGCTTCTCTCCACAGAAACTTCGGTAGACCCTGGTCACATATCATGGCATGGGCAACGTCCACAATGGTCTTGTTCTTTCGTTCAGCAACGCCATTCTGCTCAGGAGTATAGGCAGTAGTGGTCTCCCTCTTAATGCCAGCTTCTCTGCAAAAGTCCTTGAACTCATTTGACTCATATTTAGTGCCATTGTTGGTCCTCAAAATCTTGATCTTCTTCCTTGTCATATTTTCCACGAAGGCTTTGAAGGTACGGAACCACATGAAAGCCTCATCCTTCTTCTTCAAGAAGTATATCCAGGTTTTGCGGGAGAAGTCATCAGTGAATGTCATATAGTAAGAACATCCTCTCAAGGATGTCACGGGTAGCATACCAGATAGATCAGAATGGACCAATTGCAAAAGATCAGATGTCTTTGTGACACTTGAGGGGAAAGGTCCCCTTGTATGCTTTCCTTCAGCACAACCCTTACATACACCTTCATGATTATTTCCAAATTTGGGCATCCCTGTCACCACCTTCCTTGCTTCGAGAAGGGCCTTGTAATGAAGGTGTCCAAACCTCTGGTGCCATAGTTCAGTTTGTCGGATAGTATCACATGTCATAGCTCCCAGTGGACTTCCTCCAACCTGGTAGAGTGTTCCAACTCTAAAACCAATCACAATAGCTTCCTTGAGATTCTTCTTCCACATGCGCACCTTTCCATCAGTGAATGCCACATTGAAACCTTTGTCTTCCATGGTTGATATAGAGACAAGGTTCTTCTTCAATTTTGGTACATAGAGTACATCCTGCAAATGTAGGACTTGTCCTTGGGACAAGTGGAGAGTCACAGTCCCTGTCCCTTTCACGGGATATGTGGCATTATCTCCAAGAATAATTTCCAGATTAGTATCCTTCTCAACCATGTCAGAAAGTGCTTCCTTGAACCCAGTGATGTGTCTTGAGGCACCACTATCTATCAGTTAGACATCCATAGTGTCGGGCGGGGATACAGCAGAGAGGGCAGATACAAGAACGTATTCATTTCTTTTATCAACAACATTTGACTCCTCATACCTAGAGTTTCTAGACCTTTTGAAAGGTTGATTGTTTCTGCCAGAGGGAGCCTTCCTCTTTCCTTTGGACCTATTGTTTCTTTGATTTCCATTCCTCCGGTTGTTGTTGTTGTCATCACTATCAGGAGAATCCTTCTTGAAAGGACATTCTCTAGCATGATGACCTAGCCTATGACAAGTGAAACACTTGCCCTTCTTTCCTTGGGCCCCTGCTCTTCCTTTGTTCTTTGAACCACCAGAGTTCTTCTTTCTAGAATAAGTAGCATAGGCAGCATTTTTGCCATTTTCATATTCCTTCATTCTTGTCTCTTCTTGCATGCATCTTGATAGTAGCTCGTCAAAGTTAGGAATTGTATTATTATTGAAAATGGTAGTGTTGAATACTTGCCATTCATAGTTCATGAGATCATGGTCTTCTAATTTGAGATCTAATATCATCTTCCAAACGTGGAAGTCATCTCTTCCAGTCAGCTTGTCATCCTCCTTGAAGCCATAACTTGTGGAACCCATTTTTCTCTTTTGGTGATTGCTATAAGTTAGGGCTTGTCTTCACCTCAGCTCTGATACCATGTAAATTTATGTAGATGTTCTATGCTTGATGCAACTTTACTTTTATCAACAGCAATCACATGAATTTACAAGTAAAATGCAGATAGAACATACCAGTGATCCTTTAGAAGACAAGTCAGATAAAGGTGATGGTGCGTTATGGCGGTCAACAGGATGCTTCAACCAACAAAGACTTCACGGTCAGCTAACCCAGCATGTGTCACAACAGTCCTCAAAACAGTCACATGGTCAACTTAGAAGTCAACCTCAGAAAAGTCAACGTTGCCTAGAAAACGCAACTCAGGGCAGCAGCACTAAAAGTCAACGCAACTCAACTTCTGGTCAACCTTTGACCTCGATTTCTATGCCAAAGAGTACGGCCTCCTTAGATCGAAGTCTCCTCCAAAATTCAGCCCAATCGGACCATGCGTTGACCAAAGTCAACGCTAGTCAAACTTCCCTAGAAACCCTAACCGCAAATTTCTAGCTGCAGTAAATTTCGTCCTTTTTGCTGCGGTAAACTTCGTCCTTCTTGCTCCTTAGATGCTCGTACAAGAGGAGGAGATGTGTGTTGAGATGATTGGAAAAATACTCCAACGTTGACCCTATAAATACCAATCATGAGAGGTGTGTGACACATCTGCTGGGGGTAAAAACCTTAAGGCCGACCTACACTTAAATTTATTATAAATAATAAATTCAAAATAAATGTTCTGCTCATCATATTAAAATCAATTTTAGATCGATTTTACACCTCTCTGAAAGAGGAATCCAATACAAATATTGGAATCTTCATCTGAGCATCACAAGATGGAGTTTGGACCTAGTTGTCCAAATTTAACATAATGTAATTATAAAAATAAACTTATTATTATTTTCTTGAGGCATGGGTTTCATGCTCAAGAAGAATTTATTTTGTAGGTCAAAGCTCCCATTGAGAGCTTCTAGGGCTTATGAGTCATTGTCATGTATGAAAGACCCATTTGGGCATGTTACATATTGTAAAAAAGAATTTATTTGAGTCAAAGTCAAGTCAAAGAACCCTCCAAGACCATGTCATAATGCAAAGATCAAATCGGCCTACACACTTGGACAAGTCAGCCTAAAAGAAGCAATTCGACCCTATGAGAAACCTCTATAAAGAAGACTTCAACCTCACTTGGAGACACACACATCACTCACAAGAAAGAAAAGGAGTGCTAAGAATAAGAGGACAAAGGAGGAAAAGAAAATCGAGTTTCAAGGGTTGTTTCTAGGCTACTTCTCTCCACACATGCAAAGGAATTAGGGTTTATGCTGCTGCAAAAAAGCCGAGTTGCAGAAGTGAAATTAGGTCATCAAGAAGAGTTCTTTTGGAAGTCGAATACTCTAGGAATACACGATTGTTTCTCACACAAGCAAGGGTTAGGGTTTCTGTAGAAGAAGATGTTGGGTACGTCGAAGTTGCAGATGAAGTTGTTGGGCAAGTCGAAGTACCAAAAGAAGTTGTTGGGTAGGTCGAAGTTGCAGAAGAAGTCGTTGGGTAGGTCAAATTTGCAAAAAAAGTTGTTGGGCAAATCAAAATTGCAGAAGAAGCTGCAGGAAGTTAGAATTTGCAGAAGTTGTTAAAAGCAAGGTTTGACTTGGTCTTGGAGGCTCTTGGTCAAGGGTCAAAGCTCTTGGAATTTTTTAATTAAAGGTCTAATAAGATGATGACAAGGAGGAATAGGATGTTAATTGATCCCATTAGGAGGCTCACTGATCGGAAGTGACAAAATGGCCTATAATAGTGTCGCCGGAAAGGTGCCATGTTGGGCATGATTGGAGAAACTGCGAGATACAATGACCAACAAGAGTCGTTGGACATGGGCCAACAGTTGCTGATAGAGCTGGTAATTGCTAGCGGCAGGTACAAAGGACAGTACCAGGAACCAGTAGGATTGGAGAAGGTCAACCCTCAAAGGGGGAGAGGGAGACCATACTAATCGGGGGATTGGTAGCAAAATTCGTGGGTGTCTCAAAGGACCAAGACAAACCCATAACTTAGCACATGATCGATGTTAGTGACCGAGTTTGAGCAAGAGTGAGATAATACCGGAGACTCGGCATTTTAATCTAGAAGATGGGCAAGAGGCCTCTTCTAGATCTATCAGGACCAGTTGGTATGAGCTAACATTGATGGATGCTCAGGATCAGGATCCTAAGAGCATGGTTGGAAGGAACAGGTCTTCAGATCATATTCTGCAGCAAGAACCGGGGAAGTCCTCTAGTTCAGAAGGAGCAATTGTAGCAACAAATAACGTGGTGGTGTCGAAGACAAATCCAAGTGGACAAGGATCTTCCAAAAGTACCTTCCTTGCTAAGTAGCGAGTAAGGTCTTTTGGCTTGTAGCCAATGAAGACCTCGAATTGTCCTCATGAATTAGACTTCAGTTAGGATGAGTTATTTCCAGTTTACTAGAATAATCAGCACGTTAGCA
This sequence comes from Pinus albicaulis, assembly GCA_034641835.2. Classification (NCBI taxonomy): domain Eukaryota; kingdom Viridiplantae; phylum Streptophyta; class Pinopsida; order Pinales; family Pinaceae; genus Pinus; species Pinus albicaulis. The sequence continues at coordinate 486,996,311 of CM076578.1, forward strand.
TGTGCAAAGTTGGAGCTTCAGTTAAGTGGAATTCTTCATCAATTTCACTACAAGATTGTGTGACAGTTCAAGTTCAACTTACAATGAGTTAGGACTTCAATCATTGATTGAAGAAAGGACGAGTTAGGACTTAAGTCATTGATTGAAGAAAGGATGAATTATGACTCCAATGGTGATTGAAGAGAGAGAGTTAACTCTCAATTAACGCGTCAATGAATAACTGGAGTTCTAAATTTTATGTAGTCTAATTTAGCATGGATTTAATCTATAAAGAGGGGATGAAAGCACAAGTATATCACAATTTTTTTGTGCACAAAGGTTGTTCACAAGACAGAGCTCATGAGATTGTGAGAGAGGCCTTGATTATGAAGTGCGGGAATTGTGTCCTAATAAATCAGAGATCGCAAGTCCGCTAGAATTTAGGAGATTGATTATGCGCAGTTTTGAGGAGTTGTGTCCTAAGAATAAGGAGGCTCAAGTGTGCAAGGAAGAAGGAGCAGAATTGAAACAAGACAACAGGGTTTGCAGAGCAAGTCGGAGGCAGCAGAGGATCAATTGTGTGCAAGACCCGAGATCAAATAGTGATCAAGGCAAGCCAAGATCAATTGTATTAGCTGAGATTTGTGTGAGAAGTAGAACTTTTTCTCACGAGGGATGGATTGCTTTGTAATAGATTCAATTTCTCCAAGACAATCAATAAAATAGCCACATCAAGCAAGCAGGTTTTCCCTGTTGGGTTTCTTGAGAAAAATAAGTGTGTCAATTTGTGTGATGTGTTTTTATATCTGTTTTTTTATTCCGCTGCTTAGAAGTCGTTAAGAGGCTTTGTATCTTGGCGAAAGTTAAATAGTTACAATTTTCAGTTATTCATCTAAGTAGTTGCAGAGTTTCATGGAAATTTAACAGCAAGCAGTAAAGTCTTCTAGTTCTGAGGGAGCAACTGCAGTAGCGGATAACGTGGTGGTGTTGAAGACAAATCCAAACGAAAGAGGTTCTTCTAGAAGTACCTTCCTCGCCAAGAGGGAGAGTTGAAAATGTATTGAACAAGGTCTTTCGACTTGTGCCTTAGCTAGTGAAGACCTTGAATTGTCCTCATGAGTTAGACTTCAGTGAGGATGAGTTATTTTTAACATGCATAGAGTTAAAGCTTCAGTTCAATACGAGTCTTCATCAATTTGACTACAGAACAAAGTGGCAGTTAGCAATTCACTTAGAGCGAGTTAGCTCTCAATCTTGATTGAAGGAAGGACGAGTTAAGAACTCCAGTGTTGATTGGAGAGAGAAAGAGTATCACTCTCAGTGAACTCATCGATCAAGAACTCGAGTTCTAAATTTAAGTTGGGCCTCCTTGCATGAATCGAAGATCACCTATAACGAGAGGGCAAAGGCACAAGTAAATCGCAATTGTTTTGGGCACAAAGGTTTGTGACAAGAAAGAGCTCATGAGTTTGTGAGACCTTGATTATGGAGAGCACATGAATTGTGTCCTAAGAAATAGGAGGCACAAGTGCGTTAGAATTTAGGAGATTGGTTGTGCGCGGGTTTTGAGGAGTTAGGGTCCTAAGAAATTAGAGGCAGAAAGTGCACAATGAAATAGGAGGAATTACGCTAGGATTTTGGGGCCTCCTATGCGCTAGGAAATAGGGACCTAGTGCGCAAGGATTTAGGAGGCTTCTAGTGCGCAAAAGAGAGCAGGTTTTGCAGAGCAAGTCAAGGAGGCAAAGGAACAGTTGTGTGCTAGAGGGCTAAGATCAAGCAGTGATCAAGGCAAGTCGAGATCATTTGTATCAACTGAGATTTGTCAATAAAGCATAATGCTTTATCAGAAAGACAGATTGCTTTGTAATAGATCCAATTACTCAAGAACAATCAATAAAATACCACAACAAAGATAGCAGGTAAAACAAAGATAGCAGGTTTTCCCTGTTGGGTTACCTGAGAAAACAAGTGTGTCAATTTGCGTGATGTGTTTTTATATCTCTGGTGTTTTTATTCCGCTATTTATGAATTGTTAGGAAATTCAGTATCTTGGTGAAAGTAAACTAGTTTTCAGTTATTCATCTTAGTTGCAGAATTTCATGGAAATTTAACAGTTTAAGACAAAATTTGGTAGGAAGATGAGCGTTTTACACTTTTATAGTGGATATTTTTTTAGTATGTTTGCTGAATTTTGTAAGAAAGAAGGAATTGTTTGATATATATGATGTTTCTGTAAGAAAGAAGTAATTCAGAGGCAAATAGGTGTTGGTTAAAGGCGGAGTAATAGAGTTATGGCCATGGCAAAGAAGAAGTTGCAGCGAAAGTCATTTCCAGATGGATATTGGAAACCTAAGGTAAGCCAAGACTTTGAATATCACATTTGATAATGCCACAAGTAGGAAGTTATCACTTGATGGACACATTAACGAAGAAAAAGAATAAATATTTTTGGATCGAAACGCAAATAAGATGGTTATGAACATATGCAAAAATTCATGAAAGCTTAGATTTGAATCAGACTGATGATGACTGCTTTGAGGCTGAAATATATCATCAGTTCTACAAGGTAGACAAACATAGAAGGATAATCAATTGTCCTACAATGTTGTGCACATAGCACATGGGATAGAAGATTCCAAGTTTGCTTTGGGAGAAGCAGAAAAGATTGTCGGTTCAAATTATAAAGTGGAGAAGAAATGGCAACTCACAGAGTCCAGTTATGGAAGAAAAGCTAGAACACTTGAAGATGTGAAGAAATATGAGCTCCCACACTCCAGTGATGGGCTTGATGACATGAAAAAAGGTCAAAAACTAGATAATGAAGTGGATCCAAAGGAGCGAGACGTATCTAGATTAGTCCCAATTGTACAAAACGAATATGAATAGTGAATGGATGTAATGGGAACCACATGATGATTAGACATGGAAAAAAGAGATCAATCACAGGAGGTTGTGGATCATCCATAGGAACTGTAGTTGTAGGTGTGGTTGAGATTCTTTACAGATTATACCAGGCTTCATAGGCTTGATTCATGAATTTTGCAACAGTTCTATGCCTAGTTGTGGAAGGAGATATACTTTTGAAGATGAAATCAACTTCTACATCAATGGTATATGGACTAAAATTTTCTGTGAACATTGACTTCAAATGCGTAGAGAGTCAATGGTTCATCAAGCAATCAATGAGATGTTTTATGCAGCATCAGCCATGCCAGTTACATGTAACACAATCACCATTATTTCTCACTGTGATACCAAATGTTGGTTCAAACAATATTGCTAGAACTTGATGAGGAAGGAAAAATCATATTGGAACCTTAAGCGGTCACGAAAACAAGAACTCGACAGCTACGAAATCGATCAATTTCAGAGTATCTCATCAAGTGGAAGAACTTACCCACTGAAGATTCTACATGGGAGGATGAGAATTTTATACAGAAGCACCCAGAGCTACTCAAGCGTTGAGGACAACACTTTTTTGAAGGAGAGGGGCATGTTAGGTCCCTATATTACTAGTATAGTCCCTTATTGTTTTTAGTGTAACTCCCTTATTGTTATTATTGTACCCCTGTAACCCCCATATTGTTATTATTGTGCCCTTAAATTATTATTGTTAGGTTGGCTAGGATTACATTGTGGCCCCACTAGGGTTACATTGTGGCCCCATGGACTTGTTCAGTAAAGCGAACTTGTATGACTTGCCATGTGTCATTGTTTCCTCCTTTGGCTCTGAAATTGATAGACAGCAAACTATAGTCTGTGTACTTGCGGCCACTTGTTACAGCATTCCAATCCGATGCTCAGAGAGAGAGCTATTAAGATTTTCCCACGATCACCTCTTTGAGATGAAATTCAGAAGCCTGAAAAATCCCTAACTTCCACAGATCATATCCCCGAAAATATTGCGAACCAAGATCTGAAATTTTGCGACGATGTTCCTCAGGATTTCGGCTTCGTACTCTAAAAATTTCAGCTTCTGAACCTTCGTAGAAAAAAAGTTATAGCGAAAATGCTACGATGACCTGTTTGGAGCAGCGAAACCCTAGAATCCCAAAGCTCTGATACCAAATGTTGTGAAACCAACTCCAAAAATAGAAGAAAATAGATATCAACGCCTTAGAAATAAGCCACTTTGAGGGGGCAACCTCCAATACATTACATGAATGAACAATTCTTGCATGATACAAATTACAAAACCTCTTTTCTATATATAGGAGTCCACGGAGCCACAATGTAATCCTAGCCGACCTAACAATAATAATTTAGGGGCACAATAATAACAATGTGGGGGTTACAAGGGTACAATAATAACAATAAGGGGGTTACACTAACAACAATAAGGGACTATACTAGTAATATAGGGACCTAACACAACTTCAAAAATCTGATTTCTGGAGTGCATTTGAGAGACAGGCTATATACATCTTTGAGGTGTTGAATCAGATAATTTGCAATCTAGGACAAACATTTGTTTTCCATATCACCCTTAAGGGAGGGTGTTAGAGTTTAAATGTATCATAATGGTCATATGATTTAATAGGAGTGTAATAAAGTCACCTTGTAATAAAGACATATTCTAAAAAAAGTGATTTAAAGTAATCAATGACATGGTCGAACAGAATTTTGTCCCCAGTATATGTACTGACATCCACACCATATTGAATGTAGATTGGGTAAAATGTCAAAGACCCTTCGGATATTATGGAAGGTAGTGATCCCCAACACGATTTGGGAAACCCCCAAAAAAATTCGTTGAGCTGCCTAGTCCCCTTTCTCAAATCAAATAGGTGGGAATTGGACTGAAGTCAAAAAGAAAACAGAAAAGAAAGATAGCACTCTCATTAGGGCTCTAATTTTGGAGGATAATCTCGAAAGGGAAACACTGTTTTTCTATACTATATAGTATGAGAGGTGTTGAGCCTTTGACATCGTCCTCTATGCCAAGAAGAAAAACATTTAACACTAAGAAGATTTTTCAGCAAAATCTTCAGTCAGATGGGAAGTTCAAAGAACTGAGCTCAGGGTAGCCTAGGTATCGTGTTGTTATAAGTGTAATCACCAAATAGGCATAGCTGCAGTAAATGTGTACATTATAGACAGGTTGCTTCTAACCTATACAAGAAACTCAGCCACCCAACTTTCTTGGATAGATTGTAAATCTTTTAGAAGTCGATATATCTCTGTTTTTGGGTTAGAAATTATTTTTTTTAAGAGCATATTCAAAAGAATAGTTGTGAGACCAAAAACTTGAAACAATGCCATAACAAGACAAGCTCAAAAATCTAATCTCCATTAAGATGGATACACTGCATTAAGGTTCCAATTAAATAATATCTCTTCTCCATGTGGCAGCCTTCAGCAATAATACCTCCATCATGACTGCCACAGCAGTTGGGTCATGACCACGCCATACATAGTCACGAATAGTCATTCCTTCAGCTGCAGCACCTTTCCGCACAGCACGTACTGCTACAATAAGTGAAATTCCTGAATGATGTCCAATTTAACAAATTAGTTATTGTATATTGAAGAATTTAAGTGCACTGCTCTTAATTGCAATATATCAGAAAAGTCAATGGATATCAAGCAAGCAAAATCAGTACCTTCCAAGAGACATGAGCCACCAATCACTAAAGCTGCATAGAAAATGTTTACTGGAGGCTGAACCCAATAACAGCATTAATGAGCAGTGAACACCTAGCATTATGCCTAAAATTGGGTAAACCATAAAACCCTTAAATGCTTAAAAGGCATTCATAAAAGATCTATTAGAACTGAACTTTAAAATGTTGCTTGATAAAAATATATTGTCATTTAACATCCCTTGTGAGGAGCAACTGAAAAGATGAGCATACCTGTGCGATCCATAAATTTTGTATTCCATGAACAATGGTAGCTCCAGCACCAAGGCAGAAAATTCCAACAGCAGAAATCAATGACCAGACAAACCGCTCCTTTGAATAGCCATAACTGCAAACATATTAATATAACCCACAGCTGAATCAACAGTATGAATAGAATACAACCATGAACATGAAGCAATTGACATCTATTTATTATAACTCACATTCAGTGTGATCAGAAACCCACTTACCCTTGGTCCAAACTATAGTAATCCTTACACCATTGGCTGCATTCCACAATGTGAAACATTTCTAGGGGGTGTGACTGGGTTTCACCTTGAGAAATTTCTTGATGAAACATATGAACCTTAATCTATTAGACTGAACGTTGCTTTCTTGAGTGTCAAGAGAGGAATCATCAAAATGAAGAGAAAAAAAATCCAGAATAAATTAGTAAAAAATGATAATCATCTGTGTTCCGTGTTCTGTGTTGTGTGTTCAGATTCCATTTCCAGATCTTAAGGTATATCTAAGATTTTTCTTTTCTCTGTATGTTGTGTTTCTCCCAGTACAACTGGCCAGTTTTGGCTGCTAGTGGGGTGGACATTAACAAACTCTATTGATCTCTCAAACTCAGCCTTTGAAAAACTTCTAGCATGCCTTACCAAGACATCCAAAACTCCTCTAAAATTCCATAGAACTGACATAGATCTATCTTGACCCCAGATTTATGAGGCACCAAGTGGGATTTAATAAAACCAATGCACCAACTTCTTTATGCTTAAAAGATCCTGGGTAAAGATGAATCTATGCTAGTTTATTCTTTTAAAACTGTTTTTTTCTCATTTAAGCTCTTTCCTTTTTTTAGCATTAAAGGTTGAATGTTAATTTTTTTCCATTTATTTATTAGTGTCCATACATGTTACACCAACATCTCTCCCACCCAAGCTGTAAAGCACCTTGCTTCACTCATTGCAAACATCTATGTTTACTCGAAGACATTTATGGTAGCTGTCTGTTACAGAAATAACTGGATTCAGGCACCATCCATTTGAAATGCACAGAATGTCAGAATGTACTCACGGGTGAAGAGCATCTGGAGCACGTCTTGAGCTATTAAGACCATAAGCAAGAAGTGCCTGCAATACAACCAAAATACTTCCAAATGTTCATTGAGTAGAATAATAATGATGAACAAATATGATCAAGTGAAATTTCTGTATATCATTTATTCTTCTCGAATTATATAATTTTTGCAAACATTCATTTTCCTATGTTGATGACAAGATTCTGTCATCCACAGAAGAATATTTGCTTTCAAAATAATTGGAGAACAAATGCAAAGTCAAATGATAGTAAAAAATATTGTGATGGCAAATACATTCAAAGCTCCCATGAGGGAACGTGAAAAATATGAGTTCTTCACTGTGATTTAATTACAGTCATGCAGAATCTCAAGGCACACAAAATATCAAAAGTATTCCACTACAACATTTCTGTTTGGAAGAAAGATATCCAGATAGCACAACTTCCAGCAAGCAGACTTATATAGGCTTTTACTGATTACCTGATTTGCGAAATCCGCCGCAGAGTGCACAACCTCAGCAAGCATTACATGACTTGCTGTCATTAGCCATACTCCACCTTTCAGGCAAAAAACCAGGAAGTTGCACCACAGTGCAGTAACAACTGCCCTCTGACTGTAGATCACATTGCAATGTTAGCAAGGTGCAAAATTAAATAATTCAAAATTCAAAATGCAGTTTGAGACCACGTTAACTTCTAGTAATATCAATCATATAATGTTTTAACAATATCAAAAAAGTGAACTAGGTTAATCCAGATTTATTATCAACATTATAAAAATCCTCATGAAACTGAAAAGGTGAATAGCCAAAGAACGAATCACAGGACTAGCATACGAATAAGGGGGGCTTGCACAGTCCAATATTATGAGATAGTTTTTTTTCTTGATTAACTGCATATTCAAAGTCATTAATATACGACCAATATCACATGACAATCGTTTACTAATAGCGAATTTCTCACGATTTGAGAAGACCACTTAGCACTAATTGCATCAGGGGATGCTCATAGGGATGAGGAAATGTGATTGACCAGTAAAATGAATCACATAACACCAATTCTCACCCCCAGGACTTGCACACGCAACCAGGATTTCCCATGAGGATCACTCATTCCAAGACTCACCCCCAAGACTTGCACACGCAACCAGGATTTCCCATGAGGATCACCCATTCCAAGACTCCTCTAGCTCAAGGGCATTTCACCATGGAATTTTTCTCCATGACCATGCCCACTTAGCTTGCTACCCCATTTACAAAAGCTCAGAAAGCATTGTCTTATGAACTATTCAATCAGAGCTGCACATCTTTATTTAAGAATGAGGGGGCTTCTGTAGTCGACCATTATGAGATATCATTTTTTATGGTTAGCATGTCATGCTCATTTATGAAGCTAAATATTAGCATAATTAGGTTCCTAATCATACTCTCTTAGGAACCTAAAGATAGCATAGTAGGTTCCTAACAGAGCATAGCTAGGGCATTTTGCCCGGTTCATTTCAAAGAAATTTCTACAAAATAAGATAACATAACATAATTTTATTAATGTCAACAAATGATCAAAAGAGTAGGTTAATGTAGCTCCAGAGTACAACCAGTTATAACATCTAATTGAATGCAAAAAGCTACTCCTCAAAACTAGAAGATAAAAAGATCCAAGCAACTATTAAAGTATAACTCTATAGACGTAGAGAGTTCTTGATGTTTCAGTAACCTCCAAAAATTTATAACAACATGCACAACTTACCCCCTAACCTAAATGCTTTTAGCAAAACAATTTCAGCAAAAACCCATGGCCACTATCAACTGCAGTTTTAACACATGCGCGAAATGCAACTTTTAGACCCGTTGACCACTTTGTGTCAACGACCCGATAGCAGTACACCCCCATTTTTGCAAATGGGATTCATCATGTTCGAGGTGTTCACGCCATTCAGATTTCATCATCAGACGACAATTTTGTAAATGATGTAAACCCATTCTGCATGTTTATGATGTAAATGATCTAAGTAAGACCATCATGTATGTAACAACCTAGGTAAGTCTAGTATTTTGGTGACGATTTCTATCCTAGGAGGTTTTTTGTCTCACTGATTCATTTGTGTTTCTCGACACGAGTGATTGGCACAGTTTTTCCCTCCAGCCTCACCCCAAAGCTAGAGTGGATTTTGTCATCAAGATGCTAAGTGAGTCCTAGTGTTTTCTATCGAGTCTTTGTAAAAGTAGTTTGGGAATAATCCTAGCTAATTGGCTAGATTATTTTATTACAAACTACTTGGTCTACTAGATCATGTTTTGAGTCGCACAATTGGGTAGCTATTTGAGGGTCTATTCCAAATGGGTTTTCCCCCTTCATGTGTCAAAATATATTTATCTTATGTAAAAAGGGCTGGAAAAATAATTAAATCCCCTCTCAGTCAATTAATTAAATTTTCTAGCCAAATTAAATTAAAAATTCTAAGCCAGAAATTTAATAAATTTTAAGTCCTAGGTGATTTAAAAATTCTTTAAAGGCAAAATTCGTGGGTCTTGTTGACCACTGGAGTGGCACTTGATGACAATGAGAAGACTCCATGCCCAAGGATGAACCAGAAGACATTTGTACCATCAGATATCATCAGATATCATCATGTTCAACAGAGTTTTTAAACTCTACTTCTTCTTCTCATCATTTTCTTCTTCAGTCTTCAGATTCCGCAGCCCTGCGGGGATATTGTATAAATGTCACTAGCATGATGAATAAAGCCATGTAACATGCCTAGGATGTCGGGACTCGATCAGCAAGCGAGTACACCTTGGAGTGTTTTTTTTTACTTGGTTAATTATTCCTTCTTTTTAGCGGCGAATAATTTTCTAGGTTTTTTCACTCATTGCATTACCCCAAAGCCGAGGTGACGGCTTGAAGGTTGAGCCCCTAACACATCTTAGTGTCTAGAGTCAATGTATATTACCATGCTAGGTCATCTCTGAAATTTCGCGGAATTTGACTAGGTCTAAGTAGGATTTTTTAATAATTAAAAATTTCCCGCAAAATGGGATTTTTTAATTATTTTCTATGTAATGATGTAAATAAGTGGTCTTCGGAAATGTCTGGGGCGTGTGACCAGTCGAAATTCATCCTCAGAGACCCAGCATTATCCTAGGACCCACTTTGAGGGTCAAAAAATGACTTATGGTCCCTCAAAAGCCGATTTTCCTAATGTCAGTGGAAAAAATGAGAAAAAATTCAAAAAAAAATTAATAATTGGAAAATTTTAGAAAATTTTCCAAAGTCAAAATAAGTCAAATTTTGACATGGCAGATTGAGGGTAAGTCAAAGGTGGTGTGGCAAGTATGTGGGGCCCACCATAAGGTACAACTCAAGTCAGAGTCAAAGTTCCAAGTGGCAAGTCAAATGGAAGTCAAAAAAGTCACATAATGCCTAAAGTTCAATGATTTAATTTAATTCACATATCAGAAATATGTAGTACGTTTGAAAAGTTTAAAGGGGGACAAAAGGTGTGACATGGCAGCCACTTCATCACCATGAGTTAGTGGGCCAAGTCAAACATAAGTCAACAAGCACTCAACAGAGTCTCGAATTATCCACTCAGCAGTCGTAAAAATCAGTGTAAAGAGCATTTGTGAAGGTTAAAAAAATAAAAAATTTGAGAAAGTTGAAGGGGGACAAGGCTGCCACATAGGACAGACCTTGCCTCCCACTTGTCCCCCACTTAAAAAAATCGAAGGACCAGTCAAAAGAAGCATCATACGTAGCCTAGTTTGGCATCTCCTTCAACACGTATTTTGCTAAGAATTTAGTGGAGGACAGACTACTACATGCGTCAGACTTTGTCCCCCACTAACTCATGTTTGTCTCCAAAGTAAAATCAGCGTAGACTTTGATGGAATTTCAAGAGATGTTAACTAAAGTTTTTATGATCACTGTCTACGCCTTAGACTCCACTACGCCTCCACGCTGCCAGCTAAAAATATTTATCACAGCAGTCCACGGAGGCCAACTAGAGATAATACGCAGCGGTCATTTAATGGAAGATTTATCACAGCAGTCAAGCAAGTATTTTGAGGGAGTTTGTCTCCCATTTACTTCAGTCGTATATGCACTTGGCAAGCGGCTTTCACAGTAATCAGCAGTTAAGGAATACACACATGAAGAAAAATTTGTACGGTGGCCTGAACAGGAGATAAGGCTGCCATCTACAGGTGTTCTACAGCAGTCTACAGCCACTCGTTTTTTTGCATTGGGATTATCTCCCTTCTCCACTTGTCATTTAATTTTTCATTGGGATTTTCTCCCATAGTTCTATTTAAATGAGCCTTGGGCTCTCATTGTAGTAGTGGTTTTTTGAAGCTTGTGCTTATTGTTACTATGCCGAAATTGTCATTGAGCTGAATAAAGAAAAGTCTTTGGGGTTACTAGCTTCTCTTGTGGTGCATTCTTTGGTTGATGAGGTATACTTGTTTCATTTGATATTGTTATTTATTGCAATCTAGTTGGTTTTTTTCTTTGCATTTGCCTGAAGGCACTATTGTCTAGGGAGGGGAGATTTGTAGCTATCTCAGATCTCCTTTGGACTTGGTATGTTTTGTGCTCTTGTTGTAGCTTGTTATTTTCGATGAAATGACAAGCTCAACGTGGCCTCTATATGCCAAGTTTCTTTTGCACTAACAATTGGGTTGCAGAAATTTGTGTGTTCAAAGGACAGGTTGCCAAGTCCATTGGAGTGTGAAGACTTCTTCGGTTGGAATAAGTCAGCTCCAAGGATATCAGAGGTCTCACAAGTTGTTCAAGCCAACAATCTCATAAGACATCAAGAGATTTATCTAAAAGGGGGTTTCATGAGCCTTTTGCTTCTATTCCATCTCAAAAAAAAAATTTCATATATTTCTTCTCTCATTTGTGCACATATCTATTTTATCTAGCATTTGAGGCTAAGTTGTTGGGTTTAAATCCTAATTCTCACTCATTAAATCAACTCTTTCAAGCTGTTCTTAGTGAGGGAATTTGTAACATAAAGTGTATTTTATACTTGCATTGAGTTTCTAACTTTTTCCTTCGCATGCATGTGATTTCCTCTCACATATTTCAGCGATATTTCTTTTGCATGCTAACTCTGTTGCTTGTTTGCCTGTAGGTGTTCTTGGAAGCAATCTAAGTTTGGAGAAAGGGAGCTAAAGCTTAGGCTAAGGAACACTCTTCCGTTTGGAACCTCAAATCCAAGTTCCGCCTTATCACTTCACCTCTACTTCTAAATCCTCGTTCTTTTGAGGAATTGTAACCGCCATTCACCTCAAGGCTTTAAGCCTTTACTTTGTAAACTTCTCACAAATAATTTTTTTAAAATCTTACACTTGTAACTTTGGGAAAGAGCAAATTTAAAACGCATATTGTAAGCTCTTCCCAATCCCCTCATTTCTATAAGAGGGCCTCATTTTCATTAATAAAGAGCTAACTGTTCTTGAGGGAGCTTGGGAAGTTTTTCCCATGGTATCTCCCCTACTCATTTAGAGGGAGGAAATCTTCTTGAGTGGGTAACTTTCTTTTGCTTAGTTTTTCTTTTAATTTTCTCAAACTAAATCACTTGCATTCATCATTTCGTTTGCTAATCTAGTCTAGTTGCATGTGAATAACTCATATGTTCATTTCGTTAATTGCTTAGATCACATAGTCATTTAAATTTCCTAATTTGCAATCTCATTTGCCATCACTTACTTATGTTTTGTGATCTACTCCTCATTTGGATAAGTTTCACAACATACTATAAGTAAAGAAGCATAGCATTTCAATTTATGGCAACTTGAGTTATTGTTCTAACTATGAAGCATATTTAATTGAATCATCTCCATCTTTTACACGGCACTTGCAAACTCATTTCCATATCATTTAGGCATTTCACTTTGCATGCTAGACTTGCGTCTCTAAAAATTAACCTCCAACTTAAGTTGGTTGTATAGACATTAGGGACCCTCCACCCCTATGGACTCCTCATTGTGAGATCCGAATTTCGGGCGAGGGTGAGGTCTGGGGATAGGAGTTCAATTGTAACATTGCTTTAGAACTAATTAATAAAATAAACCAAGAGCACTATCTCAACACATTTACTTGCAAAGTTCCCAATTTTCTGTTGCTATCTTGACGGTTTAAAGATTCACGTGCAAATATTATCTCAAGAAGCATTTTGGATGCAAGCATTTTTAAATTCCTTAAATTTTGCAACAAGTTTAATTCTATGGTACTTGGAAATTTGCTTCTACATACAATTTCAGTGCATGTTGTCATTTTAATGATCATTATGCTTATGGATAATTGATATATCTCGTTTCATTGGCAAATACCCTTATTTGGTGTTGCAAATTTAATTGCATATTGTGATCTTGGTCTAACACTTCCTTTGTGGGATTATTGTCATTATATCTTGATTTTTTATTTTTGAGCAAGCATTTGTTATCTACTTTAAAGCACTGGTCTATATTTTGAACACGTCATTGAATATTGCTCATATACTTATATGCTTGTTTACATATTGGAAATCAAGTCATCTTTGATAAGTAATTCCTTCTAATCAATTCTCCTAGAAATCTCACATCTTTAACTTAGTTTTCCTTTAGGGACCACCCCCCTTAGCTAACCTAGGAGATAGCTTAAACGAAGAGAGTTGGGAATAGGTGACAACCCTTTCTCTGAGTTCCTTGCCACCAACCACACCTGTGGGGTTGAAGGCTTTTCCACTAATTGTAGGTAGGTGTAGGCGACAAGCGAGAACGGAGTCCCTAAAAAATAAATTTTTAAAGGTCCTAAGCCAAGGGAATATTGAGAAATTTGAGAAATTTTGGACCCTTGGGCCTTGATGGTTAAGAAAAATTCAAATTTTTGAGGTAATTAACTCAAAAATATTATTTTTGAGTTAATTAAAAAGGAATTAAATGATAAATTCGAATTTCCTCAAAAATTTATAATTTCGACGAACGAGATTAAAAAATGATTAGATCTTTTTAAACGATCGAGATTACTTTGACATGAATCAATTGAACTAGCCGTTGGAGATTTTATAAATTAGAGGTCTTTGTCAATCTTTCAATCATCCGATCCCTTGATCGTGTACTTGCTCTTGCAGCTCTCCTGTAATATTTTTGAATAATACAAAAGAAGTCTTTGGGGTTTTATTTTGATGGTGGTGTTCCTCTTCAGCATTTTATGGTAAACTTGTTCTTTATATTCTGTTGGTGATTATTTTAACGAATTTTTTATTAATGGCTCTTGTAAAGTAATCTATTGCACAGGTATCTTGCTTAGGTTACTGGATTTAGGGTAGGAATATTAATTGGATTGAGTTAGCAGTTATCTCTAACTCTTGAAAATTTTATTTTGTTATCTTATTTCTCTATTGATTTAACGATTTAACTTTAAGTGTGCAGAAATCTTTCGGATTTAGAATTGGGCATTTAGGGAAGTCTTCGGCTGGACCAGCTGACTCCCAAGGAAATAAGATCTGAAGAGCCCTTCGAATCTAATTCCCCTGGCTTATCTTAAATTCTTTTTTTTTACAGGGTTTTTCTAAAGCTTGTGCCTAAATAAAAAATGTATCTTAACTTTTATTGAATTTAAAGTTAGATCTGGCTAGTAAGAGCCTTAGATCTTTAGATCTGAGAGCGAAGTCGGACTTATGCTCCTCAGATCTGATAGATTTGCAACTCTTATGCATAGATCTGTAAATATATTGTATAGATCTGTAATTTACATGTGTAGATCTGAAGTTTTGTAACATAATTTTGAATTCTAACATTTGAATTTTAGAATTTTCTCTATTTTGTACATATTGGGTATTGGGTTTTTCTCTTTCACTTGCGCAGAATTAGATCTGAAAAATCAGCCAAGGAAATCTTCAGATCTGAGCCAGATCTAGACTCTGGAGGGCAAGATCTAGGCTCAATATTTGTTTGCAGGAATAAATCTGAAAAATCGACCAAGGAAATCTTCAGATCTGACCCAGATCTAGACCCTGGAGGGCAAGATCTGAGTTCAATATTTGTTTGCAGGAATAGATCTGAAAAATCAACCAAGGAAATCTTCAAATCTGAGCCAGATCTAGACCCTTGAGGACGTATAGGCTTTTGAGGCTATTTTTGCAAGATTTTAGTCTCAAAAATTCTAATTTTCAAGCGGCAACATTATCCCAAAATTTCAAGAATTTTCAACGGTGGGATCTTCAAAGCCTTGGGATAAGGGTTTGTTAAATTTTGGAAACTAAGTCCAAACTCCAAGTTGTGCTGCTCAGATGACGATCCCAATATTTTTATTGGATTCCTCTTTCGGAGAGGTGTAAGATTGATTTAAAGATCATCTCAATCGGATGAGCAGAACATGTACTTTGAATTTATTCCACTTATGTGCTAGGTCAGCCTAGAATATAATATAGACTTAAATGTCTTAAAGGACGTGCCACACACCCCCAAAGATACCTATATATTGGAGAGACTTGGAGTCATTATACACACAATGTGTGGAGGATTTTCTTCTCTCTGGGAGACGATGGAGCTGCGTTCTTGGTGTTGCGTATCTGTGGAGTATTCTTTGTTTGGGTTGTCTTGGGGTTGTGTGTGACACACTTGGCTAAATGACCTATTGGAGACTTTGTTGGTAGAAGCATCCTGTTGATCGTCGTAACGCCACCATCCATTACTGTTTTGGCTTGTCTTCCATCGATCTATTGGTATGTTCTATCTGCTTCAGTATTTTGTGCCCTAATCTGAAATGGCATAGAACATGTTCTCAAATTAACATGGTTTCAGAGCTGAGGTGAAGACAAAGCCCTATTTTGTGTTGATCTCCGATCTATTGATCCAACAAGTGCAACTCATCCACAAGAGCAAGATAAAACACTTCTGAAGCATCCGAATTGGAGCAAAGGCTAGACGTGGAAGAGGAGACTCTCTATTTATCTCTTTCAGGGCCAAAGAGCTACAGAAGGCTGCCACTGTGTTTGAGGACAGATTGCATGGTGCTTAAGGACTGTTTTATGGGGGGTCTATTTTTAAAAGAGAATACCGCAGGCCTTTAAAGCCTCACTGATGCTTTCCACATAAAATTAAGGGAGACCGAGGAGTAGAGCTGGATGAGAATGCTCTAGATGTTTGCAGCCTTGCTTGAGGGTAAACCAGTAGTATTAGAAGGCTATTTTAAGTCTGTTTCTGGGGACCCAGTGCAGGAAGAAAGGCCGAGGTCCCTTGGAAGAAGACCGCAGCCAAAAAGGAATGTTTTAAAGGTTGGTTGATGGGTGGAGAGCCCTCATAAGAGGCCGTTACAGGTCTGGTTGTATACCTGTAGGATGCCGCTATCAAAAAGGAGGGCAACTCTACGTATAAGTGTTTTAACTTCCCTAAAGGAGCAGCGTAGAGGGACAACCTCCCATTGAAGGACAACCGCAGCAATAAATGGGCCAGATTTGAGGTTTGTTAAGTTGTTTTGAGGGCTGTTAGGGAGCCGCAGTAAACTGAGGTAGGCCGCAGGCCTAACCTCTCCAAAATAGGCCAGCGTGGAGCTATTTAAAGGGTGTCTGCCCAGGACAACAGTCAAAGAAGACAACACTTCTCCAAGACCAGGCCGCAGCCAAGTTTTGATGGCTGATTGAAGGTTAAATGTGCCCTAACCAGTAACAATAGAACAACAGTTTGATGTCTGCCTCAGAGGTAAGTTTGAACTCTATTTTATGTACATGTTTGATGTTCTGCTTAAGACGCAGAGGTAGCTGAAGCTTCGACAGCTTGTGGAAGGTTGTCTAGAGGTAAGGGAAGGTAGAAAAGCTCCTCCATCTCAGTCGCTGTCATCACTAGGAGGCCGCATACCTCATTGATTGCAGGTCCAATACATTGGTGTTTTGGAAGGCTAGACAGCATGGAGAAAGAGGAAAACTAGAGGACTGTTCTGGGCAAGAAAATCGAACCTACCTAAATGTCTAGGCCGTAGGCCTGTAGGTGGCATTTTTAGGGTCAAAACAACCCTTTCATGGAAATATAGGTGCCTCCTCACCTATCAAGGCCACCGTGGATGTAAGGAGAAAAGGTTGCATCATGGGAGCCCTAACCTGTGATCAAATCGCTGCCCTTGAACAAACCAGCGTAAAGTTTTTAAAGACTGTCACATGCCCAGAACATCAGCGAGGCACCTTGTCTTGCGTAGGCCGCAGCTAGAAGGAGGTTGTCCAATGACTGGTTAGTGGATGGTGCAGCCCGCAAAATGCCCTAACAGTCAATTACAGCAGTATACAAAATTCAGTGAATCTCGGACTTATTGAAGAAGTGTTGGCTACGGAAAATTCAAGGAACTTGGATTGCAGCAGTATAATGAACTGTCGCCCCAAAACCTCAGCAAAGATGACACAATGTGTCCTCGTGCATCTTCTCCATGACAGGAAGGAAACTCAACCAGGGATCTGAATTACTAAGCATTTTTTCTTTGGACAGTCCTTGCAAAATAACTATCATATTCAGTCTTGTGATCAGTTCATCACTAAGGAAGTCATTTGTAAGATTTTCATTCAAAAATCTGGATGTGAAGGCTCTATACACAGTTTATATGTTGTGCACTGAGATTAGAAGGGCCAAGAGGGCAGATGTGTACGGGTCACCTTGAAGAGGAGAAATCCAGTTGATTTATGTTCACAGGCAATAAACAACAGTGATTGACATGCACTTATGACTGTGCTAGATCTGCGTAACAGAAAGGCATCATATAAGGAATGGACTGACATGTAGAAGGGTAAAATTCAGTGTTTGGAACATCTGTATGATTGGTCCCTGGATCTGTGCAATTTAGGAGACAAATTACAAATCTGAGATCTGAAAATTTGAAGCCCTAGATCAGTCAACCATTAACTGTAGTTGGGCAGATCTGGAAACCCTAAGAAGTAGTCTTCTTAATGGAATTGGAAGGATCTTTAAAGGATTGACTGTAGAAGCCTCTGGTGCAATATTATGAAACGGTCAGTTTGTGTCAAGATGGGCAAACCTGTAAGCAAGAGAAGTTGATTTGTCATAGAGTTAGGCCAATTGTAGAAGCAGTCTTCTAAAAATGTCCAAAAGAATGACAAATGGGCAAATCTGGAAAATAAAAAGCAGTGCAGGATCATGAGGAGAAATCATGATATATTCTCCCTGTTTGACAGTGACATATGGCAGAATATGTATGACCATGAAGTTTGAAATCTTCTATATTATATGGCAGCATGACAATGATGAAGAAGATCGTGATGGGTACAATAAAATTATGGCATCATCATAATCAGCGATATGACAGTGATGACAGTTCTATAACCAAACTTGAGGAGCTAAATCTGTGATTCTATGTCACTGTCATTATGACAGTGACATAGATAGACACCCATGTTTACGAGATTCATAATAGCAGTAAGCTTGTGACAGTATCAGTCTTACATTACAGCGAAATGATAAACTTGAAGTGTGAACTGAGAAGTTTTTGCAGCCTTCAGTCACATTGTTGGAGTCTTGAACCATGATCAACAAACCCTGTTTGGATGGCTTTGACTATGGGACAATAAGACCTCTTTCCAAGTTGGTGTCTGGGATGCCCTCATTTAAAATAGATGTCTTCTCTCTCAAGAGAAGTTGGCATTAAGAGGGAGAATTCAACTGTATATGCTCCTGAGCTAATATCATTGTTGAATGAAAGAAGATCCTCATGACTCAAAGACATACGGCTTCAAAGGGAGAAATTCCGAAAGAAAACCAAGAAGCCATATAAATACCAGGGGTATCTAGCTGCCATGAGAACAATATGAGCTTAGATCATTTGAAGAAGCTGTAAAGCATCAAACCTGGAAGGCTGCAAGGATGATGTCTGGGATATGGTTCCTAGACCACAGAACAAAGTTGTTGTCACCTCGATATAAGATCAAGCATGGATCTGATGGGAAAATGTGTTGCGTGAGACTTCTCTAGGAAGGCACTGATTATTATCGCACCTATAATCTATTATTCCCCTTGCTGCTACACAAGGACGGAATCTTCATCAGATGGATGTAAAGATCGCTTTTTTGCATGGTGTGATAAAGGAAGAGGTGTATGTAGAGCAACCTCTGGGGATCAAAGCCCAGGATCGAGACACCCGTGTCTGCAAGTTGAAGAAAGCCCTCTATGGACTAAAGCAAGCACCCAGAGCTTGGTACGAGAGGATAGATAGCTACCCGATGAAGCTGGGCTTCACTCAGTAATGTTGATCTGAACCTTTACTTCAAGGTTGATAGAGAAAAGCCTCTCATTTTGGTGTTGTATGTGGACGACCTCTTCCTGACAGGTGCTGACCCTCTCATTCATCAGTGTAAGAGGGAGCTCGCTGCTGAGTTCGAGACGAAGGACCTAGGACTGATGCATTACTTCCTAGGCCTAGAGGTCTGGCAGAGACCTGGCGAGATTCTCCTTTCTCAAGAAAAATACATTGTGAAGCTTCTGGTATGGTGGACTGTAAGTCCATGTCGACACCGATGGAGCTCAACTTTAAGAAGTCGAGTGGCAGTGCTGCGGGGCCCATGTTAGCAAATCCTACTAAGTATCGTCAACTCGTAGGGGCACTGGTGTTCTTAGTGAACACCCATCCGGATGTATGTTGTGCAATGAGCACCTTGAGTCAACACATGGTTGATCATAACATTCACTAGGTTGGTGCCAAGAAACTCTTGAGATATCTCTGTTGCACGATAGACCATGGGCTAAGATACACAGCCAGGAGCATGGCACTCCTTGGACATACTGATGTTGATTGGGCTCGCAGTGTGGTGGATCGTAAGAGCACATCTAGATGCTACTTCACAAGTAGATCTGCTTCGAGCAGGAAACAGAAGTCGGTAGCCTTGAGCACCGCTGAGGTCGAATACATTGCAGCATGTATGGCCTGTTGTGAAGTCACTTGGTTGCGAAATCTCTTCTGTGAGTTGTTCGAGCATGTGCTAGATGCCACCGTTATCCTTTGAGATAACCAGAGGGGGATTCATTTGTCATAGAATCCCGAGTTCCACGATTGATCCAAGCATGTTGATGGTTGGTACCATTTTAACCAGGATATGGTACAGCGAGGCGCCGTAAGGCTCGATCATATAGAAATCGATGAGTAGGTCGCGGATATTCTCACAATGCCCTTGGGGAAGGTCATGTTCCTAACCTTCCGTGAGAATCTTGGAATCATGGAACGACCCTATTTCGAGGGTCTTGTTGGACAATGAGTTCCGGGAGCTCCAAAGGAGGTTTTGGGGATAACTTTGGTGCTATAAGCAACCACAAGGCTAGGCTTGCTGAACCTAGTTGGTGTGCTTCCACCCCACCATGATGATATTGAGATGGTTTACCTCTCTTTGATCTGTGCCCCGTATGCATCCTACCCATGGAGTTTCGGACTCATGGGAAGTACCTCTCATTTGGCCAATGAGGTGGGAAATGTGAATAGAGACCATAGCAAGACCGATGGACGCATCACAGATTGTCGTACTCTCTATGTATAGGATGGCACATGTCCAACAACTTGATCTGGGATCAATTTTATCGAGGTTTTGGACCTCCAACTGACTTTGGGTCAGTGAAACTAACTTCGGGTTAGTATATGACTCTCTTGAGTCCTAGTGAGGTTTTGGACCTCCAACTGACTTCGGGTCAAGTAAACCAACTTCAGGTTGGTATGAGACTCTTTGTGAGTCCTATAGAGGCTTCGGACCTCTGGGCTGAATCTGTCAGCTGAGTATGATGTCTTTCTGACTGACCCACTTATGTTCTGAAATAAAGAGGCCAGCAAAGCAAGTTACGGCGGGATGACACACAATGTTTGGATTGCACTAGTGGACTGAGTTCTCCCTAGTTGAGAGGGAGCGTTAAATTTGGGCAACTAGGTCCAAACTCTGAGTTGTGCTGCTCAGATGACAATCCCAATATTTTTATTGGATTCCTCTTTCGAAGAGGTGTAAGATTGATCTAAAGATCATCTCAATCGGATGAGCAGAACATTTACTTGGAATTTATTCCACTTGTGTGTTAGGTCGGCCTGGAATATAATATAGACTTAAATGTCTTAAAGGACGTGCCACACACCCCTAAAGATGCCTATATATTGGAGAGACTTGGAGTTCATTATAAACACAATGTGTGGAGGATTTTCTTCTCTCTGGAAGGCGATGGAGCTGCGTTCTTGGTGCTGCGTATCTGTGGAGTATTCTTTGTTTGGGTTGTCTTGGGGTTGTGTGTGACACACTTGGCTGAATGACCTATTGGAGGCTTTGCTGGTAGAAGCATCCTGCTGATCGTTGCAACGGCACCATTCATTATCTCTGTTTTGGCTTGTCTTCCAATGATCTATTGGTATGTTCTATCTACTTCAGTATTTTGTGCCCTAATCTGAAATGGCATAGAACATGTTCTCAAATTAACAAGGTTTGATCTCTAAACCCTTATTTTCTGCAAATTTTATTACAGCAAGCAAATCACAAATAATTAGGCCCTAAAAACACATTTATATGGTCAAAACTGTTTAGAATTGCAAAATCTTCATTTTTAGAATTTTTGGCCATTTGGGCATCTTTAATTTTGCCTAGATTTGACTTTGAAGCTTACTGGAAATCACTGCATAGCTGTGAAAAATTAGATCTGAATATTTCTGATGCATTTCTAAATAAGGTCCAAAAAAATTGAATTTTCAGTTTTTCGACAAAACTTACTATTTTTAGACATTGTGGGGATCATTTTCAGTATTTTCAATTTGTTGATCTGTTATCAATTTACTGCTGTTATAAACTTATCAGTTCTGAAAATTACTGAATCAAACTCTCTTAAAGCCTTAAAATTGAAATTTTCAAATTTAAATATATTTTTGTTATTTCTGGAAGTATTTGGCAGCTATTTTGGGCAATTTTATCTTGCTAATCTGTCACTATTTCACTGCTGAAATAAAAATATCAGATCTGAAATCTCTTAATCAAGCCCTAAAAATGGGATTTTCTTCAAGTTCAACAATTTTTACTATTTTTAATCATTTTGGGCTTTGGTGCTAGTATCGTTTGTTTGCTAATCTATGGTTTAAATTACTATATTTCAGATCTGAAATCTTACTGAAGAATATATCCTAAGTTTGACTATAGGAGAAAATTTAATTTTTGGACTTGCATTATTTTAAGAATATCATTTAATCCATAAATTGGTTGACAAAGTGTTTGTTTAGCATTAAAATTTCAGGGTGTTTATTGATGATTAATTATTGAGATTTAAATGCTAATTATTTTCTTATGCTTCAGCTGGGTTTGATGATCATTGGCATCTGAGTTTTGGGAATGTTTGTTATCGATTAAAACCACTTATTGCTTAATCAACTTCAGTTTCATTTACTTGAATTATTGGATGTTTATTGAATGTTAATGTTTGAGAAATCTTTTCAAGTAATTATGATTGATATTTTTCAGAGCTCTATTGTAGATCTTTTGATTGAGTAATCTTGTGGCATCTTCATAATTGGTACTCTCACTTAAGTACTTAGTGGTAAGATAAGATTATTTATAACCTAAGTGCTTTAGGCTTTTAACATCACCTTGCATTTTCGAAGCTTGTTTCATCTCGCCCATTCAAATCATTTTCCTTGCATTGCATAGCAGCAGTTTCTCATCAAGTACTTGGTTGTAATTTCCTTAGCGAGATAGTTGACTCCATAAGGCACTGGTGTCAGTCTTTCAAATTCAATCGAATCCTTTAATTTTGCTAGATCTTTCACAAGAATTTGGTCATTTAACTGTGTCTCCAGAACTGGTTGGTTCCCAACTAGTTCTCCTTCATTCCATTTCCACAGGGTGTACCCCCCTTAGTCTACTATAAGGAGACAACTTAAATAGAGAGATTGGGAATCACGGTGATAGCCCCCGATCTGAGTCGTTGTCGCAGTGCCTAGACATTTTGTGCGACAACAAGTCCCTTGAAGACTTGCATTATGGAGTTAAGCACACTTTTAGGCCGACTCAGTCACATGCACTAACTCAATACCAATCTGTATTGACTCATATGCAAGCTGTCTTGGCACCAACTTGTGGTCCCAAGCAAAGCTACTAGGTTTGTAAAAGATTTTACATTTGTATCATTTTTGTGTAAACAGCAGCCCCTTGCTCATTTGTAGAGCATGGGTGAGCACTGAGAACTAAAGGAAAAGATCTAATAGATTACAGTGAAATTAATGGAGATTTGATTTCAAGCTTTTGGCCATCTAGAGCACTTAATCACTTGTATATTGATTTATCTTGCAAGTATCTTTGACCTGTTGTGCTCAAAACAGTGAAATTAATTGAGATTTCATTTCTAGCCTCTAGTAATTTATGTGCTCAATTGCTCGTATATTTGAATCTTATGAGTGTCTGTCAGTCCAGTTATGTACACTTACTATGAATGGTTTCTAAATTAAGATATGAACAAATTAGCACATGTTCTGAAATAGCTGTGCAAATATCAACGCATCTGTGATT
The DNA here is from genome assembly GCA_034641835.2 of Pinus albicaulis. NCBI lineage: Eukaryota > Viridiplantae > Streptophyta > Pinopsida > Pinales > Pinaceae > Pinus > Pinus albicaulis. Next base: position 487,019,711 of record CM076578.1, read on the forward strand.
CTTTAACTCTCTAAATAATAGTGAAGCTAGTATAGCGTTGTTAATCTCTTACCACTATTGCATGTATGCGTAAGTACACTCATAGTACACAAAACAGTTACCTAGTACCAATTAGAATTTAGCACTATACATTCAGTAATAACATCGCACCCTTAACAATTACAAGTTCCAATCTTAGAAGTAGCATTTGCACTGAGAGGTGCAAAGGAACACCAATAGGAGTAGTGGGCAATGTGGAAGTCAATAATCAAGCGAAATATATGGACAATGAAATACAATGCAAGGTGTGCGGGATTTGGACAGAAACGAGGATGCAGATTAGGAGGAGATTGCATGGGATTTGGAATTGATCAGGCACATTTCAGGGTTCAATTGTTCCACGTGTCAGATTCTAATTCGAGAGAGGCAGATGAAAACGAGACTCTGTGATTGGTTGGGGTGAATAGTGTCTTCCCACCCAAAGAAACACCAACACCTATCGGTGTAATAACAACATTAATATGATATGATATTGTAATCAACCATAAAAGATGATATTAATTGCTGTCAAATTTGGAAGGGAAATGCATTTGTGAAGAATGATGCATGAAGCACCATCCGACGAGCTTGCTTCAAAAAAAGTCCCAAACAAATTTCTTTCTTCGGGTAGACTAGAAATCAGATTGGGATAATGAAGGCGACTTGTTGCTTAAGAAAATTTCATGGGTAGGTATTTTATTTGGTTGAGACTAGGGTACAGATTCGAAGGGAAATTCCATGATGCGGGAAGCTTTCCTCCAAGCGGGGCGAGAAGAGTTGTACTTATACTAGGCACTCACATGTTTTCTAGAGGTAACAAGGTAGCCCTTCCCAACCAAATACACTATTAAACAATGAAGAAAAGTCAAATGGTGGAGATCCGCTACACTGAAGAAATCTTTGACCAAGTACTCGCTCTTCGACAATCGCTCTTTGTACAGATCCAACACTTTTCTCAGCTTTTCCACATTACTCTCAACCACTACTTCATTCGTGCTCTCTCTACAAGGTTGGGGTGTGTAGGCACTATTCACTCGAACCAATCGCAGAGCCTCATTTTTGCATGCCTCCCTCGAATTAGAATGTAACACGTGGAACAGTTGAACCCTAACATGTACCTGATCAATTTCAAATCCCATGCAATCTCCTCCCGATCTTCGTCCTCATCTCCGTCCAAATCCCGCACACATCCCATTGTATTTCATTGTCCATATATTTCGCTTGATTATTTCCTTCCACATTCCCCCCACTATTACTGTCGTTCTTTTGCACCTCTAGGTGCAATTGCTAGTCTATAAATACTCGAACACTTATAAAAATTTTGGTTTTCCACAATATCGAAGAAAACATTATCAATTTATCAAAAAATGGAGACTAGTTGATTCTCTATACAATCACTACAACTTAATTAAGGTAATGTCATGAAGTTAATAAAATATTTACTACACTTATTTTTCATTTATCGTTAATGTACACTTATTATCAACACTCGGACAGTTGAAATCTTTCATAAAATTTCCATATTACCTTAAAAAATAAAAGTCATTACAGTGATCAATTTCACTTTACAGGAAGAAGTATTTGAAATTCCAAGCCCGCCCCTCTCCAAAGATTTTTCGCCTCAATTTTATTGTCACTTGATACCTTAATTAGATCAGTCTCAAGGATATTTGATGAAAATTAGCTTATGTAACTTTGGTACCATGGGCTGACATGCTTCCAAAATGTGTCGAACAATGTTATCTTACTCAAACACAAGTGCATTTTGGGAATAATCTAGTCAAGGACATATCTATCAATTAACCCCAAACTTTAAGTCGATGATTGCGCCAGAGTCCTAAGAAGTTCTCGGTTGATGAGTCTGTGCTTCTCGGAGATATAATTTGTTGGGTTGAATGTGGTTTGCCCCATTTCTAGAGCCACAATGAAGACAATGTATACGGGTAGAGGAGGAAGAGTGAGAACAAAGCAATTTGTCTACACATTCCATGTGGAAGCCATGGTTGCAGCTGGGAAACACTCTCACATCTTCTCTTGCCATGAATTCTGCCAAGCAAATAATGCACTCAGTTGCAAGTTGTGGGGCAATAGATTTGCCATAAATGAGAGACAAGCGAGCCTTTATGGATTTGTCATTCATGCCAATATTAGACCATATGGTGGCCATATGATCATGGCATAACGTCCAAATGTTGTCCCATCAAATGACTAAAGCCAGCCCCGCCAGAGATATGGCAAAACAAAACAAGGCAAGATGAACAATGATAGTGCTTTATGTCATAGGATGTCTAACACTAAGTGTATATTAAAGTCTAATTTAATACAAAAAACTTAATTCCACAAATTTTAAGGAAAAATAAAGTTGGAAACAAAATTCATATCACCATGACCTTTGCACTCATATAAACTGTTTCCATAATTGAAAGATAGTGCGTGAGCAGGCTACCATGTTAAGGTGTTATTAACACCTACAGAGTCACGACTAGGGTTGCAATTTCAAAACAGACTCACTCATTAAATTTAACGGTTTTCACACCTCCCGACCTATCTTCACAGTTTTAAGGAAGGATTTTGATGGTTTTGTAAGTTTTTAAACTACGGGCAAATCACCCCCTAACAATCAATTTACTCATCGAATTTCGTCCCTGGTCACAGCTTCACCACGAATGACAAAAAAACTTTGCAGACCCTGACACCTTCAATCACAGTGATTGGGCTAACACATCAACCTTCCCTGTGAACTGTCTCCAAGAGGGAGTACCACTAGTTGTATCAAGTCACCTGATATGCCACCAATCCCGTCTACCAAAATCTCCATCGTCATCAAAACGTTCTAATATCTTTGTATTTATACGCATAATAGTTAAAATGTACAGTCATGTATATCAGAAGTTGGACCTGGGAATGCAATCCAATAATCCTTCGGGTCCCATCAGTTTGAGTTCTCTGATTTATCCTCTAATTGATCTCAATCATTGAATTAGTGAAGAGGAGCCAAATGTTTAGTTCTTCTGCCGACCTAGCACAGTTTGTTGTAGTTAAATTTATCATCGTCGAAAGTGGAAAGTTACCACGAGCAAGGGGTAGATTCTGGTATACATATATTTTTTATATGATAAAATTTGTGATTCAAATCAGATTTGTGGTGGTTGTTATATCATTGGGCGAAAGCAACTTTACGATATCCAGAGATAATGCGTAAGGCTTTGATGAAGGCGAGTGTTGAGAAATTTATAAAATGGAGAAACTTCAAAGCATTTGCATGGATTTTGGGCTTTCAAGCGAACAAATATATGTTTCCATACAATAAGATAAAGATGTTCATTCAATTCTAGAGTTTTGTCATGTAATTCTAATTTTTTAAATATATTATCATGTAAATATGGGACGGTCCAAGAATTGCCTTCCATCATTTCAATACGTATGGAGCTCTAATTTAAACAGCCTACATATGTAGCATAGAGTGGCACGACGCTAACCTATTTGACAAGTGTTATAAATGTGTCGAAGAGAAGCAGAGTATGAGAGGAGGAGGATTGGCATGGAGATTCGGGTCGTGACTGCCCACCTTGTCATTTCTCTATGAATCCTCTGCTCCTCATTACTTTAGCATTCATCCCTCGCAACTTCTGAAGAAATTAGGGAATACAGGAGGACAAACGTTGTTTAGCCCTGGTGAATTCAATTGTATTGATATAGTTGAGTAGAATATATATTGAAATAATGACTGGTAATTTCAATATGGCTACAGAGCTGAGGCGGGGAGTTATCAATGTGGTGGTGTTGGTTATCTTACCAGGTTTGCTGATCCAGGCCGCTTCAATGTTCTATGAGAAAAAGTTGGATAAATTAGTAGAAAATAGCAAGATTGCTCATGTGAAGGATAAGGCTGGTGTAAATTTTCGTAGATGTTCTATGCTTGATGCAACTTTTACTTTATACCCGATATCAAATAGCAATCACATAAACATGAAAGTAAAATGTTGATAGAACATACTAATAGATCAACAGAAGACAAGCCAAAAATACACTTAACTTGATTAGCAAAATATATGTGTTGTGGTGCGTTACAGCGGTCAACAGGATGCTTCAACCAGCAAAGTCTCCTCACGGTCAGCCAACCAGAATGTGTCACACAACCCTCTCGGACAGCTTCTACAACAGTCAACCCAAAGTCAACAAAAGTCAACGTCGTCCAGTCAACGCAAAACAATAGCAACAAAAAGTCAACGCAGCCAAGTCAAAGTCAACATCCAAACTCAGTTTTTGTGCCAAAAAATGCAGATTGAGGAGATCAAAGTTTTAGGAGAGTTTCGGGTCAATTTGACCAAGCATTGACCAAAGTCAACGCTGGTCAATTCTGCGCTGGAAACCCTAGAATAGTCTGAAACCCTAGTTGTTGCTTTTTCCCACGTGTGAGTGAAGAGAAGCCTCCAAGATGATGATCGAACCAATCAGATGCAAAGAGAGAATGTCTGATGAGTGATGGTGAAAATGACCTCCAATGTTGACCTATATATATCCATCAGTGAGGGTGTGTGACACATCTGTTGAGACTCCAAGCCTACATTACAATTATGGTCGACCTTGCACATAAGTGGGATTAATTCAAAATAAATGTTCTGCTCATCGGATCAAGATGGTCTTTAGATCGATCTTGCACCTCTCCGAAAGATAAATCCAATAAAAATATTGGCATCATCATCTGAGCATCACAACATGGAGTTTGGACCTAGTTGCCCAAAATTAACACTCCCTCTCAACTAGGGAGAACTCCATCCACCTGTGCCATCCAAACATCGTGCGTCATCTCGTCGTAACTTGCTTTGTTGGCTTCTTTATTTCAGAACAAAGAGGTGAGTCACAAAGACATCACTCTCGGCTGACAAAATCAGCTCAGAGGTCCGAAACCTCTATAGGACTCAAAGGAGTCACATACCAACCCGAAGTCAGTTGGAGGTCTGAAACCTCACTACACTTGATCCCAGATCAAGTGGTTGGACACGTGCCATCCAAGACATAGAGAGTACGGCAATCTCCGATGCGTCCATCGGCCTTGCTACTGGTCTCTAGCTTTTCCCACCTCATTGGCCAAGATGAGAGGTACTTCCCATGAATCCGAGACTCCATGGGTAGGATGCATACGGGGTACAGATCAAAGAGAGGTGAACCAACTCAATATCATAACGGTGGGGCAGAAGCACACCAACAAGGTTCGGCAAGCCTAGCCCTGTGCTTGCTTACAGCTCCAAGAAGCTATCCCCAAAGCCCCCTGGAGCTCCCAGAGCTCATCGTCCAACAGGACCCTCGACATAGGGTTGTTCCACGATTCCAAGATTCTCACGGAAGGTTAGGAACTTGACCTTCCCCAAGGGCCTTGTGAGAATATCCACGACCTGCTCATCAATTCTTATATGATCAAGCCTTACGACACCTCGTTGTACCATATCCTGGATAAAGTGGTACCTGATATCAATATGCTTGGATCGATCGTGGAACACAGGATTCTCTGACAAACGAATCCCACTCTAGTTATCACAAAGGGTAACGATGGTATCTAGCACATGCCCGAACAGCTCACTGAAGAGCTTTCGCAACCAAACTGCTCCACAACAAGCCATACTCACTGCAATGTATTCGGCCTCAGTGGTGCTCAAAGCCACCGACTTATGCTTCCTGCTCATCCAAGATATCAAAGCAGACCCAAGTGTGACGCAGCATCCAGATGTGCTCTTGCGATCCACCACACTGTCAGCCTAATCGGCATCAGTATATCCATGGAGTCTCAAACTCCCGGCAGTGTATCTCAGCCCATGGCTTATCGTGCCCGAAGATATCTCAACAGATTCTTGGCACCAACCCAGTGAATGTGATGAGGATCAACCATGTGTTGACTCAAAGTGTTCACTATAAAACATACGTCCGGACGAGTGTTCACTAAGAACATCAAGGCCCCTACGAGTTGACAATACTCGGTAGGATTTGCTAGCACGGGCCCAGCAGCACTTCCACTCAACTTCTTAAAGTTGAGCTCCATCGATGTCGACATAGACTTACAATCCACAATTCCTTTTCCAGCAGCTTCACAATATATTTTCCTTGAGAGATGAAAATCTCGTCAGGTCTCTGCCAGACCTCCAAGACTAGGAAGTAATGCATCAGTCCTAGGTCCTTCATCTTGAACTCAGAAGCGAGCTCCCTCTCACACTGATGAATGAGAGGGTCAGCACCTGTCAAGAAGAGATCGTCCACATAGAGAACCAGAATGAGAGGTTTTTCTCTATCAACCTTGAAGTAAAGGTTCAGATCAACATTACTATGAGTGAAGCCCAGCTTCATCAAGTAGCCATCTATCCTCTCGTACCAAGCCCTGAGGGCTTGCTTCAACCCATAGAGGGCTTTCTTCAACCTACATACATGGGTGTCTCTATCCTAGACTTCAAACCCCAAACGTTGCTCCACATACACCTCTTCCTTTATCGAACCATGCAGAAAGGTGGTCTTTACATCCATCTGATGAAGATTCCATCCTTGTGTAGCAGCAAGGGCTATGATAGATCGGATGGTGGTATATCGGGCCACAGGGGCAAACATATCATCAGAGTCTACGCCTTCCTTTTGAGAGAAGCCTCGGGCAACGAAACTTGCATTGAACTTTTCAGTGCTACCATCAGATCCATGCTTGATCTTATAGAGCCATTTTGAGGTGACAACAGCTTTGTCCTTCGGTCTCGGAACCACATCCCAGACATCATTCTTCTAATGGACTCGTACTCTTCGTGCATAGCATCCTTCCAGACTTGATGCTTTACGGCTTCTTCTAAAGATCCAGGCTCAGATTGTACAATTGTACTCATGGCTGCTAGATACCCGTGGTATCTATTCGGCTTCTTGCTTTCACGGAATGTCCCCCTTGGGGCCATATGTCTCTCAACATCTTCGAGAGTATCCTGGAGCCATGAGGGTCTTCTCTTCATTGAAGGAGATGGATCAATGGGGTCCATCGGTCCTTCAACATCGGGCATCATCTCATCCTTTGATTCCCAGACCTTACTTCATGATCTTCCTCAGAGCTCGAAAGATTTATCACTTTCCTGAGGGAAGCATCTTCATCAAAGGTAGCATCGTGACAAATCTCTACTTCTCTTTGACCAGGCACATAAACACTATAAGCCTTCGAAGTTTCACTGTATCCCACAAACATTCCCTTTTTCCCAGAAGCATCCAGCTTGCTCCTCTTCTCTTTCGGCACATGAAAGTAAACGAGACAACCAAAAACTCTAAAATGAGAGACATCAGGTTTCTTACCAGAGAAAACCTCTTCGGGAGTTTTGGAGTCCAGAGCAGAATGCGGGCATCGATTTTGTATACACACAGTAGTGTTCGCAGCTTCTCCCCACAAAAACTTCGGAAGACCTTGGTCACATAGCATGGCACGGGCAGCTTCCACAATGGTCTTGTTCTTTCTTTCAGCAACGCCATTTTGCTCAGGAGTATATACGGTTGTTGTCTCCCTCTTGATGTCAGCTTCTCTACAAAATTTATTGAACTCATTCGTCTCTGCAAAATTTATTGAACTCATTCGTCTCATATTCAGTGCCATTATCGGTCCTCAAAATCTTGATCTTCTTCCCTATTTGATTTTCCACCAAGGCTTTGAAAGTACGAAACCACATGAAAGCCTCATCCTTCTTCTTCAAGAAATATATCCAGGTCTTGCGAGAGAAGTCATCTATAAACGTCATATAATAAGAACATCCTCCCAAGGATGTCACGGGCAGCATACCAAACAAATTAGAATGTATCAATTGCAAGACATCAGATGTCTTTTTGACACTTGAGGGGAAAGGTCCCCTTGTATGCTTTCCTTTGGCACAACCCTGACATACACCTTCATGATCATTTTTGAATTCGGCCATTCCCTGTCACCACCTTCCTTGCTTCGGGAAGGGCTTTGTAATGAAGGTTTCCAAACCTTTGGTGCCGTAGTTCAGTTTGACGAATAGTATCACATGTCATAGCCCCCAGTGGACTTCCTCCAACTTGGTAGAGTGTATCAACTCTAAACCCAATCGTGAGAGCTTCCTTGAAACTCTTCTTCTAGATGTGTACCTTCCCATCGACAAATGTCACCTTGAAACCTTTGTCTTCCATTTTTCTTGTTGTTGTTGTTATCGTCATCCCTAGGAGAATCCCTTCTATTAGGGCATTCTCTAGCATAGTGGTCGGTCTTGTTACATGTGTAACATCTTCCTTTCTTTTCTCGGGCCCCTGCTCTTCCATAGTTCCTCGGACCACCATTGTTCTTCTTCTTAGCACGAGCGGTGAAGGCAGCATTACCTTCATTTTCATATTCCATCATTCTTGTTTCCTCTTGAGTGCATCTCGACAACACAGAAATCGAGGCAGTCGTACAACACAGATTTCAAGGCAGTCGTACAGCACAGTTTTCGAGGAGGTCGTACAGCTGACTGGCACAGTTTTCGAGGAGGTTGTACAGCTCTCTGGCACAGTTTTCTATGTTGTCCATACAACATTTAAGGCTGTACATTTCTCTGTAATTTTCTGTTTTGTGTTGGCACGAAAATCGAGGTGGAGTACAAACACGGTTTTTGAGATAAGTACATTTATGTGGTTGCTGGAATTTTTCCTGTACTTTCCATTTCTCTGTAAAAGCAATATTCAAAAATAAATAGAAACTTTCGAACTGGTTTTCCCCAAGAGTTGTAGGTAGTTTTTCCAGAGTCATATTGACCAAAAATTAGCGTGTCAATTTTCTGTGTGTGGCTGAAAATATTTCTGTGTTTTTATTTCTGCAATTTCCAACACTTTGAAATTTCCAGAATTTGTGTTTTCAGAAAATATTTATTTTTCCAGCTTGTTGAATGTATGGTTATGAGAATGGGCATTTAACTATATGGGAGTGAGTCACAAAATTTCTACATGGTATCAAAGCCAGTTTGCTGAAAAGTACAGTTTGGGACAGCAAAAAGAAAAATTACAGCAAGCTGATTTTACACACAGAAAACTGAACCTTTACCACAGTAGTGAAATTTTCAGTTTATTAGGACAGCGAGCATGTCTTTGGGCTTGAGGGAGGAGAATAGGTTGGATGGGCATAGTAACTACAGTTCATGGAAGGAGAGAATCTAGAGTATCTTTGAGGAGGCAGAAGTCTAGGGTATCATGGTTCATACCCAACAGCACCCTGTAAATGTGCCTACTGACGCTACTCAGCTGGCAGATTTTAACAAGAAGAATATCAAGAGAAAGAGACTGATTCTGGATGGTATTAAAGACCATGTCATTCCTCATGTGAGAGGAAAGAGATATGCACATGAGATGTGGACAAACTTGACCAATCTCTACCAGAGTACCAATGAAAACAGGAAAATGGTCCTAAGGGAGACGCTGAAGGCCATTAAGATGGCAAAGACTGAGAGTGTTACTGCATACCTCACAAAGATCACTAATGTGAGAGATGAGTTGGCAGTAGTTGGAGAGGTCATTCCACCCACTGAGTTGGTGCGGATTGCAATGAAAGGCCTTCCCAGTACATAGCTGAATTTTGCTAATGGAATTGTTACATGGGAGATCCTTCCCACTTGGGAGAGGTTGTGGGATGATTGCATTCAGAATGAAATCAGAAAGAACTAGCTTGGGGAGCCAAATCAGTTGAAGAGGATGAGGATGTAGCATTGTTAGCAAGGGGCAAGAAGGGCAAAGGAAAGAAGCAGGCTTCCACAAGTGGTAGTGGGAGCAAAGGCAAAGGTAAAGGGAAGCAGCAGATGAACAAGGAGAAGGACTATTCCAAGGTGAAGCGTTGGAATTTTCAAAGGATAGGACACTATGCAGTTGTGTGTCCAGAGAAAAGAAGAAAGGAAAAAACAAGACCATGGCAGCATCAGTAGAGATAGACTTTTTGGAGAGCTTTGACCAAGAGTTTGGGTTCATTGCTTGTGAGTCCACTAGTGGAGGATCACCTGCCACGGAGGTTGAGAGGGAGTGTGTGTTTCCCTCCACTAGTGGAGCATCTTCAAGTATTTGGTATGTTGAAAGTGGGGCTTCACGTCATATGACAGGAGTCTGTAAGTACTTCTCAGAGCTTTCAGAGAGTGGCTCTGAAATAGAGGTAGTACTCAGAGACAACAGCATTGTTAGAGCAGTCGGTGTGGGGACATTTAAATTTGATAGGGAACCTAAACCTCCCTTGAAAGTGTCAGATGTTCTATATGTGCCAAGGATGAAGAAGAACCTTATATCCGTCTCAGCATTGGAGAACAGAGGGTATGAGGTATTGTTCAGGAGAGGACAGGTGCTTATATATCCCAGGGGCACTCCAGCTGATTCAGCTAGAGTGATTGGTGTACGCCATGCCAAGGCGTACAAGTTTGCGTTTCAACCCCTTTTGGCATTAAGCAGTAGTATCGGCAGCAGAGCTAGCAGTTCAGAGCTGTGTGAGATTTGGCACCGCGGGATGGGGCACATGTATCATGGGGCCATGAGGACATTGCAGGAGATCACTACAGGCGTGCCAAATTTCAATTCTAATCACATTGATACATGCATAGGATGTGCTATGGGGAAGTTTGCCAAATCCCCTTTTCCTAGCAGTGACAACAAATCGACTGGGATTCTTGATTTGATTCATGTCGATGTGAACGGTCGGATGTCTCATGTTTCCTTGAGTGGATATGAGTACTATGTTTTATTCATTGATGATCACTACAGGAAGACCTGGATTTATTTCTTGAAGACCAAGAGTGAGGTCTTCAAGCGGTTTCAGGAGTTTAGAGCTCTTGTGGAGACTCAGACAGGTCAAGATCAAGTCCCTCAAGTCGGACAATGGAGGGGAGTACACCCTTGGTGAGTTTGTTGATTATTGTGCGGAGGCAGGCATCAGGAGGGAGTTCACAGTTCCTTACAACCCCCAGCAGAACGGGGTTGCGAAGAGGAAGAACAGATCCATCAATGGGGTTGCCAAAGCCATGCTACATGATCAGGGGTTACCATTGTTTTTGTGGGCAGAGGCCTGCAACACTGTTGTGTATTTGCAGAAAAGGAGTCCACATTGTGTCATGGGGCATGTGACTCCGAAGGAGGATTTTTCTGGGAAGAAGCCTAATGTTGGTCACTTTTGTATCTTTGGGTGTATTGCATACTCCTACGTACCCAAGGAGAAGAGGACCAAGCTAGAGCCCACTGCAGAGAGGGGCATCTTTGTGGGCTACAGTGATACCTCGAAAGCCTTTCGGATTTATATTCCTGCACGGAGGAGAGTTGTTGTCAAGCGAGATGTGAAGTTCGAGGAGGAGAGGGCTTTCAGGAGGTCACGAGAGTTAGAGTATCTGGATTAGCCAGACCCTCAGGAGCAGCTGAGTCAGTCACAGGGATCCAGTGGGCAGGGATCAGGAGGTACATCGATTACGGTGTCCGGTCCGTCAGTGAGCAGTGGCTCGCAGAGTCAGATGGGTGGTGCTTCGGGCAGCATGCAGAGCAGTCCGCAGAGCAGTTCACTACATAGTCCACTGATGGACAGTTCACACGGTACTTCAACATCTACAGGTACAAGTTCAGGCAGGAGGATAGCAGACACTGACAAACATTCAAGAGTTCAGGGTTCTGATGAGGATGAAGAGTTTCATTCTCCGATGGGAAAAGTGTGCTCAGGGAAGAGGAAGCCCGAGTGGCTTAAGGATACCTTGAGGGAGGCCACATCTATTGCTGGGCCAAAGAAACAGGTCAGAGGGAGAAAACCACCTCAGCAGTTTTGTAGCTATATGGCAATGGTTGCCAACATCGTTGACTCTGAAGCCTTCTAGCTATGAGGAAGCAACTAGCCAGCAGGTCTGGAGAGAGGCCATGCAGGAGGAGTATTCTTCTATGATGAAGAATGATGTTTGGGAGGTGGTGTCGAGACCTGAGGGCAAATCCGTGGTTACTTCCAGATGGATTTACAAGGTAAAGCACACTGCAGATGGCAGCATCGAGAAGTTCAAGGCAAGGTTTGTGGCTAGAGGGTTCTCCCAAGTAGAGGGAGTAGACTATGAGGAGACCTTCGCTCCCGTGGCTCGATATACTTCCATTCGCTCCATTATATCGATAACAACAGAGATGGTTTGGAAGATCCACCAGATGGATGTGAAGACCGCATTTCTCAATGGCTTCATACAAGAGGAGGTGTACATTGAGCAGCCACAGGGCTTTGAGGTGCATGGGAAGGAGTCCCATGTATGGAGACTGAAGAAGGCACTTTATGGCCTGAAGCAAGCTCCTAAAGCTTGGTACTTCAATATTGATACGTACTTACAGGAGATGGGTTTTACAAAGAGTGATGCAGATCCGAACCTATACTTTATTGTGATAGGTGAGGAGCCTCACTTTCTGGTGTTGTATGTGGATGACTTAGTCATTACGGGTGCAGAGAGACTCATAGAGGGCTGCAAGAGAGATCTTACTTTGGAGTTTGAGATGAAGGACATTGGCTTCGTGCATTACTTTTTGGGACTGGAGGTGTGGCAGGAGGAGGGGCATTTCTTCCTGGGATAGGGGAAGTATATTGTGGACATCCTTAGCAGATTTCACATGGAGGATTGTAAACCCATGTCGACACCTATGATCACTAACTGGAAGAAGCTTCACGCTTCAGATTCCGAAGTTGGTGGATCCCACATTGTATAGACAGTTGATTGGTTCCTTGATGTATTTGGTCAACACTAGACCAGATATATGTTTTGCAGTCAACACGATGAGCCAGTTCATGTGTGAGCCCAAGAGAGTGCATTGGGTTGCTGCAAAACACATTTTGCGGTACTTGCAGGGGACAGTGAATTATGGTCTGGATTATAGACAGGGAGATGGAGTGAGATTGGCAGGGTACACTGATTCTGATTGGGCAGGTTGTGCTTCTGATAGGAAGAGCACTTCAGGGTGTTGTTTTGGGTTGGGTTCGACAGTTGTGTCGTGGTTTAGCCGGAAGCAACAGTCGATAACATTGAGTTCAGCGGAAGCAGAGTACATGGCAGACAGTCTAGCTAGTTGTGAGGCCATATGGCTTCGCAAAATGTTGTTTGGCTTATTTGGTCAATTGTTGAGACCTTCAGTGATTTACTGTGATAATCAGAGTTGCATTAAACTCACGGAGAATCCAGTATTTCATGACAGGTCAAAGAATATCGGGATCAAATATCATTTCATCAGAGACTATGTTCAGAAGGGAGTTGTAAAGCTTGAGTATGTTTCCACAGATGAGCAAGTATCAGATATTCTTAGCAAAGCCTTACCACGGGGCAAGCATGTCTACTTCAAAGACAAGATGGGTGTGGTGAGGAACACTTTCCTCGGTAAGAGGGAGTGTTGAAATTTGGGTAACGGAGGACAAGTGGTTCCCTAAGGCTTTGATCTTTGGCCTAGGGAAAAGTGTCCAAAAGAATTTAACTTTTTCTCCTAAAAGTGACTTTATATGTTGTAAAGTCAAATCTAATTTAAAAGTGACTTTAAGTGATAAAGTTACTAAGTCTAATTTTAAAGTGACTTTAATAAAGTCAATGTGAAATTAAAAAGTAAAAAGTGACTTTGGAAATAAATGACTAAAAGGGTCTTTATTAAAGTGGGGTGAATTAAAAAATAGAAAGTGAGATTTAAATGCACATTTAATCTCAGCCCTATATCTAAAGCTATCTCAGTCATTGGATTTAGGGATTCCCCAAAAGTCACTTAGGGTTAGGTTAAAGGAGGAAAAGAGGGAAAAAATCATTCAATCTTTCATGAGCAGATTGAGAGAGGAGAAGAGAAAGCAAAGGAGACATTTTCTGAGCAGAGAAGAGAAGGAGAGACAGCACCATTTCAGCAAATCTGTACAGCAAAGCAAGAGCACAGTTTTCAAGGCAACAAGCACAAAAATCGAGGAAGGGAGAAGAGCAATTATTGCTACTATATTGGCATGCATTTCGAGGTCCATACAGCAGCAAGGAGGCATTGTTTTCAGGTCTGTACAGCAACAGCAGCACAGAAACCAAAGTCCGTACAGCACGGAAATCGAGGCAGTCGTACAACACAGACTTCAAGGCAGTCATACAGCACAGTTTTCAAGGAGGCCGAATAGATGTCCGACAGTTTTCTATGTTGTCCCTACAACATTTAAGGTTGTACACTTCTATGTAATTTTCTGTTTTGTGTTGGCACGAAAATCGAGGTGGAGTACAAACACAGTGTTCGAGATAAGTACATTTATGTGGTTGCTGGAATTTTTCCTGTACTTTCCATTTCTCTGTAAAAGCAATATTCAAAAATAAAGAGAAGCATTCGAATTGGTTTTCCCCAAGAGTTGTAAGGGGTTTTTCCAGGGTCATGTTGACCAAAAATCAGCATGTCAATTTTCTGTGTGTGGCTGAAAATATTTCTGTATTTTTATTTCTGCAATTTCCAGTACTTCGAGATTTCCAGAATTTGTGTTTTCAGAAAATATTTATTTTTCCAGCTTGTTGAATGTATGGTTCTGGGAATGGACATTTAACTATATGGGAGTAATAAGGAGAAACTAAAAACCGGAGTGGATCACAAAATTTCTACAGACTTTGCTATGATTTCTCATTTCTCACAAGGTACTATCGAGGAGGATGGATGGTACGTGGACAGTGGTGCGACAAAGCATATGATAGGGTCACGGGAGGTTTTTGAGACTCTAGTTGAATGGGACTCGAGGTTGCACATGATGTTGGGCGACAAGGGTCAGTTGGAGATCCAAGAATCGGGTGTTGTGCCATTCAAGATGGAGACAGGACATATGATGCGGGTCCAGGATGTACTGTTTGTACCAGGACTCAGATATAGCGTGATTTTTGTCTCGATGATTGAGAGGAAAGGGCTTGAGGTCTTCTTCCAGGATGGGAAGGAAAGACTCAAGCCTAGAGGCTCTAAGTCCGATGGGATTGTACTCGAGGTTAGAGAGCATGGTCTCTACAGGTTGACAGGCAAGCTTGTGGATCATGGAAAGGAGCAGGTGGAGCAGGTGCAAGTTCCAGAGAAGCAGGAGCAGGTGTAGGTGCAGGCTTCAGAGGAGCGGGTACAAGTTCCTGAGAAGAAGGTACACTTTCCCGAGAAGCAAGTCCAGGTTCCAGAGGCTCAGTGGGAGTCGAGTTCTAACAGGAGTTTGCAGGTTCAAAGGGAGACTTTGCAGCCCAAGAAGAGCGCATGGTTAGTGGGGAGCAAGGGTGCTTCCACATCTACCAAGAAGGAATTATGGAGGGACTGGAAAGCGATACAAGAGAAGAAGAAGAAGCAAGATACTTCCAGCAGTGACAGTGACACTTCCGAGAGAGGCGTAGTTCATAAGACAGGGATTGCTGCGATTGTGAGTGCCTGAAGTTGGGCAAGTGTTGCGAGCAGTGATGATGATGACAAGTTACTTCCTAGTCATGGAAGTATCTCCCTTGCTAAGAGGGAGTGTTGATTTGAGTAGTTTGGGAAGTATTCCAAGCCCTAGGGTTCAAGGTTTGGAGGGCAAAGCACCACAAGAGTCACTTGTGGGCTTGGAACCCAAGTATGGGGTTCTGCACCAAATCGTGTTTTGGGCATTTTTGGGAGCACATTTCTACATGTGATGGCATGAGACGATAAAGGGCGGAAAGGAGAATCCAATGCCTTGAGAATCGTTGAATTCCGAGTTGTAGAAGTGGATATATGAAATTTTGAACTTATATGATGGGTTTGCACATGTGTATGTAGGTCAGACTAAGGTGTTTTTAGGCTCATGACAATTGGCAGCCCCTCATTGTGACGTTTTAGGAAGCCCCTTTATTGGTGTATAAATAAAGGGTGAGGTGAAGGCTTAAAGGCATACATCTTGTACAACGTTATCTGTAGAAGAGGACTCGTTGGAGAGGGACATCTCTATGCCTAGCCGTAGCAAAAGAGGAGGCAAAACAACAAGATAAGGAGGTCTGTTTCAGGGTCCGAGTTGTTGTGTTGGAGGTCAAGTGTGCTCGCTGCTAGGTCGAGCCCTTAAGGGCCAAAAGTTGTTAGTTCGGTCATTGTTTTAAGGGACCGAAAGCTATAGGACTATGGTGTGCTAGGTCGCAGGCCATAGCACCACAGCTAGGTCTGCATAGGGGCAGTATAAGGGCTGACATTAACCATAGACAGCAGCGTAGCAAAGGAGGGGTCTTCTAAGGGTGTGTCGATAAGGAGGTCTGTTTCAGGGTCTGAGTTGCTGTGTTGGAGACCGAGTGTGCTCGCTGCTAGGTCGGGCCCTTAAGGGCCAAAAGTTGTTAGTTCGGTCATTGTTTTAAGGGACCGAAAGCTATAGGACTATGGTGTGCTAGGCCGCAGGCCATAGCACCACAGCTAGGTCTGCGTAGGGGCAGTATAAGGGCTGACATTAACCATAGACAGCAGCGTAGCAAAGGAGTGGTCTTCTAAGGGTGTGTCATAGTCTTCTAGAGGGTTGTTCAAGTACTGTTGAAGTTTAGGGTTGCAACAGTGTGCCCTAGTGCCCTAATCAAAACAGTCACTAACAGACTTGGAGCAGCGTTTGAAGGTGCGTTGGGTCAAAGGAGTTGACCGGATTTGGACCAGATTTGGAGCAGCCTGTGGGAGCCAACTTGGAGGCTTGTTTGAGTGAGCATAAGCCTTCATCGGTGCAGATTTCGCAGTGTAGTATTGCATACCATTGATCTAGTGGAGGGCAATGTGTTGGCTACCCAAAGTAGCCCTAGACGAGTTATCTTGAAGTGATGAAGAGGAGTTGAAGGTTGAGTGAAGATGAGTGCCGAAGTGTAGCACCTTGATGGACAAAGGTAGCTGCTAGCCTACCAGATGGAGCTCGAGAATTAGGCCTACCCAAAGAGCAGATTGAATCAGCCCGTGTACACTCTACAGAAGTGACTTGCAGCAATGTTAGGCGACAGCCCTCATGGAGTCTCGATGTGTTGTGGCCTTGATGGACTAAGGCACAACTAGTGAGCCGTACGGAAGCGAAGGACCAGCAGGACGAGATACAACATCGAGTTTGTCATTGTATATTGTATACCATAGACTGTTGTATTATTCAGATTTTGGTTTAAGATAACGAAGATTGGTGATTGTACATTATTGTACAATTTTTTAAAAATTGTGTATATTTGTGCATGTGTGATTTTCTGCTTTATATTTTCCGTTGTGCAAAGTAGTTCTGGTTGAGATTCTTGGTTTGGTAGCGTCGGTGATTTTAAGACTCTAACCTACACCCAAGGTCTTGGAAATTCAACACCCGAGTGGGGTATGTTACGAGAGAGACAATGATGAGGGTGTTTATACATCATTGGTCTCGCCAACATTGTGCTGAGATCTCGTGGAGAGATAGAGTTGTTAGTCAAGGCCTTGCTATGTGACAATGTTGGTTGATATGTGTTAAAATTGGACAACTAGGTCCAAACTCCATGTTGTGATGCTCAGATGAAGGTACCAATATTTTTATTGGGTTCCTCCTTTGGAGAGGTGTAAGATCGATATAAAATTGATCTTAATCTGATGAGCAGAACATTTATTTTGAATTTATTTTTAATAATTTCAAATATGTGCAGGTCGGCCTTAAGGTTTTACACCCCCAGCAGATGTATCACACACCTCAATGATGGATATATATATATAGTCAACGTTGGAGATCATTTCACTCATCTCATCACACATCTTCTCCTCTTCTGATTTAGTACGAGCTCCTTGGAGGCAATTTCGGTTCACACGTGGGAATAAGGACGAATTACTACAGCCAGGAAGAAGGACGAATTTACTGTAGCTAGGGTTTCCATGCAAGTTTGACCAGCGTTGACTTTGGTCAATGCATGGTTCAAAGAGGTTGAAAATTGGTGGAGACTTCGATTTTGGGATGCCGTACACATTGGCACAAGAACCGAGGTCAAAAGATTGACCGAAGACCAAGTTGCGTTGACCTTATTGCTGCTGCCCAGCGTTGACTTTTCTGGACAGCGTTGACTTTTCTGGGGTCGACTTTGGGTTGAATGAGTGACTGTTTTGAGGGTTGTTGTGACACATGCTGGGTTAGCTGACCAAGGAGACTTTGCTGGTTGAAGCATCCTGCTGATTGTCGTAACGCACCACCACATTTTTTCTGTTTCTGGTTTGTCTTCTATAGATCCTCTAGTATGTTCTATCAGCATTTTACTTGATTGTTTATGTGATTGCTATAGTGAAAAGTAAAGTTGCATCAAGCATAGAACATCTACATAAATTTACATGATATCAGAGTTGAGGTGAAGACAAGCCTTATTTGTAGCAATCACCGGAGAGGATAATGGGTTCCACAAACTATGGCTTCAAGGAGGATGACAAATTGACTGGGAAGGATGACTTCCATGCTTGGAAGATGATATTGGATCTCAAATTGGAAGACCAAGATGTCATGGACTATGTGCAAGGTAAAATCCAAGAACCTCCATCCACTGCTACTGCTGCTGCCAAAACAAAGTACAAGAAGGGGGAGATCAAAGAAAAGTTGATGATCAGGGAATCCATTCATAAAAGCCTGGTGGCCTACATCTCTGAGTTGGGCACATCCAAAGAGATGTATGATAAATTGATCCTCGTGTTCAAGGCCAACAATGCAAATCAAGTACTATTCTTCAAGAATCAATTGAAGAATTTAAAGAAAGGCAAGGATGAGTCTGTCCAATCATACTTTCTGAAGCTGATTGAAATCAGGAACAATCTATTGGTTATTGGGGAGACAATAGCTGATCGAGAGATGGTACTCACCGCACTTGGAGGGCTCTCATTCGAATGGCATGTGTTCAACACTACCATTCTAAATAATAATGTGATATTTGACTTTGACGAAGTACTGTCAAGATGTGTTCAAGAAGAATCAAGAATGAAGGAGTATGGAAATGAAGGAAATGCTGCATACATTTCTCATTCTAGAAAGAAGAACTCTGGTGGTCCGAAGAATAAGGGAAAAGCAGGGGCCCAAGAAAAGAAAGGCAAGTGTTTTACTTGTCATAGGCCTGGTCACTATGCTAGAGAATGTCTTTTCAAGAAGGATTCTCCTGATGGTGATGATAACAACAACAACCGAAGGAATGGCAATCAAAGGAACACCAGGTCCAAGGGAAAGAGGAAAGCTCCCTTCGGTGGAAATGATCAACCTTTTAAAAGGTCAAGAAACTCCAGGTATGAGGAATCACATGTTGTTGATAAAAGAAATGAATACATTCTTGTATCTACCCTCTCTGTTGCATCCCCACCCGACACTATGGATGTTTGGTTGATAGATAGTGGTGCCTCAAGGCATATCACTGGGTTCAAGGAAGCACTTTCTGATATGGTTGAGAAGGATACTAATCTGGAAATTATCCTTGGAGATAATGCCACATATACCGTGAAAGGGACAGGGACTGTGACCCTCCACTTGTCTCAATGTCAAGTCCTCCAGTTGCAGCATGTACTCTATGTACCAAATTTGAAGAAGAACCTTGTGTCTATATCGGCCATGGAAGACAAAGGTTTCAATGTGGCATTCACTGATGGAAAGGTGCTCATGTGGAAGAAGAGCTTCAAGGAAGCTATCTCGATTAGGTTTAGAGTTGATACACTCTACCAGGTTGGAGGAAGTCCGCTGGAAGCAATGACATCTGATACTATTCGACAGACTGAACTATGGCACCAAAGGTTTGGACACCTTCACTACAAAGCCCTTCCCGAAGCAAGGAAGGTGGTGACAGGGATGCCCGAGTTTCCAAATAATCATGAAGGTGTATGTAAGGGTTGTGCCAAAGGAAAGCATACAAGGGGACCTTTCCCCTCTAGTGTCACAAGACATCTAATGTCTTGTAATTGATCCATTTTGATCTATCTGGTATGTTGCCCGTAACATCCTTGGGAGAATGTTCATATTATATGACGTTCATAAATGACTTCTCTCGCAAAACCTGGATATACCTCTTAAAGAAGAAGGATGAGGCTTTCATGTGGTTCCGTACATTCAAAGCCTTGGTGGAAAATATGACAGGGAAGAAGATCAAGATTTTGAGAATTGATAATGGCACTGAATATGAGACAAACGAGTTCAAGGACTTTTGCAAAGAAGCTGGCATTAAGAGGGAGACCACAACTGTCTATACTCCCGAGCAAAATGGTGTTGTTGAACGAAAGAACAGGACCATTGTGGAAGTTTTCCATGCCATGCTATGTGACCAAGGTCTGCCGAAGTTTCTATGGGGAGAAGCTGCGAACACTGTTGTGTACATGCAAAACCGATGCCCGCATTCCGCTCTAGGATCCAAAACTCCCGAAGAGGTTTTCTCTAGTAAGAAACCTGACGTCTCACATTTTAGAGTTTTTGGATGTACCGTCTACTTTCATGTGCCGAAAGAAAAGAGGAGCAAGTTGGATGCTTCTAGGAAAAAAGGAATGTTTGTGGGCTATAGTGAAACTTCGAAGGCCTATATGCCCGCATTCCGCTCTAGGATCCAAAACTTCCGAAGAGGTTTTCTCTGGTAAGAAACCTGACGTCTCACATTTTAGAGTTTTTGGATGTACCGTCTACTTTCATGTGCCAAAAGAAAAGAGGAGCAAGTTGGATGCTTCTGGGAAGAAAGGAATGTTTTTGGGCTATGGTGAACTTCGAAGGCCTATAGAGTCTATGTGCTTGGTCAAAGGGAAGTGGAGATATGCCACGATGTCACCTTTGACAAAGATACTTCCCTGAGGAAAGTAGTTAATCTTCCGAGATCTGAGGAAGATAATGAAGCAAGGCCTGGAAATCAAGAGGAACCGAAGGATGAAACGATGCCTGATGTTGAAGGACCAATGGATCCGATTGACCCACCTCCTTCACTGGGAAAGAGACCATCATGGCTCAGGGACACTCTCGAGGATGTTGAAGGACATGATGCCCCAAGGGGGACATTCCATGAAAGCAAGAAGCCAAGTAGATACCAAGGGTATCTAGCAGCCATGAGTACTATTGTACAATCCGAGCCTGGATCCTTTGAGGAAGCCGTAAAGCATTAAGTCTGGAAGGATGTTATGCACGAAGAGTATGAGTCCATTATGAAGAATGATGTCTGGGATATGGTTCCAAGACCAAAGGACAAAGCAGTTGTCACCTCGAAATGGCTCTATAAGATCAAGCATGGATCTGATGGAAGTGCTGAAAAGTTCAAGGCAAGATTCGTTGCCCATGGCTTCTCTCAAAAGGAAGGCATAGATTATGATGACATATTTGCACCTATGGCCCGATATACCACCATTCGATCTATTATAGCCCTTGCTGCTACGCAAGGATGGAGTCTTCATTAGATGGATGTGAAGACCGCATTTCTGCATGGTGCGATAAAAGAAGAGGTATATGTGGAGCAACCTCTGGGGTTCGAAGTCCAGGATTAGGACACCCATGTCTGTAGGTTGAAGAAAACCCTCTATGGGCTGAAGCAAGCACCCAGAGCTTGGTACGAGAGGATAGATAGCTACTTGATGAAGTTGGGCTTCACTCGAAGTAATGCTGATCCGAACCTTTGCTTCAAGGTTGTCAAGGGAAAGCCTCTCATCCTAGTGTTGTATGTGGATGACCTCTTCCTGACAGGTGCTGACCCTCTCATTCATCAGTGCAAGAGGGAGCTCGCTGCTGAGTTTGAGATGAAGGACCTAGGACTGATGCACTACTTCCTAGGCCTGGAGGTCTAGCAGAGACCTGGCGAGATTTTCCTTTCTTAAGGAAAATACATTGTGAAGCTTCTGGAAAGATTTGGTATGGTGGACTGCAAGTCCGTGTCAACACCAATGGAGCTCAACTTCAAGAAGTTGAGTGGCAGCGCTGCTGGGCCCGTATTGTCTAATCCTACTGAGTATCGTCAACTCGTAGGGGCCCTGATGTTCTTAGTGAACACCCGTCCAGATATATGTTTTGCAGTGAACACTTTGAGTCAACAGATGGTTGAGCCTCATCACTTTCACTAGGTTGGTGCCAGGAATCTTCTGAGATACCTTCAGGGCACGATAAACCATGGGCTGAGATACACTGTCGGGAGCGTGACACTCCTTGGATATACTGATGCCGATTGGGCTGGCAGTGTGGTGGATCGTAAGAGCACATCGGGATGCTGCTTCAATCTTGGTTTTGCTTCGATCTCATGGATGAGCAGGAAGCAGAAGTCGGTGGCTTTGAGCACCGCGGAGGCCGAATACATTGCTGCTAGTATGGCCTGTTGTGAAGCAGTTTGGTTGCGGAAGCTCTTTAGTGAGCTGTTTTGACATGTGCTAGATACCACTGTGATACTCTGTGATAATCAGAGTGGGATTCGTATGACTGAGAATCCTGTGTTCCACGACCGATCCAAGCATATTGATATCAGGTACCACTTTATTCGGGATATGGTACAGCGAGGCGCCGTAAGGCTCGATCATATAGGAACTGATGAGCAGGTCGCGGATATTCTCACTAAGCCCCTGGGGAAGGTCAAGTTCCTAACCTTTCGTGAGAGTCTTGGTATCGTGGAATGACCCTATGATGTGGGTCCTGTTGGACGATGAGCTCTGGGAGCTCTGGGGGGCTTTGGGGATAGCTTCTCGGAGCTATAAGCAACCACAAGGCTAGGCTTGCCGAACCTTGTTGGTGTGTTTGGGCCCCACCATTGTGATTTTGAGTTGGTTCACCTCTCATTATCTGTGCCCCGTATGCATCCTACCCATTGAGTTCAAGGCTCATGGGAAGTACCTCTCATTTGGCCAATGAGGTGTGAAAAGCTAGAGACTAGTAGCAAAGACCGATGGACGCATCAGAGATTGTCGTACTCTCTATCTAGGATGGCACGGTCCAACCACTTGATCTGGGATCAAGTATAGTGAGGTTTCGGACCTCCAACTGACTTCGGGTCAAGTAAACCAACTTCGGGTTGGTATGAGACTCTTTGTGAGTCTAATAGAGGTTTCGAACCTCTGGGCTGAATCTGTCAGCCGAGGAATGATGTCTTTGTGACTGACCCACTTCTGTTCTGAAATAAAGAGGCCAGCAAAGCAAGTTACAGCGGGATGACGCACGATGTTTGATTGCATAGGTGGATGGAGTTCTCCCTAGTTGAGAGGGAGTGTTAAAATTGGACAATTCCAAACTCCATGTTGTGATGCTCAGATGAAGATACCAATACTTTTATTGGGTTCCTCTTTCGAAGAGGTGTAAGATCGATATAAAATTGATCTTAATCTGATGAGCAAAACATTTATTTTGAATTTATTTTTAATAATTTCAAATATATGCAGGTCGGCCTTAAGGTTTTACACCCCCAGCAGATGTGTCACACACCTCAATGATGGATATATATACAGTCAACTTTGAAGATCATTTCACTCATCTCATCACACATCTTCTCCTCTTCTAATTTAGTACGAGCTCCTTGGAGGCAATTTCGGTTCACACGTGGGAAGAAGGACGAATTTACTGCAGCTAGGGTTTCCACGCAAGTTTGACCAGCGTTGACTTTGGTCAACACATGGTCCAAAGAGGCTGAAAATTGGTGGAGACTTCGATTTTGGGAGGTCATACACATTGGCACAAGAACCGAGGTCAAAAGGTTGACCGAAGATCGAGCTGCGTTGACTTTATTGCTGCTGACCTGCGTTGACTTTTTGGGGTCGACTTTGGGTTGACTGAGTGACTGTTTTGAGGGTTGTTGTGACACATGTTGGGTTGGCTGACCAAGGAGACTTTGCTGGTTGAAGCATCCTGCTGACCGCCATAACGCACCACCACATTTTTTATGTTTCTGGTTTGTCTTCTATAGATCCTCTGGTATGTTGTATCAACATTTTACTTGATTGTTTATGTGATTGTTGTAGTGAAAAGTAAAGTTGCATCAAGCATAGAATATCTACATAAATTTACAATATGATTCTATACAAATGGGTTACCAATTTGATTCTTCTTATGAGAAATTCTTCAGATTGAAAATGACCAAGTACCATTACGAATACCTCCCTAGTTAAGAAGGAGCGTTGAAAAGTAACTAGGTTCGGTCTCCATAATGACATGTGTAATTGTGATTTTACGTAATTGATGAAAAGAAGAAAAATAAAATTATTATTATGCTTGTCTCATGGGTTTCATGAGCAATGAATTTTATATTAGTATGATTTACATTATGAGTCCTTAAGATTGGTCATAAAATCAATTTGAGTCTGTCATGTATGAAGGACCCTTCTTGGGCATATTACACTTATGTATGAATCAATAGAAATGTCAAGTTGCCCTTCAAGACAAGCACAAGTCATCCCTCTTCAAATTAGCTTCCATAAGTAAACTCATGTCGGCCTAACCATTAAATGGAGACACAACTATTCATGGACTCATGTCAGCGTATTTTCATATGGCAACAACTATATATGCAGGCATAAGGTCTTCGCATTTCAACACAACAGAAACTCAAGCTAATTGTAGAGGTAATTTCAGGAACCACAGAGACAAGTTTCAGATGGATCGCAGGGATATTTTCAACATACTTCTCTGAAATAGAAACCAGATTACAGTGGAGACAAAGAACAGAATTTCAGTGATATGTCACAGTGACTCGGTGCTATTTCAGTCCAAAAGTTCTGGTGCCTTTTCAGTTCAGTGCTATCACAGTGAACTGACTTCAGTGACATTTCAGAGTTCTATGTTATTACATTGACTACAGTAGCCACAAGTCTCGATGCACTTACAGTAATGGTCTCGGTGCTCTTACAGTGATAAATCTTGATACAATTACAGTGGAGCCTATCACAGTCTCAGTGTTATTTCAATGGAAATATCTCGGTGCTACTAGCAGAAGAGAGGACGAGACAAAGAAGGTCCGAATTCAAAGAGGCAACAACTGAAGTCTAGAAGGAAGGCTAAAGGTTTGAAGCTAAAGAAGATCGAAGTGGAAGAGGACTTGTGTCTTGGTATTGGAGTAGCAAATAGGTCAGGGGTCTTGGTCTTGGTATTCGTCAATTGGAATCTCTATAAGAAGAATTTGTGTGGGTTTTCCTCTCAAAGAGTGAGAGGTTTTGGCCCTAGATAATAGCCTACTTGTCTCTTTATAGTTTATGCATTGGTAGTTGTTTGAAGAAGAAGAACATTAATAACCTAAGTAAAAGAAGATCCTAATCTAAAGAAGTAATAAGCACTCACAAACAGTTACTAATTGAAGAGAAATCACTTAATTTTTATGCCCTAGATTTCGCAACAAGCTTGCCTCTGAATTTGAAATGAAAGACCTTGGGATGATGCACTTCTTTTTGGGCCTAGACGTCTGGCAGAGACCTAGCGAAATTATTCTCTCCCAAGGGATGTATGTTGTAACGCTATTGGAAAGGGTTGGAATGGTAAAATGCAAATCCATGACCACTCCCATGGAGATGAACTTCAAGAAACTTTGTGGTGATGAAGTTGGACCTGATTTATCTGATCCATCTGAGTGTCATCAGTTGATTGGAGCATTAATGTTTCTAGTGAACACTTGTCCTTATATTTATTATATCGTAAACACCTTGAGTCAATTCACGACCAAGCCTTTACATAATCACTGGGTTGTTACTAAACACGTGCTTAGATATCTACATGGGACAATTAACTTTGGTCTTCGATATACTGCTTGCGATATAAAGTTGCATGGTTATACAGATGTTGACAGGGGAGGCAACATTATTGACAGAAAAAGCACTTCAAGATGTTGTTTCAGTTTGGAATCCGCCATGGTCTCTTGGATGAGCAGGAAACAGATATCAATTCCTCTCAGTTCTGCTAAAGTTGAGTATATTGTTGCTAGCTTAGCTAGTTGTGAAATTTTCTAGTTAAGAATACTCTTTGGAGAGTTATTTGAGCAAGTCCTGGATACAACAGTGATATTCTGTGATTATATGAGTGGGATCCGATTTTCTGAGAATCCCGTATTTCATGACAGATCCAAGCAAATTGAAATCAGATATCATTTAATTCGAGACATGGTATGGAGAGGAGCAGTGAGACTCCACCATATTCAGACCGATGAGCAGATTGTTGATATACTTATCAAAGCACTATAGAGAAGAAATTCCTAGTCTTCAGAGATATGCTTGGATTAAGGGATGTACCCCTTCCAGGTCTGGGACCTGGCTGATCAAGAACACTGAGATGTGTGCTCTTCCCCCCTGGTTGAGCTCCCAGTGATGAGGAATTGAGCTAGTGAGTTCTGGGGGATGAGGGACCTCCAATCAGGAGTATGCCCCAATCATGCATCTTGTTTCCCACCCATCTGGCCAATGGTTGTTGGCTACTTGAGATCGGATTGTGATCCTTACTAGTCATGGTAAGTAGTATCTCGCTCAAGTTTAAAGATGTTGGTATTCTTGAGTTATTATGGATTCTTAGCCTATGTGATGAGTTATTATGGATTCATATGTGCTAAGTTATTATGGATTCTTAGCCTATGTGATGAGTTATTATGGATTCATCTGTGCTGAGTTATTATGGATTCTTAGCCTCATTGGTTGAGCAGTGGTTTCTTAGTCTTCATGCTTGAGCGGTATTCAATCTGAGTCATTATGGATTCATATGTGCTGAGTTATTATGGATTCTTAGCCTCATTGGTTGAGCAGTGGTTTCTTAGTCTTCATGCCTGAGCGGTATTCATTCTGAGTTATTATGGATTCATATGTGCTGAGTTATTATGGATTCTTAGCCTCATTGGTTGAGCAGTGGTTTCTTAGTCTTCATGCCTAAAAGGTATTCATTCTGAGTGGTAGCATGAGTCTCCCCAATGATATTTGTTCCATGTTGTAGCATGTGGCTCCCTGATGTTAGGTGGAAGGATCCGGCTCCCCGATGATATTTAGGCCAGGTTGGAGCTTGCGACTCTCCGGTAATGGTTTCGTAGCCTTTATTTGGCTGAGCTTGGATTCAGGGTGGTCGTTGAGGCTCCCTTGCCATGAGTATTCTGCTTTAGACTCGAGAATGTTCAGCATGACCCATGATGATTTGACAAGTATAGCATTTTTGACACTATTGATGGTAATTCCTCCCTAGTTGAGAGGAAGTGTTGAATTTTGTGCAAATAAGGGAGAAATATCCTTAAGAACCCAAAAAAAAAAAAAAAAAAAAAAACTCTAAGTGTTAACCCCTTTCACCCTTGAAGCGAATTATTTTCAAGAGGCTCCACAAGTGCTAGGCTGGCTCTTCTAGATGGTCAATTCGACTTTGCCTAGAAACTTACATGATGGCTAGTTGGCTTGCCTTGAAACACTCTCATTCAGATCACATGATGGCTATATAAAGAGGTTAATATGCTTTTCTTGATATGTAATTCGATCATGCATACATTGCTCATCTGCTCTCCTACGCAAAGGTATTCAAAGAGATGTTTAAGGGTTAGATCAAGTGAAGAAATTTCTCTTCTATATTTTATTGAAGACTGTGAATTGGTTGTTCATTATTCTGTGCTCTGAGCTCATTGATTGGTCAGAGATTATAATTGCTCCAGACTTGTAACTAGGCCGAGATTTACATCAAATCTGCTTCCACAGATCTAGATCTGATGCATTTCAGATCTGCCTCACACAGATCTACATCCGAGCCACCTCAGGATGCCTCCACTAATTTACATCTGAGTCATTTTTTAATTGTGATTTGGTCCGAGCTTGTGCCTTCACAGATTTGTATTATATCTCAAGTTTGAGCCTCAGAAGGAAAGAAGATCTTAGATCTGTCCTTGTGGTATGGCGAGAGGATCAGCCTCTTGTTTCAGATCTAGCTGGAAGACATTGTGAAGAAGACCTTAAAACTTGTGGAAGTTATCTTGATTGATCCCTTATTATCAGTGGCAGACCTCTGATTATCAGTGGCAGATATCTTATCATTACTGGTGATCTCTTTCGCATTGGTGATAAAGCCCTTGCATCAGTATTTTATCTCTCTCACTATTAGCATATTTATTGGAAGCCTATTACTTCATTGGCAGATCTAGTGGAGATTTCTCTCTCGCATTTCTGGATATTCTTTCTTGCATTATTGTTTGGCAGATTTCGTATCTTGTATTATTATTTGCAGCAGATCTCCTTTGTATCAGTTTTTGTAGATCTCGTATTACAAGTTCCATCCTCTTGCACTTGGAGAATATTTACTTATTATTTGTGACCAGATCATCTTAATGTGAAGGCGTATTGTCTTGGATTTCTGGCACACATCTGGAGACTTGTCTATCTCATTCATGAAAGCTAATCTCCTTCTCGCACTTGCAATTCTGAAGTTGATTTTCAATTCATTAACACTCATCTTGAAGCGCGATCTTTGCTGAAGGATTAAAGGATCTGTTATTCTACATTTGTGATCAGATCTCACACTTCAAAAGATCTGTCCTAGTTTGAAAAGGGGTAATGTTGTTGTCATTGAGAAAAGGGTTTTGTACTCTGCTTATGTATCTTTGCTAAACATTTGATGAAAATCTAATAGAAGAATATTCATAAAAGGGTTTTCCCCCACAGTGGGGCTTTTCCCTAGCGTTGGACCAAATTTGATGTCTTATTGTTCTTTGATTGTCTTCTATATGGTTAATGGTTATTGTCTGCACTTAAAGGTTGAAGATCTAAGTTAATTAATTGCAAAATTTAACATGCAGATATTTTGGATTTTTGGTTGGTTGTTCTCTTGGATAAGTCAAACTTTGACTTGAATTATTATTCGTGGATTTGGGCTCATTGTACTCTCTATTGAACATTTTATGACAATCTAATAAAAGAAGAATTTGAAAAGGTTTTCCCCATAGTGGATTTTGCCCTAGTCTCCAACCAATCCTGGTGTCTCTATGTGTGAATTCTTTTCTTCTATTGTTCCTTTATGTTCCGCTACATTAATAATGATATTGTTCTTTCTATATAATTGCATATGTTGTTGAATAATGTTATGATGTTGTGGGGTGAATTCAATATGGAAATGATTGAAATGCAATTATCTAAAGCAAAGAACAATTAAGCCCTAAGAAAAATCAACAAAGTGCATCTAGTGAACATTCCATGCCCTATACTAAATCTCAAAAAAACAAAGTAAAGGCATAAATTTTTTACACACCTAGGAACACGGATATTGTATACTAGAGTAGATCTCCACTCCAATAATGCTTATAGTTGATGGCACAAAAAAATATGTAATTTCCCTTGTTTGCTTGATGAAAAACAATCACTAGACTCAAGCTACCCTTAGAGCTCAATCCCATCACAAGAAAATTCGAAAATGACCCTCAAAAACCCAAACAAGCACTTTATTTCGTCTTTTTTAATAGCAGGGCAATAAATTAAGATCAACTCGCAATAATTTAAAATAGGACAAATTATCACGATAAATTCTAGCAATAATATCAGTGAATTTGGTTTCAAAGATATTATCGCAATATGTGCAACACACATATATATAAGAGTAACTAAAAGTAAAAATATATATATTCCACCAACAGGTGCTTTTTACATCCCACTATGAGGGAGATATGTAATTCCTTCAATGCTCAACATAGAGTTGATACATTGCATTTAAAAATATATATATTAATAACAACAAAATAATACTTAACATGGAGTTGACATGTGACATTAAAAAATAATAATAATAACCAAAAAAATATTTCAATGTCCACCTTTCGTAATATATATATATATATATATATATATATATATATATATATAGCCCCAAGGGTTGGCTCAATTGGTCGAGTCCCCATCATTAAAGCACCTTTGCTATTGAAAGGTCACGTATTCAATTCTCTCAACACTCTTGGGGTCAGACTCCATGGTTGAGCTGGCAAGAAGTAATCCCTTAGGGTGGATCTGCCTGGTACAAATATTTCGTGGGCATAGCGATCACTGATCTCTGGGGTCCATGAACCACACCAAAAATATATATATAATAAGTAAAAAATACCTTATGGTTAAAACATTTCAATGTTGTGCTGCTCAATGTGAGGAAGACGAGTGCTCCATGCTATTAAAGTAGTAGATGAAGTTTTATTCCATGTTATAGACAATCGATGAAGGGATAGAACAACAGAACAGAATACACAAGCCCAATGCGTAGCAAACTTTTGATTCATGAAACAGTAACATGTAGAGTTTTATTTCAATTTTGTCGAGAGTGATTTTCACATGGAGAGCAACAACATATGATTGTGAATCTCAGTGTTTGACCGTTGACATGCCCTTTGCATCTTAGGCAATACACTTTTTACAATCAGTAGAGGCTCCTTTAGAAATCCACAAATATGTTCGAAATGACTCAAAAACATTGTTCACACTATGCCATATTCTTGTGCTAGTTGAGATTTACATTTTATTTCATTCATAAAATCCCTTTCTAATAATATAATTTGTACATAAGTTGGTTGAAGTTTGTTATGTTTGAAACAGATTATTCTAAATTTGATCTTGGCCAATAATTAAGCATCAATTCTCGTGGCAGTTCCCCGTATTGCAGAAAGCTACCCCACGTAACCATTCTAGAGTTAAAATGGTACCTTGGGTCTTCAGTGACTTCCTTGTTGGGTTGTTTATAAGCTCCATCTGAGCTATAAACTGCATAGAAAGAAAAATTATCAATCAATCTCCTCCATAACTTAAATTCAATGGTATCTTCTATGTAAGATGTACACATAGAGGTACTTGCTCAAATGTCATAAGCATACTCTATCCATGGATGCATATCTAGGAAACCAAAGAAAAAAAAAACTATACTAATGACAAAACTTTCAAGCCTAGAATAATTTATTATGCCGAGCAGCACAGCATTCGAATAAATGCAGGAGGAATGAATGCAAAATCTAACCAGTCTAATATGGTGAAAACCCTGGCACAAACAATATAAACCCTAATTCTTGTGATGGAAGAATATGACTACAATCACTGTTGGTAGCTCAATCTTTCTCTTATTTCCTATTTTAATGGTTTATTATTTGCAGTTGCTTGTGAACAATGCTAAGCCAAGCTCCGTCGACAACTGAGAATTGAGTTCTAAACATCAGAATGCACCATCATCAGCATGAGAGCTACACTTTTTCCATCAGAGAGAGAACTATGGCAAGCATCAAATGAGACCACTGCTTTAATTTTCATAACTGCAATAGGAACTCATACTTAGCAGGAAGACATATCTACTGTCAGGTGGGTTTCTTCTCAGTAGCTGCAAGGAAAATCGTTGTCCTCCTCACCCAGGTTCAAATTCCACCTTTTGACATGATATTCTTCATAAGTTGTTTTTTGAATATCATGATCAACTTGAGAATGTCAACAAAGCCTCAGGTTTACACAGAATCTGATTTACCCTTTGTACCATTCTCCAAATGAAGGGAAGTGCCCAATAAAGAAAAAAAACAAATAAAACAAATAAAAAACAAAAACAAAAGCATACTTACTCAAGCATATCTGAAACCCCGTGGAAGATTAATTTCTTGTTTATTACTTGCATGGGTAGGTAAGGGGAGGTCATTTTGACAAAAAAGTAGGTAGAAGGCTATTCTGATATAATCATGGCTTAGTACATACTCTTTCAGGAGATGCCTATTGCATCCTTTTTAATATTTTAAGTACAGAAAAGTTTCATTGGCATAGAGAAGGGAAATTTTGAATAAACAGTTTAATCATCAAGACTCTGTACAGTGTGGTGCAATTGATATGAAATTTTATAACCATAAAAGATATTCCAAGATCCCTGCCTACCTCATACACACAGGTCAAATGCCACGCATTTGCGCCGCCTTCAAACTCAAACATAACATCTAAACACGAAAACTGCAGAAAATACGGGTCTGTCAACTTACATCGATAAGGAGATACACCGGAAATCTCGATCGGTATTAGCATGGTTTCAAGTGCACCAATTGATCGAGCTCCGCGCATTCTGCAGCCATTAATGGTATGAACAGAATAAACAGAATTTGAAAGACACAATGTCCGATTTCCAAAATGGAACCGTTCATTTTTGTATATGCGCTCGAATTCAATTTCAGAAACCTTAACTTGACTCGCCTTCCAACAATTTTGAAAATCTCGATGGCTCTTCGATACCGATAACCACCAACATTGCAAATCCTTGTGCCCGCCAAAATACGAAAGCGAGGTCAATTTGCGGGAAAATAAATTTGGTCTTGGCAAGGGAACTTCGTTGAAGTCATTTAATGGGAAGTGCCTGCGAAACACCGTGCCCCACACACGGCCTGCTGAATGAACTTTTCGCATCAAGGCGCTACAGGAACCTCTCCCTCTCATATCATTGAACTATGGTAAGTCAAACAGCATAACTCTGCTTTCGCTTATGCATTTTTACTGCAAACCCAGGGATAGCAGAGCAGTTTGAAGTGAAATAGTTCACCCCTGAATTGCAGAAAGAACTTAGGGTTTTGAATTATTTAATTGACCAATGCGACGGCGCGGCTGAATTGGATGATGTTATCTTGGTGGCGTATGTGCCTTTGCTTTCCTGAAAACTGGCAACCCTGGATTTTAGTTCCCGATCTAGTGGCCTTTATTACAACCAGCAGCATGGAATGAGCTCTCTGCAACTGGGTTCAGGAGGAAAATCAATAACGGCGGAGGTGTGGGAAGAAGGAATCTATGAATGGTTATATGGAATATTACTTGGAACCAGAACTCGGACCAAGACTCTACAAATCGTAGCAAATGTTCATAGGCAACTTTCCCGTGGACAACCGCTACAATTCAGAGTAAAGCTGCGCGGAAAGATTAACTAAAAAGTAAAATCGTTTGTATCTGCTTTTAACATCATCGGAATAAAGTGATATTTTATGTATTTTAGTTGGTGAGTTGAGTTTAAAATGTTAAATGTTCTGAATTTCTTGCAGAAGAGTTTGGGATTTATTTTCTAATTCATTATCTTTATACTTTTTTGAGATTTTATCTGATTATTTTTATTATATATTTTATTTGATTATTTTTATTACATTTTCATTTGATGTTCACTTTAGTTTTAAAAATTGCTTATTTTAGTTGGTGGGTGAGTTTAAAATGTTAAATGTTTTGAATTTCATGCAGAAGAGTTTGGGATTTATTTTCTAATTCATTATCATTATATTTTTTTGAGATTTTATCTGATTATTTTTATTATATATTTTATTATATATTTTATTTGATTATTTTTATTACATTTCATCTGATGTTCACCTTAGTTTTAAAAATTGCTCAGTTTATTCGTTTGCAGATATTGTGTATTGTGTTTTATGTTCACCTTAATTTTAAAAGTTGCTTAATTTATTAGTTTGCACTGAATATTATTTAAATGATTTATTATTATTTTATTTTATTTTTTAAATAAAAGTGTGTTTTTTAAATGTATATTTTCAATTTATATTGTTTTTATATTTATGGTTATGTGTATTGGTTTCTAATAAGCTATGTGTCTTATCTTATTAAGTTAATGGTGTTTTATTTTAATAAGTTAATGGACTATGGTTTAGCTTATCATGTCATGGGATGGTTGTAATCTCTATTTAAAAAGTATGGTGAGTAAGTCTTACAGGTTATAGTTTAATTGGTCAATTTCTCATTGCTAAATACCTAGTTGACTGGGAGATCACAGGGTCAATTATCATAGACACCCTCAGGTTACGCTCTATTAGTTTGGTTGGTTGGATGTGATCCTTTTAGGTGGATCTGTACGGTGGGTCATTTATTAAAGGTAAATTGTAAGAAAGTCTTATATACAATATTTTTCTTTTGCATTGATATATTACCTCAAGTGGTCATGATGACTAAGGTTGTGCATCATTTCCTTCCTTGAGAGTTTTAACCACATAAAAAAATCAATGTATTGATATTTGATATTGTTCTATTTGTTTGAGGTATTCAACCTACATGGAAATACATTGTTTTGTTGAACATTGTATTAGAGCGTGTATGAAGACCCATCTTGTTATTTATCGAAATCCTAAACATGTATTGTCGCGTGCATCGAAATATTTATGGGTTCTATTATTTATGCGTTTTTCTAGTCTAAGTGAGTTGTTCCATTATGTTCAAAACATTGCTTTCGACTATAAACACTCTTTTTTAACCCGAAAAAAATTTCCATTTAGCCAAGATACAACATTTTTTAATAATATATGGATGTATAATGTTTCATTGTGTGTTCTATATTTATTTATTTTAATCTATGTTATTCTTTTAGCTTTTCTATTTTATTCTTTGCTTCGTACTATATAAAATCCACGAAATTTTGATCTGCTAATATGAGCAATCTAAAACATAATTTCTTCTGATATAAACACAAAATTTCTCTATTAAACTTTACACCAAAATAAGAACATAAATAACAACAATCACACACTTAAAACACATTTTTTTTCTAGGGAACCCAACTGGGAAAAATCCTCTACTTGATAAGAATTTTATTGATAGAAAAAACTAAACACTCGATCTCTTACAAAATAATTGTTTCAATCTAAAAGACACATTTGTCTTTCTTGCTTGATCTAAGCTTGAAACCCTTGCAAGATTGTTGATCTTTGTTGCCCTCTACCAACATGTGCACAAGCTTCCCTTGCACACTCTTTCTCTCACAAGCTCGACACACAAACTTGTGCTTCTTATTGCTTGGTCTCACCAACTCATGCTCACCAAAACAGTGATTAAACTTGTGCCTTTGTTCCTCCTTTTAAAGGCAATTTGAATGGTTAAAATTAGTGAGTTTTCTAATTAAGGAGTGATTTTGTGATTGATTGAGCTAGCATGAGTTAATTGCTCATGCAACTCATCCTATTTCAAGTCAACCACTTGAAACTCAATCACTTGTGTTTTTCTCAATTAACTCATAGTAGAAAATCAAGAACTTGACCTTCAATTTCAACACATATGTTAACAGTCACCTAACTCATCCTAATTTTTAGGGATTGATTCCTAAAGTGTTGTAACTCATCCTAATTTATAGGAAATCACCTAATTTTTAGGAACTCGAGTCATGCACAAGAAGGAACTCATTCTGGATCCTATGATTAAGGCACAAATCAAGGAACTCGTTTCTCGCTAAAAATTTTGGTATGTACTCATCCAGGTATGTGAATGCTCTTTGTCATGCACTATGTGCGATCACAATTAGAGATTGTAATACCCTAGGTTTTTATCCCTAGTTTAATAATGTATGTTTGTACATGATGAAAGATTAGTGACCTAACTATGTAATGGTTTCAAATAGTATTAATAAATTACAAATCAATGACTACAAACGGACAAGGAGAAGAGCATAGGGGGCTATGATACCACAAAAGAATGGTAGTTAGAGAGGTTAAGCCTTTTTATTATATTTCATTATATGCATATTTGAATCGGTTGAGAAAGAGGTATTTGAATTGGTTGAGAAAGATACATAAGCTAATATATCAAATCGCTCATTTAAATGAAGATAAGATAGTAGTGTTTTTACCCCACCAAGTTATAATCAACTATTTAAAAGATCTTGAGCTTGTCCTAGGAACTATAATTTGTTATAAAATAACTAGGTTGTACAAAATTGACAAGTTCGAGTCATAATCTTTTCCATTTGTTTTTATTGATTGTAGTGATGAGTTGAGTAAACTATGACATGAATGGTTTGGTCATCTAAACTATCACTCATTGTAGCATCTATATAATCCAAATATGGTGATCAGCCTTCCTCTTGCTTCTCATAGAAATGGTGGTTGTGTTGACATCAATAGGACAATTTTGACAAATCTGCCTCTTGGCACATCTCGGCCCACTTGTAACATGCTCATAGTGATTATGTGTGGTCTGCTTCCTTCTCCTCCTTTCTCTAAGTGCAAGAACTCCTTGACTTTCATTTTTTTATTTCTCTAAATACACTTGGGTTTATTTCTTAAAACTTAGAGTAAATTCTTTGACATGTTTTTGGTCTACAAGACCCTTGTATAAAAACAATCTAGACATTGAATACAAAGTTAAGAGCAAATAATGGAGTCGAATACATTACCAATACGATTGCAATTTATGACATTACATAGGGAATTCAATGCATCATCTTGTTCCATATACACCACAATAAAATGGTTTTGCTAAAACAAATAATCAAAGCCTTACAAGAAATGTCAAATTATATGATGTAATATAAGAGATTAAGTCCTTATTTTTGGGACGAAGAAATAATTGTGTCAATTACATAATAAATCACACTCCCATAAAGGATTTAAAAATATAACATTGAAATAAGCATGGACTAAAATTAAGCCAAATGTAAACCACTTTGTGTGTGTTTGGTAGTTAAGCATGGGTTCACATTTCTAACTAAAAAGAAACCATTGTAGCCTAAGAGTGAGAACTGCATTTTTCTTGGATATATGTGTGTGTGTGTGTTGAAGGTACAAGCGATATGATTGGTTACAAACAAGGGCTCCATTGATATACATGGGTAGGTTCCCCTTCATGAACGATTGTGTCCTTTTAAGACATGCCCTTTCATAACTAACTATAGTTATCAATCATTATTTTTTATTATTCGTACATGGTTATGTTCATAACATTGTCCTCCCATTTAGAAGAGCTTTGTCCTCAAATCTT
This sequence comes from Pinus albicaulis, assembly GCA_034641835.2. Classification (NCBI taxonomy): domain Eukaryota; kingdom Viridiplantae; phylum Streptophyta; class Pinopsida; order Pinales; family Pinaceae; genus Pinus; species Pinus albicaulis. The sequence continues at coordinate 487,056,251 of CM076578.1, forward strand.
ATTGATAAAAGCTTCTCGTCTTTCTCAATTCTTGGAACAATCATCCTCGATGATAAAAGATGAAATGAATGTTTGGGTATGGTACAAAATTGCTGCACTATACAATGATCTAACAACCCCAAATCAATATTCTATGGAACCTTGTGATTATTGGTAACTTGGGATGAATTATTATCACGAGACTAGATTATGTTGACATTGATATTCTTTGGAACATAAGTTAGTTGTTTCTGGTATGAGTCATATGGATATGCATATTGATTGAGATGCCTGCTTTTATGATTTGGGTGTTGATAAGGAGTCCTTGTGATCTGATTTCCCCTTATCATGTTTGTGGTGATTCCTTGATTTACTTTAAGTACCTAATTTCTTCCATTGACGGATAGTGCTTGGTTAATCGTTGAATCTTCACTTGAAATTTATGTCTTCAAACTGCAGCATTTGAGTATGAATTTGCTTCAATATTGGGATCTTTATGAATCTTGATACTACCTTGATCATTATTTGTTCCTTTATCTTCAGTTTCTAATAAACTTCCATTGAATTTCTTCTCGAGAGCTTCATTTTCTTATTCTAATTTGTGCTTCGTAGCTTTATACTTCTTAACTTGTGCAAGTAGTTTTTAACCATGATCTTTTAAACGGATTTTTTGTTTTGTTTTTATTGTAGATGACGTCTTCAAGTCCTTTATGTTCATGTGATATTGTTTTTTTTATTCTCTTGAAGCATGAGTTTCAAAATATCTTTAAATTATTCTGATGAAGGTATGATCTATTCCGACTTCATTGTCATGTCATTCAATGTGATCATCTTATTCTTATAGCGAAACATCAAAACAATTTTCGCCATGTTTAACATGAACGTACCCAACTCTTTAAAACAAGGTAAACTGAAAATTATGTCAATCTCTTAGTTAAACATAGTTACTGCATTGAATTGAGATACACATTCGAAATCATCAATTATTACTTACAAGTTCTTAATTTTGTATTCAACTTTGAAATAAGAGGCATCTTTAATGCAATTATATTTATTCTGAAATTAATAACTGATTTTCTAAATTAACATTAATGTATTTGTAATTTTCCTCAGAGTCCTCGTTGATAACAATAGTAATATATTTTCTTTGAATATTTCCCTTTCTTGTACATAATACAAAAACATGATATCATGCTACCTTTTTAAGAAAATCGTCCTTTCATCATTTTGAAATTCTCTTCTTTTTACTTTGAGCTGAAATATGGGGTTATTTTTAATTGCCTTATACTTTTAAAAGTAACCATTTTTTTTAACAAGGGCTACATAGTAGCTAGTCCCTGTCGCTTAGGTAAATTAGATGGAAACAGTTGCACAACATTATTAATCTAGATGGAAATTAGAGGGGCCATTTTAATCTCCAATGTTGCCTCCTTGTTCATAGCTTCACCTACATATAGACACCTCCATCAATCACTTCTTAGGTTCTCTTGTATTTTGTTTTTCCTCATTCACTCCACCTTTTATAGAAACCCTTGAACAACTAGAAAAAGTATCAAATATTTCATGCACTTAGTGAAAAATATGGGTACCACCTAGCACCCTCAATGGTTTCTAATTTATATACCAAGCAACCATTTGTAGATGAAGGTTGAATAGTTAATGTCTTTAATTATAAGACTTGGCTCATCCAAGCTAATGGGAAGTCGACTCGGCTAAGTGGGGTTAGATCAAATAGTATATCTATAGTCTAGACAAGTGGAACCAACCCAAATATAAGATGAGTCACCCAAAAAAGAGGGAATTAGCCTAGGGAGATGTAAATTCATACAACAAAGTTGTAGACATACATGTAGGAATGCTTAATAGTATGGAAATAAGTGGATTAATTGCTAAATACTAGAAAATAAATTGAGAAAACTAGCTAGGAAGGGAGACTTCAGTGTTTTTTATTTCCTTTAATTCTTGGATCTAATGGCCTTTTGGAACAATCCATTCGAATAAACCTTCTAGAAGAAGCCATTTAAGAAAAATGACCTCAAAACTTGTGGGAAGCCACTTTAAAAAATGAGATGAAAACTTGGTGAAAGCCACTTAAGAAAAAAAAACCCACACTCATTTGAGGGCAATGGTGAACACATCCTTAGATTTTTGTTTGCATGGATACAAATTTGGGTTTATTTTTAGGTTTTAGTAATTAATTAGAGCATAAATAGAGAATTTAGTAAGCTTTTTCAAATTACCCAATTGAGCGGGTACACTGCCTAATAATTGATTGTGCCCCAAATACAAAAAGTGAAGAGTAGTTTAATGTTGTTTCTCCAACAAATTAGAAAATAGAGACAATTACTCTAATTTTTGCAAGTGCCAAATCATCTGGGATTTTTCCACTAAAGGCATTTCCAGAAAGATGTATGATAATTTAGTGCAATTGTAGAGAGATGAAGGAACTAGACCGTGTAGTATTTCTTGCAGTGGAGAACTCTCGTAGAGATGTGCAGTTGCTCAGAGAATCACGAATACTTCGATTCAGAATATTCCCAGACAAGATGAGATGTTCCAACTCAAAGTAGACGGCCAAAATGTGTTGGAATGCTCCCCGCCAAGTTGTTGTCTGCAAGACCAAGGCATAGAACCGAAGAGGATATTGTTGTTAAGATCGAGTGTTCCCAGTGTTTTGAGCCGCCCAAATTATGGTGGAATTCATCATGTGTATAAGAAATATTGAAACTGCGCAACAAAGAGAGACTATCTAGAGACACTAGAATGGTTCCTTCGAATTGTAAGCCAGAAAGGATTATGGCGACCACTCTTTTGGTGCTTTTCTGTACCGAATACCACGAGGAACATAGATTCTGAGAGTTTTCAAGAGTTTAGTTGGACAACGATCATGTTGCATTGATTGTAATGGCCCCTCTAAACAACAGAAAGCCTCTCAGCCCCTCTTACTGGAATTTGTCTTCACTGCAGCTATAGAGGATGACATGATTAAAATCATCATAACACAACAATTGGGTGCTTTTTGTTTATAATATAGTGTGATTTTCTGCACCAACTGAAGTGCTCTAACAAACAAGCTAGAGTGGGAGAGAATTTTTTTTCAAAACTGCAAACCTTTTATTATTATTTTTAATTAATTGCTATAACTTTAGATTTTTAGGAAGGAAGAGGTTTACACCTGTTTTTAATTTATCCATTTGAGAGCTTAAGATATATTAGGTTGAAACAGGTTCATATTGATGTATTTATGTAGTGGCAGCTTTGCACACCATAATAAAACAGATGATCACACCATAATCAAACACATGATCAATTTATGCCTACGTGATATGGTTGTAATCAAGCCTACTATTACCTGGCTATAAATAAGAACTAAGACAATAACGATTGTCCCTTTATATTACTTAACGAGTGCTCCCAAAATGGACTTTTCATGTGTCTCTCGTTCATCTCAACAAATTAAATGCATAAATAGAAACAACCAACACATCTAACTATAAGCAAGGAAGTTATTTAAAAACAATTCACGTTTTAAAAATAGAACGAGTTATTTAAAAACAATTCACATTTTAAAAATAGAACGAGTAATTGTGATTTAAAAACAATCCACATTCAAAAAATGAAGCAAGTAATTCTTTAATATAATATTGAAGAATCTAGAGTAGAGATTAACATGTAATAACAAAGACGCTTCAATCAACAAAAGTAGTTGTAGAAACATAAAATGCATGCCTCTCACAATTTGTTCTCGAAAACTAGTCTTAAATCTTACTGTAAAATATGGCATTAAAAGATAGACCAATGCTATTAAAACAAAGGACATGGAAGCTTTTTCAGAGTCATCTACTTGTCATAAGTATAAATATCATGAAATAAATGTCAACGTTTTTATGCAAAATTTCAAAAAATCCTTGCTTTGATACGTGCATTTGCATGCTTTCTTCTTGTAGGAAAATTGTGTAGATGTGTTGGAGGTCAAAAGAGGAGGCAAAAATCAGTACAACTTGATAAAAAAAATCAGAAAAGCAATGGACTAATCTGTGCATTATGATGCGTTCTTCTTGTAGCCAATCTGTGCATAAGTGTTGGAGTTGGGAAGAGTTCAAGAGTAATTTGTTTCTGATGCAACACTCTAAACTAGTGTTGTTGTTAGACTTGATTATGCAATTAAGACATTGTGAATAGAAAAACAAAGATTTTTTATGGCATTTCAAACAATTAACCATTGTGTCCCCTATCATTGTAGATGAGGGTATTGGTGAATTGCATTCAACGCAAAGAGGTTCAAATGGCGTAGAGTAAATGTTTGCAGTAGTCAATGTTCCTTCTATCTGTTCATAAAGGAGGACAATTAGTATATGTAAAAAACAAAAATAACAATTGCATATGGGGAAGTAGAAGTATTGTTTCATATGTACTTACAGAGATTGTTGCAGAGCTAAATTTTCTCAGTTCTTATGTTGCTTTTGCATTCGACTGTTTGATGAATGTTGATTGCCTTGTTCAAAGAGTCCTTCATGTTTCATGTTTGTTATGTTTTTGAATAACATGATTGGAAAATGTCCTTTTTGCAAATCTTGATCGATTTCATTGTAGAGTGGTGCAAATGTTTAGAATAGCTGCAACTATAATACAATACATAAAAAGTTATTTTATTTATTTATTTGGAAGAACAATGAAATTTAGGACTAGAATAGTAATATAAAACTAATGCAAAGTAATTGATATTATCATTGCTATGTTGTCATAAAAATTTACATCTTAAACTGTAGTGTATATTGTGAACCGATTGTCAGTGCACTTGTGACAACTACAGCAATTGTTCCAATTGCATATGTTTATGTATTTGTTGCAAGTTTTTTTACTATTGTATCTAGAATGAATTTGTAATTTTTGCAAATTGGTGGTATGTTATGTACAATAATTAATTCAATTAGTAGCAGAATCCAGTCACAATCACTACGGTCATAATTTCTTTTAGGAAGAATTTTAAAATTTGTAATTGATATTGCTTTTCCCAGTGATAGTTTTTGTTGATGCTCTTCAATGAGCTCAATTGGTACGGATAATGTGATTTTCATGATTCCTTCAACATCTGTCCAATTTGCACGTAGTATTTTTCATGCTTTGTAGAATTTATCAAGGTACGTACTATAAATGACCATGACATCTCCATTGAACAACTTTCTAGTTTTGCGACTGTTTAGTTCTTCAATTGTAACTGGAACTAAAGATGATGCTTCAGATCTGTGTATGGATGACGTTGATATGACAAAAGACAAAGTCGGAACTAAGAGACAACAGTGACGAATATAAATAACATGTTACAATAAAGCCTATAACGGTTTGTTTCAAATGTACTTACTTCTTTGATTATGTTGCAAGTGATGTTTCTTGTTGTTTTTCCACGTTTGTTGGTTCTTTAGAGCTGTAAGATGAGGTGGATGCAACATGAGTACTAGGATTAAGTATAGAAACATAACTAGTGAATTTGATGAGTAACTACTTAGGTGTAGTAGGCATTTACTAAGGGACTAATTTGTTGTTTTATTTCTCTAATTTTGATTGGGTTGGTGATGTTGACGAGAAAAGTAACAAAACTATTTCAAATGGGCTAAGTATCCAATTATAATCACGTTTGAAGAAAAAAAATTCCACAAATGAGCATAGTGAGAATAGAATATAAACAACTACCAAATCCAATTATATAAAAAGCAACAAATAATTATGGACACGAAATGTTATTAACCACTGGAAACCTGATTTGTATTTTAGTCTAGAATCTATATTGTTAGCTCTGACCATATTGAACGAAGGAAGAAAATTGCATTTTATTAACAACTATAGCATCAATCTGCCCCCAACCAAAAGAGCTTAGCACATATGAAAATGGCAGATTGAAGGGTTTTGTCACATAACAATCCCCAAGAAAAAGAGGAAAAAATTATGAACAAAAGATGAGTCAAATTGCAACCAAGATTACATAGCATAATGTAACTAGGGGAAGTACAACCTTTGTTGTAACCCCTGAATCAACAATATAACAAGATAAATAAGTTCTTGGAGGCTAAAAATAATTTTATAAGTGACATGAACATCCATGAATGTTATGAAGACATAAAATCAGAACTGTGGAGGGGGGAATACTATTGAATATATCTACTTGCAAGTTATTGACCTTAGTTGCGGAAAATTAGTATGAACTTGCAATTCATCTAAATTTTCTCAAGCGACTCTTCAAAAAATTAATATACTTCTCATCAAGGAATATGAAGAAAACACATTTCATATGTTAAAAGCAAGAATAACATATGTGTGTCTCACTTAGAGTACTGCACCACCTAATCATTAATCCATTATGGGAAAATGCAACTAAGCCTTGCAGGAAGACTAAACATTTATATTTAACGTCACAAGAAAAGAAAACAAGATTTTATCTCAGTTTGCTTCCTAACTGACTATTATCATAATGTTAATTTGAGAGACAAGCTTGTACCACAACTTCAAATTTCAGCTCTAACTCAAAATTTCAGCTAGTTGATGCAGATCTACAATTTCGGCCTCTTCTGCAGAAACACTAGGTCACTCGTTTGGTTGAAATATGGACAAATTATCCTCCTTTTGACTTCGCTTTCCCTAGACTCCCTTCCTTGCTTATTTAGCTTGTTAATTTGACCTTCTTTGACCCAAATTTAGCTTCCTTTAAGTGGCTACAATTTTTGTCTTTCACTGCTGCAAATGATGCCCTAACCTTCGCACGTGTGAAGGAGATTTAACCCAAAATAATAATAATAATAATAATAATTAATTAATTAATTAAAATTTAAAAAAAGAAAAAAAGAAAAAAAAAATTGCTCTTCTTCCTTCTTCCTTTGTTGGGTACTAGGATCCTTGCTCTTCCTTGATCAAACTCTTCTTTATTCTTGAGTGAGCGATTCTTTCGTGAGGCTGAGTTCTCCTTTATATAGCCCTTCATGAGCCCTCAAATAGGTTGACTTGCTCCTTTGAAGGTTGATCATAAGCACTTGACAAGGTCTTGGAGGGTTACTTGACTTGACTTTGACTTAAATAACTTTTTTTACAATCTGTAACATGCCCAATAAGGGTTATTCATACATGACAATGACTCTTTTGACTTTATAGACTCAATGACAAATCTTAGAAGCTCTTAGTGGGAGCTTGACCTAAAATAAATTCCCCTTGAGCATGAAACCCATGCCTCTAGAACAATAATAATAAATTTATTTTTCTCTTTTCATTCAATACATAAAATCAACATTACATATGTCATTATGAATACCAAACCTAGTTACATATTTCAACAGGGGAAACTCAGTGGGGGACATTTCTCTACATCCCCCTTTTGGGGAAACTCATAAAGGCACAAGGAAGTACACTTCCCAAGAAATGAGATTTTCATTTTGTGGGGGACCCTTGGATGTCTGCCCTTCAAAAAGAGGGACTCTTGGGCATGAATTTTCCATATGGCCTTTGAAAAATGTATGTATATATATATATATATATATATATATATATATATATATATAAAGCTAATATGAAATATTTATTTCATGCCTCCCCGGATGCAGGTGACATTGGACACACGTATGGAAACAATACCTCGCACATTCAAGATGATGAAGATCTGCAACGCAGGCCTTCAATTGAAGTGGATCCACCTCTCAGCAATAATTTTCATGAGGTGACGAAGGAAAGGACAAGAAAATACACAAAGCCAACAACCACCCTGGGTGGAACCTCTTAGCTGCAATCATTCGTATGAGCTTTCGGATGGATATGATGCTCTGCCATAACTCGATGCACATGCCTCCACATGAAAATTGTCGCACCATGCACTTGCGAACGTGTCATAATAATGCACAACATCTATGCTTGTGCCACAGTCCTACAAAAGGGGAGGCCCCTTTGTATAGTGTAACTCAAAGTTTGCTCCTTTTGGCTCATACTGCCCTATCCGCATCTATGTTTCAGTTTCAACCCACTTGCGCGCTCCACAAGCTGTGCAGCCTTCCCCCCCAATGCAAGGTTGGGGAGGACCCTCTCGGCCGTGCACCTCCCTGACTGCGCGCCTCCCTTAGGCCCCCCTTGCCCTGCTAGTTACTCCCGTCTATGCGTTCTCATCACCAAGCTCCCCCAGTTACGCATCACCACCTGCGCACCACCTTGCCCATTAGTACCACGTTGCATACTCCCTATCTCTGCTCTTAGCCCCCCATGTCCCCCCTGCCTCACTATCCCATGGCTCCGAGACTGTGCCAAAGGACAATGAGAGGCGACCAAAGAGGTGCATTCCCTGGACGCTACCAACAAGGGCTCGATAACCATTTGGAGTCCTTTGAGGGCTCCTCTTCAGGAAGTCACGCCAGGGATACCCCCCAAAGCCCTGTGCACGACCAAGAGGAGGAGGCCCCTATTCAAGATTCGCAGAGAGGCAGAAGCGGACCGAGGAAATCCACCATTGCGCACCAAGAGCACCCCAGGCCCCGCAAAACCGAGCCTATTCTGGTTTAGGAGGCAGAGGAGGAAGACACGGACGTATGGATCATGGAATCAGAGGGCACTTGGATGCATGTACTGGATGTTGAGTACCCGGTCGATCCCATCCTCTGTGCACCTGCTTCTAAGCCTATGCGTCATCCTACGACTGAGGAGGAGGCCATAGCGCAGGAGTATGTCTGTCGTATAGAGGAGGAGGATCCAGACACCGAGGATGATGCAAAAGAACCTTGACTACGCAACCGTTCAAATTTTTTTAGTTTTCCGTTATTCCAGCTCTTATCATAGGAATTTTACTTTCACAGGTGCCATGGCACATTTTGTAATTTTTTATAATGTTATTACAGGTTTTGTTTCCTCCAAGGAGGCAGCCCCATACATGCGCAACTATGAAAGCAACTATGGTTGAGATTGGATAAGCGCAACTTACCAACTCAGCCTGTAGCATATGTAATGTTTTATTTCGAATCAATATAGTTTAGCCTCAATTACCAAAAAAAAAAAAAAAATCATGCCTTTCATTGTTCATGTTTGTGATTTGTCATTATTTTTCATATATTTACTTTTTATATATTTTAGGATGTCAAACAAGGTCCTCTATGTTTGGGACCTCAATGTTTTCCATGACATTTCCTAAACTTTGGGAGGTGTCTCCACATATCTTCCAGAGTAGTTTCCCCATTCTCACACCCTCCCCCCAACCCAGAAACTTGGTGGATCATTGCAATAAACTAGCTTGTTCTAGCTGAAATTTTGAACACATTAGAAGAAAAATCAAATGAAAAAATGAAAGGCTTCTATAGTGTTGGTCTGAAACATTCACTCTATTCATTTTACTTCAATGCAAACCTTTTTCATATAATATAACCAATTGTATAGATCCATGAACAACGATTCCAGAATTGTGAAGTTACAAAACATGAAGAACGAAAGTTGAATATTTAGATTCAAAATGTCAAAACTTACAACACATAATAGGCTATAGTTTTTCCATTATAAATATTTGCTTCTATAGGTTTTGACTAATGTAGGAAATATGGAATCTCGTTGAACCCTAATAAATCTATTTTTGGAATTGACCAAGGAACACTTTTAGGACGCAATATATCCAAAGTCAGGATCTGTATAGATCTCAAAATAATTGGATCTATCAAAGATATGAACCTTCAAAAGATAAGAAGGCTTTGAGATCCTTCTTAGGCAGGATCAATTTCATAAGAAGATTTGTCCCAAATTTTGTTAAAATTGTTAAACACATGAATTCTTTACTGAAGGAGGATGTTTCTTTTGTATGGGACAAAAGAAGGAGGATATATATTGAAGAAATCAAGGACAATCACGACCGCTCCAATCTTGGTTGGCCTAGATTGTTCCAAATATTTCATTATTTACTCCTTCTCTTTTGAAGATATAATCACAAGAATCTTAGTATAAAAAGATGATTATGGAAATGGAAACCCATTGCATTTATGAGCAAGGCCCTTCAAGATGTTGAATTGAGATATACAATCACTGAAAAGCAAGTCGATGCCTTTTTCAAATCCTTAAATCATTTCAGACCCTATATCCCCAATAAATCATTGCTTATGTTCCCTATCCCACAATAAAGGATGTTCTAACCTAGCAGGATTTTAGGATCAAGAGGGAAGTAGGCATCTAAAATTCAAGAGTATGATTTGGATAATAAAACAAAGAAAATGGTCTAGGGGCAAGAATTAGTAGAGATGTTGACTGAGAGAAATGAGAGAGATTTTGAATTAGGAGAAAAAAATCAAGTTTGGGCTATCCTAAATGAATTAGAAACCAATGATTGATATGTTGACATCATTTACTGCTTGAAAAATCTGGCTACCCCACCCCACTTAGCGGATCAGAAAAGAAGAGGATTAAGGTTGAAAGCCATGCAATTTTGTCTGATTTGAGATGGGCTTGGTTGGAAGAATCTAGATGGGACAATACTTAGATGTATAATGAGAAAAAAGTTGAGAAATTGATCTTATAATTTCACTCATGATTTTGTGGAGGGCATTTTTCTATAAGAACCACTACCCACAAAGTTATAAGAATAGGATATTATTGCCCTACTATTTTCACTGATACTCATAAACATGTTAGGTCATGTTGTCTTCTCCGATTCTCACAAAAAAGAAACAACTCCATCATCTCCTTTGAAGTCAGTCATAGTTGAGAATCTAGACACCATTCCAACAATAGGGTTTGGGTTTTATTGGGGAATTCAAAGATAAATCCAGTAATGGACATCAGTGGATGCTAACCACCACTGATTATTTGACAAAATTGGTGGAAGCTATGCCAAAGAAGAAGGAAAATTAGGAGGTAATAATGAATTTCCCTAGTAGATAGGTTTATCATTAGATTTGGAACACTAGCCAAAACTATAACAGACAATGCCAAAGCCTTTAGCTTAGATGCCCTAACCACATTTTGGTTCAAGTATGGGATTTTGTTAACCCATTATCCTAAATATTATCCTTGTTATCCCTTTTTCTAGTAGGGGTACCTATAGTAAAAAAAATGGCTTGATGTTCTTCATGTTGCAAACATTGGTTTACAATTTAGAGGGCAGAAGTTCTAAAAGAAAAATTATTTATTGTTTTGTCAAAAGAAAAATATAAAAGGCATGTTCTTCATAGCCTTTGCAAAAAAAGAAAAAAATAATTTAAAGAGTAAATTGTGTCCCCAAGATCACCAAGTCGGCCCTCCAAGAGACATGTCGACTTGCTCATGAGAGACACCCATTTGCTTGATTGGAAGGCTATAAGTAGCCTATTTATATCCCTTCAAGGAACACAAAATCATCCTATCATCTTTGTTCTATGCGAAGAAGTCAAGGACACTTGAAGGCCAAAATAAAAAAGCATATATCTCATCTTCTATACCTTGCTCTTGTGGTATAAGGAAGGCAAGTGATGTTCGGAAGTCTGAGGCATATTTTTCTGTGGCTAATACAACCTGTCTGTGGCACAAGTTTCTGTGGTTAATACAAAGATCTGAGGCACTAATTTTGTGGCATCATCTGAATTTTGAGGCTGAGACAGAGGACAAATTTCAACCCTCTTGAAGACCTGTGCCAGAGCTTATTGCAGACCTTTTTGTCGACAGAAATGAAGGATATTTTATCTTGGATCAGGGATTCAATTTGAGCAAGGGAAATGATGTCTTTCCACCACTTGAAAAATATGTTGAAGAGGGAGAACTTCTAGCAGGTGACAGTTATACGTCTGAACTGCCTATTTTTACTCTTGGAGTGGATGAAACTCGGGCATCCAATGATGTGGATACTCTTATAGAGGACAAACCATTAATCTTTTTAAATGGAGCAAAAATTGTTGTAATGGATGGCCAAGAAGACGCAGTAATGAATGATGTTGTTCACAATAATGAAAATGAATATGTCGACCATGAAGAGTATGATTTTTGAACATGCATAGCATGAGGACAATGAAGAGTGGGAAAGGAATGAATATGAGCAAGAAGATGAATACTATCTATAAGATGACGATGATGACTTTGCTGGGAATTTGGTGGCATCTTCTCTTGATTAGTGACTTGTATTAGAAGATCTGTTGAAAGTTGTTTGCAAATCTGTTAAAAGTTGTTTGTAAATCTATGCATGTATTAGCAAGCACAATGGTGGTTTTTTGTTGTAGTTTTGCTTGGAATGTGAGTGTAAAATGCCAACTTCATGCATTGTCAAGTATGTTCATGTATATGCAAGTACAATGGTGGTTTTATATTGTAGTTTTTCTTGGAATGTCAGTGTGAAATGCTAATTTCATGTGTTGCTTAACATGATGTTGTCACAACTATTCAAGATAATTGTTCCTTTTGTCTGTATTGAATCTTGTTAATGATGATACAAATCCAATTTGTTTTATATTATAGGTTAATGATGATACAAATCCTATTTTTTTTTTATATTACAGAGGATCCTGTGTAGAAGCAAATATCATAACTTAATTTTAGAGCATATTATGCTTCTCAGCAGAGGGATCAGACATGCCTTTGAATCAATTACCTCACTGGCATTGCAGCTACTTCCATGTCAATAATGTAGAACTGGGTAAATATTCTTAATTATATGAAGACTATAACAGTTTGAGGAATCGTATAATTTTAAGGAATGGAGCATAAATTGATTTTTTTATAGTTTTGATATTCTCATTCCAATGTGAGCATTTTGTCTTGAAATTTTTTTACAGTTTCTTATGACGATTCCAAAATTTCAATAATATTTGTATTACATTAAAATGTTTTCTATTCGAGTAACACCATGGGTTAATTATTTCGTCGTCTCTAATGTTGAAGATACCTTGGTAATATTTTATTTTTTTAAATTTGTAGAGGCTCTATTGCACCAATATCATCATGATTGCTCTATTATATGTTAGATAGAGGTGAACACTAATGAAGGGAAGAATTACTAGATGCACAATGTATTACGCACAACAAATGTCATCACTATATATTATAACTGCACTTGCGAAGAAAGGGAGAGAAATAAATGCTCTGCACATAAGTAAACATTGAAAATATGTAGGAAAATATAAACAGTGAAATTTTTTATGAATATGTATGATTAAAGGTCAATTTTTATTACGAAACTAAAAATACATATTTAATTAGTCTATGTAGAACAATGAAAAGCTTTTATGAGTTTTTGTTTCATTTTATTTAAAATAATTAAAATAATTATTAGTGTTGTAAATTTATTTATTTATTTTTACATTGAATTAGGTTTTATTTTTCAAATGAAATATATTATTTTATTAAAAACTTCATTTATTAATATAAAATAATATTTAAATTAATATAAAATTAAAAAAGTATATTAAAATTATAAAAAATATTAATATTCGAAATTAATTTTTAGAAAAAAAGAAATGAGGTCCAGTAAAATATAATACCCAAAATGTGAAAAAACAAAACGAGTAGGTTTGAAGTCAATGGTAGGTAACCGAACAAACTGGGAAAATATTCCCAAAGTAAAAGTGAGATAAGAAAATGTGTGAAAAGTATTAGTAGTTGAGTTATGGTTTAATGTTTTCAAAGCTGCCCAACACTTATTTCCAAGTATTGGCTTAACAAATATTGTCATCCAAAGAGGACATCAACAATTTTGATGACTAGATAGAGTTGGATGGTTTGTTGATAGATACCCTTTATCTTGGTGTCCATCCTTTCCCATTTCAAGTTTAGTTCAATTCACCATCAAAGGTTGGCATCAATCACCTAACTAATGTGTCCTAGAAGATTATAATATTTTGGTAAAGGTACTTGCCTTAAATGACACAATGGTGTGAGATACAAATTGTTTACCCTAAAGTGGGCCAAGGGCACTAGTCTAACATACTCTTCCATTATAAGAGTTTGGTAAAGGTGTTTGCCTTAAAGCACCCAACAATGAGTGAAAAAAATTGTTTAGCCTAAAGTGGGCCAAGGGCACTAGTCTAACATACTCTTCCATTTGAAAAATGTTGACTTGAGTCACCTCACTTTTTAAAAATATTAGCATGAGTCACCTCACTAAATGTGTACAAGCTCTTGAGTCATAATCTTATAAGGGATTTGAGCTAGCTCTTGAGTCATAGTGTCTAGATCAATATTTCCCAACGCAAATATCTTTATTTGATAGATACCTCATAATTTTTGGGTTTAGAATTTATTTCATGTCATTTTAAAAAACCCCAAAGAAATTGAACTCTAATTTTTGGGCTTAGAATTTATTTCATGTCATTTTAAAAAACCCCAAGGAAATTGAACTCCTCTGCTATGTACATTGCAAGGATTGTCATTGTTCTAGGACATTTACCTTAGTGTAGCATTCTTCTTAAATTTAACCTCTTGCTACAATGTTTGGAAGATATATAGAAACTCAAATATTGATTGTATTTCATTGTCCATATATTTTGCTTTATTTTTGCTTCACATTCCACTGTTATCAGCACTCCTTTGCACCTCTTGGTGCAAATGCTAGTTACATAAAAATAGGGTGAAATTTCTTTATAATATATATATATATATATATATCGAAAAACCTCTGAGTTTCTAGCTTACTCCTACGGCCTCGCTTATGCGATCCGCACCTTTGCGGTGAGATCCTCCTAGGATCCCACATGTAATCCTCTGCGGCTCAACCATTGGGTGGGGTAGTTCTTTCTCTAGGTTCGGGTTTCTCTACGTGGTGTAGCCGTACTCCAGTCTCCTCTTTGATTGCCTCTCCTTCAAATAATGACTCGACCCCTTCTACTCACTCTGCGCCACAACCCCCTCCTTCGAATGATGATGTTCGTTCGTCGCCGATCTCATCTAAGTGCATAAATAAATGCATCAGGAAAAAATTGGATTCAACTAAACTTGTGGTTGGAGTCGACATCCCTCTTTCTGAAGTTCCCTGCTACTTGGAAAAAGCATTGGTTGGTCGTTTTTGCGGACGCATGGCAAATAGAGAAGCTATTCAATCTTGGTTGGGGGACAATTGGAAGCCGCTCCTGATATATGCCCCTGATTTTCATAAATTGTCGCGCGGTTGGCTTCTGTTTAAGGTGGCTTCCAGTGAGGACAGAATCAAGCTCACTGACAGAGTATGGAATTGGGGTCCGACAGGGTTAATTCTGCAAAATTGGGATACCAGTTTCAATGTGGAACACACTGCGCAGCACCTCCAAAAAGTATGGGTTATCCTCCTGGGTCTTCCACAATTTTTCTGGCAGCAACACATCTTGGAATCCATTGGCAACAAAATCGGTTCCTTTGTCACTCTTGAAGCTGATTGGGAGTCCAAATTCGACAGGCGATGCACAAAAATTCAAGTAGAATTGGATGTGAGAGAGGGTTTGTATGAAGGAATTGTATTGGATATGCATGGAAGAAAATGGTCGTAGAAATTAGACTACTGGAAGTTACCCTTTAGATGTTTTTTGCGCCGTCAGATGAGGCATTTAGCACAGGACTGTTTAAAGGAGGACCTCTCACGTCCTCGTTACAAAAAAATTTGGGAGAAAAAAGATAATGTGAGCAATTATAAGGCTTCCATCCTTGCTTCAGCTCCGTTAGAGTCCCCTGTTGAAGATTCAATAGTCATGCCAAGCATTGATGTGGTGAACTCCTCCACAGGTAAGCCCATTGATGTTATTTCTACGGCTCCTTCTTCTCCTAATCAAATTCCTGTTGTCGGTTGCAAGGGAGGTGATGTCGTGCCTCCTATCTCTCCTAAGGTCCTCCCTTCTGGTGACTCAGTGACAATTCTGCCTCCCCCATGTTCTTCTCCTTCATCTTGCCCGATCGTTGTTTCCCCTGTGTCTGACGTCTCGAGTCTTCCTTCTAGCCCTTACACCGCCAAGTTATGGTCGCGCTCTTCCTCTCGAATTAGCCCTGGTCCTTCTTCCAAAGGTGGTCCTGCCATGGTGCCACCTCCTAAAATCTCACTCGGATGCAAATCAGCTTTGTAAAAAGCTCAAAACCAAGCTTCAATGGATTTCAGCGCAGGAAAACCAAAAACGATTCAACGGGATCTTAGAGCAGGGAGCGCCCTTAACAAGGGCATCAAATGATCCTTCTCTCCTTCAACATGCGGGGTCTTGGGGGCGCCCCTTCACAATTAGCCCTCAAAAGGTTGTGGCATTCTGTCAATCCAGATGTCATATTTCTCCAAGAAACAAAATTGCCTGGTCTCCGAGCTCGAGATATCTTATCCAAATGGCTTGTGGATTGGTTTTTTTTTCTCTGTTGATGCAGCAGGATTGTCTTGAGGCCTTATTATTGCTATTAGTCCCTCCCTTATGGTCCTTTCATCCTCCTGTTCCTCTTCCTATATTAAGACTTCCATTTTCGATCCTATTTCAGGTAGCTCCCTTTCTCTTCTAAATTTGTATGGTCCATGTGAAAATAAGCGGACCTTTTGGGGAGATTTTTTCCCTTCTTTTGGGTGGCGATTTAAACGTCACCCTCTCTCTTGAGGAAATATGGGGTTCTTTTGCAAGACTCGAGCCTCTTGCTCCATTTATCCAATCCATATTTGAAAATCATCAATTAGTGGATGTTTGGCCCACAAAATTGGAGCCCACTTGGTGAAATAACAGAAAAGATCTTGAAGCTATAGAAAAAAGATTGGATCGGTTTTTAATCTCTGAATCTCTGTTAGCTTCTAATTTTCGGGTTCAGTCTCGTGTTGAGTCGAGTGGCATATCAGACCATAGGCCTATTATGCTATCACTGGTCTCTCCCGAATTAAAGCCTCCAGCTCCGTTAAAATTCAATCCTGCATGGCTGATGGAAGAGGATTATAAAGCACTAGTGGTCTCGTCCTAGATGCATTTGGCTCCTTCCCATTCACAATCTTACATGCAGATGTGGGTAGAAAATATTTCAAAAATAAGGAAGGTTACTAAAACATGGGCAAAGGCTTTTCATGCAAAACAACAGCTTCTTTTAAAATCCATTGAAGACGAGATAAGAGAGATTTATAAATAGAATTCCACTGGTGTTCTGTCGGTATCTGAATTGGAATCCCTAAAAAACCTGGAATTAAAACGTCATAAGTTGCTACAACAAGAAGAACAATTATGGCGCTTAAAGAGTCGTGCGATCTGGATTAAAGAAGGGGACAATAATACTAAATTCTTCCATCGTTTTGTAGCCCATAGAAGAAACCAAAATTCCATTTTCGAAATCAAGAATGAGAATGGGGAATTGGTGCGTTTTTTCAATGAAAAAGCTAGGGCAGGGGTTAATCATTCCAAAAAATTATTCTTTGCTCCTAAGGGATGCCCCATCCAAGAAATCCTACAGATTTTACAATTGTTCCCACGTATGATCTCGGATGATATGAATTTGGCTCTTACCAAAGAAGTGGATGAAGTGGAACTTGAACAAACCTTAAAGAGTTTCCAAAAAGGAAAAAGCCTCGGCCCTGATGAATTAATGATTGAATTTTTTATGGGTTTTTATGTTCTATTGAAGAATTATTTATTATTGTGTTGTAGCCCCTACAACACCCTCCAAAAAAGATCACCATTTCAAATTTTTGGAGCCCCATAAAACTAAAGAGAAATTGCTAAGTCGCTAAGTCGCCAAGTCGCAAAATTAAACAGTGAAGAAAACCGTGACCTAGCGACCTTGCGACCTCAGGTCGCCAGGTCGCCAAGTCGCAAATCTCCAAAATTAACGGAAAATGCGACCCAGCGACCCCAGGTCGCAAGGTCGCAAGGTCGCAATTTTTCTTTTTTCATGAAAATCGCGACCCAGCGACCCCAGGTCGCCAGGTCGCAAGGTCGCAAGGTCGCAAAAAACCCGAAAATAATCAACTTGCGACCCAGCGACCTGCATTTATTGCTCGCACGTGCGACTTTCTATAAAAGGGAGGTCGCAGGTCGCATTTTGCACATTCAGCGATTTGTAAGAAAACGCCTCTGACAGCTCAACTGGCGCGTTTTTTCCGGGTAAGTTGCCATTTCTTCCTGCTGTTTCCGTTTTGGTGATTTTCTTACCAAACCGATCTCCCCTTGGGCCCTTAAATTGTCTTTTGACTGAGCTTTTATGTTTTTGAGGGTTTTATGAAACTGTTGTATGCATAATTGTCCAAACCTTTCTGATTTTTTCTGATTCACCTTCATGGCACCATCCCTTGCTTCTGAAATCATGCCACAGCTCCCCCTGGGCCCAGCCATCTTGTAAATTCCCAAGAGAAGGGAGAAAAAGAGTTTCAAGGCCGCGCGCACGAAAACCCCCGGCAAGCCAGTTTGCGACCTGCGACCCAGCGACCTAGTCCCGAGGTCGCAAAGTCGCACTCTCTCTATTTTTCTGGGATTTGCGACCCTGCGACCCAGCGACCTAGTCGCGAGGTCGCTAGGTCGCATTTTCCAATTTTCCGGAGATCTGCGACCTAGCGACCCAGCGACCTGGTCGCGAGGTCGCAAGGTCGCGCCCGGACTCTGTTTTCGCAATCCGCGACCCAGCGACCCAGTAGCCCAGTTTTGCATGTGACAGTTAAATTTTATCACTGAATTGTAACTGGTTTTTATCACCATGTCGTTCTTATCGTGGGATTCCTTTATGAACTTGACAGGTGAAATTCAAGAAGACATAGAGTGCATACCTGTGTTATCGGATTCTAGTGACATGGCACCCCCGTTATCTCGGAGGAAGGACAAGAAAGTAGTGGAAGAGATTGATGAGCTGGAGGTGGTGTCCCCACCCCCAATATACCGAGATACACTATGTGCTTTTACAAAAGACGACAGCATGAGATGGTACCAAATTTATCATGAGTTCGCCACACCGGAAGAAGAATTTCTAGAAGATCTCCCAGACCGGGAAGTATACTTGGCGGTAAAGAGGTCCAAACTACATCTGGCAGGGGCACATCCAGCCATATTCCCATGTCCAGAGATCATAGACTGGATCATACAAAAGATAGACCCCGAGAAGTTTGTGATCAGGGATCACCAAGGCAGAGCTTTCACTACACTGGTAGGCTCGGATGCACACATTTATTATTCACTGCCTCGCCCAAACGAGCATTTCTCTCTAGAATGGGCTGCTGCTCACGCCGTTCCAATAGTTGATACTATTAGACAATGGTGGGAAGAGCCCGAGAAGTTCAAGGTCAAAAAGGACCAAGAGTACCCAGTGGCGAGCCTGAGGAAGGTTTACAAATTGGTTGCCGCCATGCTCCGCAGACTTTACAGGCGCCCAGATTGCTACACCTTCAGCGGCAGTTGGGCTACTATCATGGAGTATGTGACAACACATGGCACCCGTTTCAACTGGGCCGGCATACTGATGACGTCGATGCAGACCAACTTGAACTCGGCATTGGCCCCGGAAGAAGGAATGCCTGCCGAATTTTACATGGCCTCGTACCTACTAGACGCGGTTTGCGCCCGAGTAGATTTTGATGGATGGGAGCACAACTGGGACTCTGAGCAGACGCGCGCAATTCATCTACAACTCAAGGTATTTTGGGAGTCCAAATACAAACAGGATATTGATCAGATTTCCCAAATATTTATTCCCACTCTGTACAGACATTTATTTGGCCAAGACGCCCCTTCCATGTCGTGGCGGGCCAAGGAGACTCTGGTTAAAGTGGCACACTGGTTCCCTTTCCCTGGATACACCTTCATCCGAGTCTTTGGAACTTACAAGGTGCCACATGCTATGCCTCGCTTCGTGATAGACAAAATGCTTATTTAGGAGGTATGCTTTCAAATGTCACACGGATTCTCTAGCATTCTGTCTAAAGGCAAGAAGAAGCCGTGGCCCACGCTACCTCTCACCATTGGTGCATTCACAGTTAAAGACTTCAGGGAAGTGACAGCAGAAGCAGAAGCAATGAGAAGTTATCAGCTCGAGGCGCTTGAACACAGAACATATGACCCAGAGAAAATAGTCCCTGAACACTGCCGGAGAGCCAATTTCAAGTGGACTTATCAGCATCTTGAGCGCCCGGCGGAAGATGAGAGAAGAAACTGGTATAATGCTGAAAGACAACTTGCTCCGGGAATTGACGTAGTCCAGGAAGACCCAGATGATCAGAGCTTGGAAGACAGAAGTCGTCAGTTAGGAGGTTCCTCTTCATCTTTACTAAAGAAGTCTCGAACCAACACAGGGCCTATTCCATCCATCAAACAAAAGGAAGCAGAGGCAAGAGCCCAGCAAGAAAAGGAGAAAAAGCTAAAGGAGGATGAGGAAGTGCGCAAAAAGAGTGCAACAGCAACACAAAAGAAGAAGCAGGCCAAAGAGGCCAGGAAAGAAAAAGAGGGCAAGGAGGCACAAGCCGCAGCAGAACGAGCACTTAAGGCAGAGCTGGACAAAGCAGAGGCTGAATGCCAAAAGAAAGCCGAACAGGCTGCTGCAGCTGAATAGAAGAAGAGGGCCGAAATAGAAGCAGTAGCAGAAGCTGAACGCCGGCGGAAGGAAGAAGAAGAAAAGAACACAGAGGAAAGGGAGGATGACATGCTGGACGACCTTGAGGTGACTCCTCTCGATATACCTCTGGGCCGTACAAAACTCTCTGATGTCAGATCGCCCCATGTACAGGAAGAAGATGTGTTTGACTTGACCAGACTCACATTTGATCAGTTTTCATTCAAAATTCGGCAAGAGAAGAGGAGGTCACTGGCACAAAGCCCTTCTGCCGCATCCACAGTGGCAACAGGCAAAGATATAGTCCTTGACACCAAGACTAATCCCGTAATGATAGCGTCAGCAGGTACTGCTTTCGCCGCGGCTACGGAAGAGAATGTAACCCGAATGAGTAGAGAAATAGTATCTCTACAAAACTGACTGCACGCAACGGAGCAACGCGAGAAGAGAGCAGAGCAAGAGAAAGCAGAATTGCAGGCAGAAGTCCAGCAACTTCGAAACCAGGCTCTACCAGTAAATGAAGTCTCGCTTGCCATTTTCAAGGAGTGTGAGGTGTTGGAGGTGACTATGAGGCAGGTATATGGTGAAATGTTCACCATCAAACAAACAGTCGCTCCACTGGCAAGAGCACGAACGGAAACCAGGCAAAGACAAGAGCAGCTCAGAGAGGCTTCACAGGCCAAGGACAGGATGATGGGTTGGACAATACAGTACCCTCAGGCATCTGAAAATTTGCCTAAGAGGGACTGGATTCACACGCAGGATGCAAAGGTTCAACTCCGCATGGCGATACAATCTGGAGACAAATTGTCTAAGGACCTGGACAAATTAATGTCCTCGTACAACCACCTGATTAGTGGTATCGACTCAATGCATACGTTGCACCACATTCCATCGCTTGGGGCATTAGACGAAGAGAGAACCTGGGAACAAGTGGACCAGGACATCCAATCATTTTTGCAACCTATCAAGCAAGCTGCTGCTGATACAGAGCCCTCAGCATCTCAAGAACATCTGAGTCAATTTATTGCCACTCCTGCGCGGATTTATACCAAGCTTGCCTCGCTTTCAAATCAGATCGGACAGAAAAGGGAAACCTTAGTACCAAATGCTTTGGAATGTGTGCATCGATTGAAGGAGGAGGTACCTCTGGTTTCCCCCATAGCGGCAGAGTACCGGACATGGCAGGATTTCCTCAAGGAGCAACAGGTTGACGTTCCTGACCTTAACATTTCGCGTCCATCTCCGCAGCCCGGTAGCAGCAAGTCATGAGCAGCAAGTAGAGCCAGGTCGCAAGTCGCACCAACAGGGCAGGTCACAGGTCACATCACCTGCCAGGTCGCAAGTCGCGCTTACCAGTCAGGTCGCAGATAGAACAGGTCGCAGGGTAACCCAACGGTCAAGAAGGTGAACAATCAAGGAAACCCAACGGGCAGTTTTGGCATTATAAATACTCCTACAGGATCTTGTATAAGGGGCTTTTCTTTTTGGAAGACTCAGGAGCTACATTGTATTGTATTGGAAGATCATATTCTTAGGCATATGAATACGAATACTTGTTAAATCCCCTTTGTCGGATGATGTATTTTGCTGTGACAACACTGTGTGTATTCTTTGAACAGTTTCAGAACATCTTGTGATTAATGAAACTGCATTTTATGCAATATCATTTATGCTTCATGTTTACCTGTGTTTGTGTGAATGATGTTCAGTTGTTTTATTGCTTTCTAAATGAATGTTAATACCTTTGTCTATTAGCATTTCCTTTTATCTTTCAGGAAAGTAACAAGGATCTCGCCATTGAGAATTGTTTCTTCTGTGGTCAGATACCTTGCAAGCATTACCCCAAATACGTGCCGTTAACTGCATTTCTTCGGGTGTATATGTTTTATTTATTCTCTTGCTACACATGGTGTTGTGAACATGTTTAAGACATCAATCATGTATTTCGTATCCTATGAATAAGTGTGTGCCCGCAGATTCAATCAGGTTCTTTTGAGACCGGAAGGGAAGGCGCCTTAAGCGGTAACCGGACCCACACCCCGGATGGGATCCCTATTCCAAACGGTTTAAGGTCTAATTGGTACTTTTTACCGGGGAGATCCCCTACTGTTGGCCGGACAAATTTTCCCGTCAACAGAATTGGCGCTAGAAGGAGGGCCGAATGGCAGCCTCCCAGCACACAACGAACATCCCATCACAAACTCCCCAAGGGGAGGTCATAAACAATGAAACTATCCCTCCTCCTCTAGAAGATATTCCAGGGAGGGAGCTTCGATATTTTGAAATCACTAGGGAGCAGCTGAGAGCCTTGCGCCCAGCTGCCCGAGATCTTATCAACAATTTACGGTACACTCCAATCATGGAATACCTTGCCCATACTAGAACTACGCCCGAGAATATTACCCGTAACGGTGCCATTGCGAGTACCATACCCGAGCTCGTAAATCTCATGTTGGAAGACCTCGCAAATGCCGTTGAAGAAAATGATCCTATCCTCCAAGAGGGCGAAGAGTTTGCTGACACCGAGCCTTTCCCCGACTCCCATCCTAACCAGACTCGACAAAACAACAACCAGGCACACCCCCCACCCGGGGATGGTGAGGGAGGCAGAGGCCGAGGAAATGTAGACGGGGGGACTAGGGCCCGTAGAAATGAAGGAGAAAGAAATAGAGGTCGAGGGGCCGGAGGTAGAGGGGATAGAGGCCGAGGTCAAGGAAACCAAGCTCGCAACCGTCACCCAAACCCAATGAGGCCTCCTGTAAACAACTTGGGATATCTTAGAGATTTTCTGCACCGTGGGAGACACCAGGACGAACACTCCCGTCACGAGTCAGAAGCATCATTCTCAGGTTCGGAAGGTGAATCTGAACATCAGTTTAGGCAACACCAGCGGGCGAGAAGAGTGCAACCCCTAGCCTGGATGGCTCAATCCCCATTAAACCTTCTAGGCCCACTCCAAGATCTGCCTAGACATCCAGAGAAACATCTCCCTAAGTTCGACCCTGAGAAGGGCACCTTAGCTGAAGATCATATCAGCAGCTTCTATTTGTCTCTGCAAATCACGAGAGTCCAGTCCGATGATGTCGCATGTCGATTGTTTCCCCATACCCTCGAAAACAAGGCAGCCACATGGTACCGCTCTCTCCCCAGTGCCTCTATCACTTCATGGGAACAATTCCGTCGCACTTTTCTGCATAAGTTTTCAGAAGATAAAACTCCTTCCATGCTTCTAACTGAACTGAGCACCATCAAGTGTCATAAAAAGGAAAAGGTTAAGGACTTTAACCAACGCTTCGCTACCATACTGCAGAAATTTCCCCCAAACCTAGCGTTGGATGACTCGATCACCATTGATTACTATACCAAGGCCCTTCCTAGGGACATTGCCGTTTTCGTCAAACGTGAAGCCCGCACTAACCTTACGGCTAATTATGAGGCTGCTCTCGCTGTAGAGAAAGACATGCTTTCGATAGGAGCCATCGATCATGAAGGGAGAGATGATCACAAGCCTAACACAAAAAGAGGTCAGTCCTCCACTCCTAAGACTACTGATAGGGATAGGGATGCTTTTGATTTTGAAAGCATGGCAAAAACGCTCAAGCATTTAACGAATGAAGTCACTGACCTCAGGAGAAAGGGCACAGAAGCCACAACTAGTAGTAAAACACCCAAACCTTTTTTCAGAAAAAGTAATCCAAATACTAACAGACCTCCGTCTAACACAAATACTGCTCTCAATGTGGAAGAGATATGGAAAGATAATTTCTGTTCTTTCCACCAAGCTGCCCACTCCGAGAAAACGTGTCCTCAATGGATTGGTAGCATGACAGCAGTAGTTAATCAGCTTTTAGATGATCAAACTCTAGGCAATGTGACGGAGGATGATGCTTCAGATCACGATGAGGATCCGCCCTCAAATGAAGAACCAGGATCCTCTATCCTTGCTTTTGACATAATCCGAGGTGGAGAAAACCTTACCCCTATTGATATTTACATGGCAGATGCTCCCAAGGATCAGCCCGTGCGGAATTATAGCCTCAGAAGCAAAGGACCTGTTCCCGAGCAGTCTTATGAAGACAAGAAAAGGGCTTTCCTAAGGAAAATCCTGCCCCCAGGAAACGGAAAACAATCTGTCCCGGAAAAACTTCCCAACAACACTACCCGAGCGAGTCAAAAGAGCAAACTTCCGACAGAATCCTCTAAGACTTCCGCCGAGCCTAGCCCTCAACCAGAGCCCAGCTACAACATTTTTGAAGATATGAAGAAAACAAGAGCAAACATTTCTCTCTATGAGTTGGCCCGCATTACTAATCAAAAGGAGCTCATTCTTAAGGCTTTCGCAAATACTTCAGCTACGAAAACTGTGAGCAACACGTCTGCGCAAGTCGGACCAGATGTGCAGTCCATAGTAAACGCCATCAATACCAACTCAAGAGGATCCACACCTCCTTTCCTTTTGTCCTTCGAGATTTTTAACTTCAATGTCCACAACTGTCTAGTCGACTCCGGTGCCTCTACAAACGTCATGCCTTTATCTGTCTGTAAGAAACTTAACATTCGCCCGGAGAAAACTGATGCAAAAATCATACAACTCGATAGATCACAAGTACCAGCCGTAGGAGAGTTAAACAATGTCATTATTCGCTTGTCGTCAGACTCTAGGGTCCATCAGTGCATTGACATTGTAGTTGTCGATATCCCGGAAGCATACGGCCTATTGCTCAGTAGAGATTGGTCCAGCAAATTACAAGGCTACTTCGCCACCGACTGGTCCCACTTGTGGCTTCCTTACAAGGGGTGGAATAATCAGATCAGGGTAGAGAGCGAACCCTATATGAAACACACCGTCACTGATTTGGATGCAGCTAATGAACCCATAAGCTTTGCACAAGAAGAGCTTGGCATGTGCTTTCTGGAAGTAATATTTGGATGCTACCAACCCCCTCAGTCTTCCGTAGGCCCCGAAGTCCAATCTGAATTAGCCCTTGTCACAGAAGAGCAAGTTATCCCTGACTCACCACCAGCAGGGACCCCTCCACAACCTAGTACCCCGAAGGAGCCGAAAAATGACATTTGGACCTTGTATTATGACGGTTCCAAGACCCATGACGGAGCCGGTGCTGGTTGCATATTGCTTGACCCACACAAAAATAAATACTTAATCTCATGCCGGCTAGAGTTCCAGTGCACTAACAACTCTGCTGAGTACGAGGCATTAATCCTCGGACTTAAAAAGGCACTAGACTTGAAGGTAAAATGTTTGCAGGTCATTGGAGATTCCGAGATTATCACCCGCCAGGTACGCAACACTATTCACTGTTTATCTCCGCATTTAAAGGCGTATCAACAAGAGGTATGGCGATTGATTTCTGATTTTGATGCATTTGGAATTAAATCTGTCCTTAGGATGCACAATGCGGCAGCAGATACTCTGGCCAATGCTGCTGCTAGATTCACCCCTTTGAGGGATGGTTTTTCTATTCAAATTATATATAAACCCTCCGTGCCAGACAACATAACTAACTTACGCGTCTTTGATGATGATCAACAGGTACTAGAGTTCATGTGTAACTCAGAAACATTCAAAGATGCCGCAATAGATGAAGATGAGCACGACCAAGCTGTGCAGGAAGAGTTTGAGAAACACAGAGGGAATCCCATGCCAAAAGGAGTAGTGTCACTTGAGAAACTCTTCGATCTGCAGAGCCGTTTTCGTGGGCCCCCGAATCCCAAAGTGCAAAGCTCCATTCTGGCCCATCGACAAGTGAACTTGGGATCCGAAGATAATCCTAAGTTCGTCAACCTTGGGAAAGACTGCACCACCCAGGAGGCGCAGGCGTTCACTCAACTGTTTCGCAAGTATCGGGACGTATTTGCTTGGACATATGATGACTTACGTACGTATGATACTCGAATCATCCAGCATGTTATACCCATGAAGGAAGGCGCAAAGCCGTTCCAGCAAAAGCTCAGAAAGGTACATCCTACGCTGGAACCATTGATTCTGAAAGAACTCAAGAAACTCTTAGATGCACGAATTATTTTCAAAATCCGTCACTCTACGTGGGTATCAAATTTGGTACCCGTATGTAAGAAGTCTGGCGAAATCCGTTTGTGCGTAGATTTTCGCAATCTGAATCGTGCCTCAAACAAAGACAACTATCCAGTGCCGCCCATGGAACAGATATTACAAGCCGTATCCGGGTCTGAAATGTTCTCCCTATTAGACGGTTTCTCCGGCTACAACCAAGTGCTGGTAGCTGAACCGGATATATTGAAGACCACTTTTCGAACCAAGTGGGGAACGTTCACATTCAGGCGTATGCCTTTTGGATTAATCAACGCAGGGGCAACCTTCCAAAGGGCCATGGATATAGCCTTCAAAGGGCTGATAGGCCAAAGCGTGGTGGTCTACTTGGATGACGTCACCGTGTTTTCAAAACACCGGGGCGACCATATACGCCACCTTAGGCAAATTTTTGAAAGATGTAGAAAATATGGAATTTCACTTAACCCGAAGAAGAGCATTTTCGCCGTGGCAGAAGGAAATTTGCTAGGTCATATCATAACTAAACAAGGTGTTATCGTCGACCCAGAACGGGTAAAAGCAATTGCTCAAATTCCTCCTCCTAGGAGTAAAAAAACGATGCAATCTTTTTTGGGGAAGATCAATTTCATACGAAAATTTATATCAGATTTCGCACAGATAGTCAAGCCATTACAGGGAATGATAAAAAAGAATGCTACGTTCCAATGGAACCTTCCGGAAAGGGAGGCCTTTGACAAAATCAAACAGGCAATAGCTGAAGCTCCTTCCCTACAAAGTCCAGATTTTGGCAAAGATTTCATCCTGTACACTTTTGCTTCAGATTCCTCACTCGCGGCCGTCCTTACGCAGAAAGATGGTAATAATGATGAACGACCCATTTCCTTTATGAGCACCGGTCTACAGGGAGCAGAGTTAAACTATCCAGAAATTGACAAGCAAGCCTATGCGGTCTACAAGGCTGTAAAACATTTTAGGCCTTACATCTTGAAAAATCACGTCACGGTTTTTGTACCGCACCCAGCAGTCCGCTCACTTTTCGTACAGCAAGAGCTAGGCGAAAGGCGGGGCAACTGGATGGCATGTTTACAAGAATACGATTTAGAGTTCAAACCAGCACATACCGTTAAAGGAAAGGGCTTATGTCAAATGGCCGCAGAGGCTGCAAGTGCTCGTGAGATTGAAGAAGAATGTTGGGAACAAGAGATCGACATGTATCAGAGCGACCATGTGCCTCAGCAAAATAGCCCTTCTTGGTATTTCGACATTTCAAGATATTTGGCCCAAGGCACGATGGACCCTGCTCTTACTGCCCGACAGAAACGCGCAATAAGACTAAAAGCCGCATCTCACCAACTGATCCAAGGTAAGTTGTTCAAGAAACACCACGATGGGGTCCTGTTACGCTGCTTGGAAACTGACGAAGCATAGAAAATCTTAACCGAGTTGCATGACGGACCAACTGGAGGTCATTTTTCCGGAGATACCACTGCCCATAAGATAATGCGTGCAGGATACTATTGGCCTACTCTTTTCAGAGACACGCATGCATATGTTCGGAAATGCATACAGTGCCAGAAGTTCGCTAATCGAGAAGCACGGCCAGCCGCACCACTACTCTCAGTAGCAGTAGAGGAACCTTTCCAACAATGGGGTTTGGATGTAATTGGGGAAATCACACCTCACTCTTCTAAACAACATCGGTATATCCTTACGGCCACTGATTACTTCACCAGGTGGGTCGAGGCAACACCGTTACGCCGAATCAATGATCAAGAGGTAATAGAATTCCTCACGCATTCCATCATGACCAGGTTTGGCGTTCCGACTTCTTTAGTTTTTGATAATGCGACTTATTTCTCATCTTTTAAATTATATGATTTTGCGCTGGAAAATGGTATCATTCTGAAACATTCTGCAAACTACTATCCCCAGGGAAATGGATTAGCTGAGTCCACTAACAAGAACCTTATCCGTATTATTAAGAAAACTCTGCTATCCCACCAGCGCAACTGGCACAATGCCCTTCACAATGCACTGTGGGCTGACCGTATTACTCCCAAGTCCTCTTTAGGCACCTCCCCATTTTTCCTCGTGTATGGAAAAGAAGTTGTCCTCCCTTCTCATCTATCTCTCCCGGCCCTCCAACTGTCCCAAGAATGTCATGGTACCCCGTGTCCCACCTTGCAAAACCGAATCGACACCTTGCTGAAATTGGAGGAAGAAAGGCAAAAGACCCGGGAAAAGTTTGCCATCCATCAGAGCCGAATCAAAAGATGGTTTGATAAAAAGTCTGCGGGAAATAAAATTTTTGAAGTAGGAGACCTGGTCCTTAAATGGGATAAAGCCCATGAGGAAAAGGGGAAGCATGCCAAGTTCCAAGCACTTTGGACAGGCCCGTTCCAAATTAATGAAAAGATAGGATCACACACATTCAGATTGCAAACCCTTGATGGACGAGTCGAGGTCCTCCCGGTAAACGGGCATGACCTCAAACACTATTTCACTTAGCAGCCCTTCGAGGGCTGTCTGGTTTTGTACCATAGTTCCTTGTCTCTTCTTTGTTTAAAAAAATAAAAATAAAAAATAAAATAAAAAATAAAAAATAAAAAATAAAAATAAAAATTAATAATAATAATAATAAAATAAAATGAAATAAAAGCCTAAGGAAGGATTTGTTAGAGCCACGCATATTGGCATACTGCAACAGGTTCTACGCTGATGGAAAGCCTTTCCCGATATAACTCAAAGGCGGCAAAAGCTTACTTGTTCTCCGCACCTAAAGGTAGCACATCACCGAGCTCGAATCATCAAGCAGGAAAGCTTACCTCGCCAGTCTGAGAGGGTGTCCACAAAAGAAAATGCAGTGTAAATGGCAACCGGACCAGGAGGGAAAAGAGGTACTCTATGCTACGACAGGGTATCTGGGAAAAACCAAAGTCCTCATACCAGACCAGGAACAACCTCTCTGCAAGCAAAATAAGTTGGGATCCCTCATCCGCCCAGGCTAAATTGCCATTTCAAATAAGTGCCATGAGCACATCTAAATAAGTGCCTAGGCACATTCAAAATAAGTGCAATAGCACACTAATAAAGGGTAAAGGATTGAGAAAGGATTCCTGCGCAGAGAGGCGATGTAACGACTCCGCCGGGGTACTGACCAGGCTCGCTGGCAGCGGAGCAACGTTCACGATTCCTAGGCAGTGACTCCGCCGGGACCGAGAGGTTCGTTGGCAGCGGAGCAACACGATGAGGACAAAATAATCGTACCAGACCCTGTGGCCGCCTGGAGTTCTCCGACCCTTCCAGTCCGGACACCTGAAGAAATAAGTTTGGTTGAATGGCGCCCAAGCAGACTAGCAGATTGAGCAACCCAGCTAGGTGCCTAAAGTTAGGAGATGTCGACCACAAGGTAAAAGAAAACATTCAGCATAGGCCCCTCCCTCCCCCCGCCAAGACTAACCATCAGCAGAGATTCTGAGTTCGTCCAGTGAATCGCCATTTGTTGTAGCCCCTACAACACCCTCCAAAAAAGATCACCATTTCAAATTTTTGGAGCCCCATAAAACTAAAGAGAAATTGCTAAGTCGCTAAGTCGCCAAGTCGCAAAATTAAACAGTGAAGATAACCGCGACCTAGCGACCTTGCGACCTCAGGTCGCCAGGTCGCCAAGTCGCAAATCTCCAAAATTAACGGAAAATGCGACCCAGCGACCCCAGGTCGCCAGGTCGCAAGGTCGCAATTTTGCTTTTTTCATGAAAATCGCGACCCAGCGACCTTGCGACCCAGCGACCCCAGGTCGCCAGGTCGCAAGGTCGCAAGGTCGCAAAAAACCCGAAAATAATCAACTTGCGACCCATCGACCTGCATTTATTGCTCGCACGTGCGACTTTCTATAAAAGGGAGGTCGCAGGTCGCATTTTGCACATTCAGCGATTTGTAAGAAAACGCCTCTGACAGCTCAACTGGCGCGTTTTTTCCGGGTAAGTTGCCATTTCTTCCTGCTGTTTCCGTTTTGGTGATTTTCTTACCAAACCCATCTCCCCTTGGGCCCTTAAATTGTCTTTTGACTGAGCTTTTATGTTTTTGAGGGTTTTATGAAACTGTTGTATGCATAATTGTCCAAACCTTTCTGATTTTTTCTGATTCACCTTCATGGCACCATCCCTTGCTTTTGAAATCATGCCATAGCTCCCCCTGGGCCCAGCCATCTTGTAAATTCCCAAGAGAAGGGAGAAAAAGAGTTTCAAGGCCGCGCGCACGAAAACCCCCGGCAAGCTAGTTTGCGACCTGCGACCCAGCGACCTAGTCGCGAGGTCGCAAAGTCGCACTCTCTCTATTTTTCTGGGATTTGCGACCCTGCGACCCAGCGACCTAGTCGCGAGGTCGCTAGGTCGCATTTTCCAATTTTCCGGAGATCTGCGACCTAGCGACCCAGCGACCTGGTCACGAGGTCACAAGGTCGCGCCCGGACTCTGTTTTCGCAATCCGCGACCCAGCGACCCAGTAGCCCAGTTTTGCATGTGACAGTTAAATTTTATCACTGAATTGTAACTGGTTTTTATCACCATGTCGTTCTTATCGTGATTCTACTTTGAACTCGACAGTGAAATTCTACAAGACATAGAGTGCATACCCGTGTTATCGATTCTAGTGACATGGCACCCCGTTGGGACCCAAACCCAAGAAAGTAGGAAGAGATGAGCTGAGGTAGGTCCCCACCAATGATACCAGATAAATGTTTTTATAAAACTACACAAGAGGGATATTGAACTAACTGTTTCATGAGTCGCTACACCCATAATAGGTCCTGTAAGATTCTCTGACTAATACATCACAAAGATCCAAACCATGCATTCGTTGTGGGCACATCCAGCCATATTCCCATGTCCAGAGGTTATAGATTGGATCATACAAAATACGGACCCCCAGAAGTTTGTGATCAGGGACAACAAAGGGAGAGCTTTCGCTACGCTGGTAGGCTCGAATGCTCACATTTATTACTCACTGCCTCGCCCAGATGAGCATTCCTCTCCAGAATGGGCTATTTCTCACGCCATTCCGATAGTTGATACTATTAGACAATGGTGGGAGGAGCCCGAGAAGTTCAAGGTCAAAAAAGACCAAGAGTACCCGGTGGCGAGCCTGAGGAAGGTTTACAAATTG
The DNA here is from genome assembly GCA_034641835.2 of Pinus albicaulis. NCBI lineage: Eukaryota > Viridiplantae > Streptophyta > Pinopsida > Pinales > Pinaceae > Pinus > Pinus albicaulis. Next base: position 487,087,848 of record CM076578.1, read on the forward strand.
GTTTTCACCATGCTTTGCAGACTTTACGGGCGCCCAAATTGCTCCACTTTCAGCGGCAGTTGGGCTACTATCATGGAATATGTGACAACATATGGCACCCGTTTCAACTGGGCCGACATATTGATGACTTCGATGCAGACCAACTTGAACGCGGCATTGGCCCCAGATGAAGGAATGCCTGCTGAATTTTACATGGCCCTATCTACCAGACGCGGTTTGAGCCTCGAGAGATTCTTGATGGATGGGAGCACTACCGGGACCCTGGCGCACGCGCGCAATTCATCTACAACTCAAGGTATTTTGGGGAGGCCAAATACAAACAAAGATGGCTGATAAGATTTCCCTCCCCAAACATTATTCCCCAGCTTCCAGACAGACATTTATTTGGCCAAGACGCCCCCTGCATGTCTTGGTGGTCCAAGGAGACTCTAGTCAAAGTGGCACACTGGTTTCCTTTCCCTGGATACACCTTCATCCGAGTCTTTGGAACTTACAAAGCACAGCATGCCATGCCTCGCTTTGTTACAGACAAAATTCTTATCCAGGAGGTATGCTTTCAAATGTCGCACGACTTCTCCAGCATCCTGTCTAAAGGCAAAAAGAAGCCGTGGCCCACGCTACCCCTCACCATTGGTGTGTACACAGTTAAAGACTTTTTGTGGAAGCAGCCAAAGCAGGCGTAAGCACAGAAGTTATCACCAAGGCCACGTAACATATGACCCGTGAGAAAATAGTCCCCGAACACTGCTGAGAGCCAATTTCAAGTGACTTATCGCATCTTGAGCTCCATGAAGATGAGAGAAGGAAATGGTATAATGTTGAAAGGACAACTTGCTCCCGGAATCGACGTAGTCCAGTGAAGACCCGATGATCGTGTTTCTGGAAGACAGGTCGTCAGTTAGGAGGTTCCTCTTCATCTTTACTAAAGAAGTCTCGAACCAACACAGGGCCTATTCCATCCATCAAACAAAAGGAAGCAGAGGCAAGAGCCCAGCAAGAAAAGGAGAAAAAGCTAAAGGAGGATGAAAAAGCACGCCAAAAGAGTGCAACATCAACACAAAATAAGAAACAGGCCAAAGAGGCCAGGAAAGAAAAAGAAGAAAAGGAGGCACAAGCTGCAGCAGAACGGGCACTTAAGGCAGAGATGGACAAAGCAGAGGCTGAACGCCAAAAGAAAGCCGAACAGGCTGCTGCAGCTGAACAGAAGAAGAGGGCCGAAATAGAAGCAGCAGCAGAAGCTGAACGCCGGCGGAAGGAAGAAGAAGAAAAGAACACAGAGGAAAGGGAGGATGACATGCTGGACGACCTTGAGGTAACTCCTCTCGATATACCTCTGGGCCGTACAAAACTCTATGATGTCAGATCGCCCCATGTACAGGAAGAAGATGTGTTTGACTTGACCAGGCTCACATTTGATCAGTTTTCATTCAAAATCCGGCAAGAGAAGAGGAGGTCACTGGCACAAATCCCTTCTGCCGCATCCACAGTGGCAACAGGCAAAGATATAGTCCTTGACACCAGGACTAATCCTGTAATGATAGTGTCAGCAGGTACTGCTTTCGCCACGGCTACGGAAGAGAATATAACCCGAATGAGTAGAGAAATAGTATCTCTACAAAACAGACTGCACGCAGCTGAGCAACGCGAGAAGAGAGCAGAGCAAGAGAAAGCAGAATTGTAGGCAGAAGTCCAGCAACTTCGAAACCAGGCTCTACCAGTAAATGAAGTCCCGCTTGCCATTTTCAAGGAGTGTGAGGTGTTGGAGGTGACTATGAGGCAGGTATATGGTGAAATGTTCACCATCAAAAAAACAGTCGCTCCACTGGCAAGAGCTCGAACGGAAACCAGGAAAAGACAAGAGCAGCTCAGAGAGGCTTCACAAGCTTTAGACAGGATGATGGGTTGGACAATACAGTACCCTCAAGCACCTGAAAATTTGCCTAAGAGGGACTGGATTCACACGCAGGATGCAAAGGTTCAACTCCGCATGGCGATGCAATCTGGAGACAAATTGTCTAAGGACCTGGACAAAGTAATGTCCTCGTACAACCACCTGATTAGTGGTATCGACTCAATGCATACGTTGCACCACATTCCATCGCTTGGGGCATTAGACGAAGAGAGAACCTGGGAACAAGTGGACCAGGACATCTAATCATTTTTGCAACCTATCAAGCAAGCCGCTGCTGATCCAGAGCCCTCAGCGTCTCAAGAACATCTGAGTCAATTTATTGCCACTCCTGCGCGGATTTATACCAAGCTTGCCTTGCTTTCAAATCAGATCGGGCAGAAAAGGGAAACCTTAGTACCAAATGCTTTGGAATGTGTGCATCGATTGAGGGAGGAGGCACCCCTGGTTTCCCCCATAACGGCAGAATACCGGGCATGGCAGGATTTCCTCAAGGAGCAACAGGTTGACATCCCTGACATTGACACTTCGCGTCCTGGCAGCAGCAAGTCATGAGCAACAAGTAGAGCTAGGTCGCAAGTCGCACCAACAGGGCAGATCGCAGGTCGCATCACCTACCTAGGTCGTAGGTCGCGCATACCACTCAGGTCGCAGGAAGAATGGGTCGCAAGGTAACCCAACGGTCAAGAAGGTGAACAGTCAAGGAAACCCAAAAGGCAGTTTTGGCATTATAAATACTTCCTACGCGAGCTTGTAACATGGGCTTTTCTTTTTTGGATAACTCAAGAGCTACATTGTATTGTATTGGAAGATCATATTCTTAGTGCACATGTGAATACGAGTACTTCGCTAAACCCCTTTTTCGCGATGATGTATTTTGTCGTGACAACGATTGTGTGTATTTTTTGAACAGCTTCTGTGAACATCTTGTGATTAATGAAACCGCATTTTCTGGTGAATATCATTTATGCTTCATGTTTACCTCCGTGTTTGTGTGAATGATGTTCGCGTTATTTTATTGCTTTTCTAAATGAGTGTTAATACCTTTGTCTATTAGCATTTCCCTTTTATCTTTCAGCAAAGCAACAAGGATCTCGCCATTGAGAATTGTTTCTTCCGTGGGTCGTATACCTTGCAAGCATTACCCCAAAGACGTGTCGTTAACCGCATTTGTTCTGGGTGTATATGTTTTATTTATTCTCTCGTTTCTACACATGGTATTGTGAACATGTTTAAGACCTCAATCATGTATATTTGTATCCTATGAATAAGTGTATGCCCATGCAGATTCAATCAGAGTTCTTTTGAGACCGAAGGGAAGGCGTCTTTAAGCGGTGACCGGACCCACACCTCTCGGATGGGATCCCTATTCCAAATCTGTTTAAGGTCTAATTGGGACTTTTTACCTAGAGATCCCTGGCATCGTTGGCTGCATTAAATTTTCCGTCAACACCTTATTAATCACAAAAACTAAAATAGCATGAACATCGATAGTCAACTTATGATTTGGAGCTGACAGAAGTAGTGCATGGACTCCGAGTATGGAGGCACTACTTGCTTGGAAAGAGATTTGTACTCAAAACTGATCATAGTAGCTTAACCAATTATTTTATGCAAGTTGATCTTAACTCTCATCTGGCAAGGTGGAATGACTTCTTGAGTGATTTTAACATTGATATGCAGCATGTGAAGGAAAAGGAGAATAGAGTAGTTGATGTGTTAAGTAGAAAACTTCATGGTGTTTATGAGTTGTACTATAATCAGGTTGAATGCAAATTTCTGGAGAAAATAAAAACAGAGGTTGAGAGAGATCCTGAATACCATTTTATGTGGTAGCAAACCAAGGAGTTCATAAGGTAAGGAAAATCTATTTATTATGAAATTAATAAATATGGGTTGCTAACTTTCAAGAAGAGGATTTTTGTTCCAAATGGAATGGAATTGAAAGAATTAATTCTAAATGAGTATCACTGAAGTAACTACTCTAGACATCTCGGGTATCAGAAAATGCTAAAAACAATTAGGAAGAATTACTTCTGGCCAGGTATGAGAGGAGAGATTGCAGAATATATAAACAAGTGTTTCGAGTGCCAGCAAGTGAAATTTGAGCACTGACACCCAACTGGGCTGATGCAGCCTGTACCGGTACCTGAGTGGAAGTGGGAGCTGATATCCTTAGACTTCATTACTGGATTACCAAGGTAAAAGAATCATAGTGACTCTATAATGGTATTGGTGGATTGATTAAGCAAAGAAACACATTTTATACCAGTGCAGTCCACTTATAATATGGTGCATATAGAGAACATATTTATGCGAGAGATCTTTAGACTACATGGTATCCCAAAAATTGTCATATCTGATAGTGATATGAAGTTTACTTCAGCTTTCTAGAAAACTTTGTTTACAGGATTGGGAACTGAAATTAATTTTAGCATTGCTTACCATCCACAAACTGATCGGAAAACTGAGCGAGTGAATCAGATCCTAGAGGATATGTTACGTATATATGTAATGCAACAACCAACTAGGTGGGAAGAATACCTACACCTAGTAGAGTCCATTTGAAGCATTGTACAGATGACAATGTCGAACTCCTATTAACTGGAGTAACCCAGAAACCAGGTTGATGCTTGGACCAGAGATGTTAGCTGAAATCGAATCAGAAGTGAGGAAGATCCAACAAAATTTGAAGGCAACTCAAGATAGAAAAAAAGTGTATGAAGATAAAAAGAGGACATATCGTGAGTTTGAGGTGGGGGACCATGTATACATTAAGATCAAACCAAAGAAAAGCACTTTGAGGTGGGCCTCTTTTTCCAAGTTGGCTCCCAGGTTTTGTGGCCCTTTTCAAATATTGGAAAGGGTAGGACCTGTGGCTTACCAATTGGATTTACCCAGTCATATCCAGGTGCACAACGTCTTTCATGTATTGTTGCTAAAATGATACGTACATGATCCAAAGCATGTAATATACTGGCGGAGTATTCACATTGGATATGAATACCAAACTTGATTAGAAATGCTAATATTTATGAGAAAATTAATTCAAAGTTTGTTGATTGCAGGTTGAGCTAGATGTCGAGTTTCTGGTCGAGCCTCAATGTATAATCGATCGGAGATAAATCATGCTCTGGAAACGAGCCATCACCCAGGTTAAGGTGCAGTGGAAGCACTTTGGCCCAGACTAGGATACCTAGGAGGATGAAGGTTTTGCTTGGGAAGATTACCCAAAACGTTTTGCTGGACCAGAATGAGAACACCGAGGACGGTGTTCACATCCAAGGGGGAAGTTGTAACAGTTGGCTTAAATGCTAAATGATGATTAAGTTTTATTGTTAAGACACAAATAAATTTATGGTTATGGTTTTGAAATAATACATTATGAATAGGAGTTATTTTTGATTAAATATAGTTAATTATGGAAGTGATTTCCATAATAATCGACTGATGGTAAAAAATAATTCAAGAACTGAGAATTAGTTGAACAAAATCAGTTCAAACAGTTACCCCAACCTCTGAGGATAAAGACTTATCCTAGTGAGGAAGAGGGGTTATGTTCGGTAAATAGAGAAGGAAATTTGGCAGAAAAGAATTCCCAAGCTGGGAATAACTAGTGGAATACTCTGAATTTTCTTATTATTGTCTGGAATAGAAGACTAGACCATATTGTCCTGAGGTCTCTTCCAAAACTTCTGTCAACTCACAAAGCTTAGGCTTGGAGCACGGGGGAGAGACAAGGATGTAATTGCCTCTCTCGAGGTAGGGAGGAATAGCATCAGTCAGTGAATCGAAGAGCATATAAGTTTACTGCTAATGGAATTTTCCTAGTTACATATATAAATAGTTAAAATATGGAACAGATACAATACTTAAATTGTGATATGGAAGGTTATATATTTTTATATTCTTTTTGAATAATTAGAATAGACAAATGGTTTTTAAATCTGTTTCTAGAAAAATAATGAAACAAGGAACCGTTAACTCAGAACCCTCGAGAAGTGATGCAGGAGCATCAAGGCCAATTTTCATTATTTAATTATGTAATAAGGGGGGTGTGACATTTTAATTATTTTATTAATTAAATTTTTATTTTTTAATAAATTAGAAGAGAAATTATAAATGTGATGATTTTTTTATATATTCTTTTAATAATTAAAAGGATATGAGGGAAAATAGAATTAGGTAGCAAATTTAGAGAGTAGGAATTCTATTTACGGGACTTTGTTGAGTCCACACCTAAAATGAATTTAAATTAGATTTAGTTGAGGATTGGGTGGAGAAATTTCTGGGGTGAAATAAATACATTATTTATGTATAAATAGGAGTGTTTTTGTGAGGAAAAACAAGAGTTGAGTGTGTGAGGAATACAAGAAGGGTGAGGAGAGGTTCGAAGGGCCGAGAGCGAAGAGGCCGCCCAATGTAATATTTAGCCAGAGAATTTTTTTATATTTGATATCTGCAGTTGATTTGAATGGCTCTTTCTCCTTCATGTATATTTTGAGCTGAATGTTTTCATGGTTTTATTTGAAGAAAAATTGAGCATTTTTCATATTATGTGAAGTATTGAAATTTTATATGCTAGGATCTGCTTTCTAGCAGATTACTGGCATCATTTGGTATCAGAGTGAGCGAAAGATACCTGTTTTGAATTTGCAATTATGTATGCTATATATAGTTTTTGATTTCAGGAGAAAGCTTATGATGGGGACTGGTTATGTGGCCAATTTATGATGGAGAACACACCCCACAGTAAACGACGTCCATCAAAATTGGGAAGAAAATGATTTAACACTAAATAAATTGTATGCATCGACGACCAACTCTACGTCCTAAGATGGAGTTGCTACTAGGATTAATCGATGAATCGATTGTGAATGGTAACCTGAATGCAACTAGCATTAGTCGATGGATCACTATCGTTGTTGTGAGACCATAGGGATTATGGTTTTATTGTGATCCAAAAAACTACGTGGAAGCATGAAAGTGCTTTACAACCTCCGGCGTTGGTGGCATAATCAGTAACAACTGGGTTAAATCTGCATTCGATATAAGTGATTTAATTTAATCACAAACAGTGTGTTTGATCATGGGTGTTAAAATCGCTGTGATGATTTGTGAGTAAGGACGCAGAAGGATTTGTTCCTATACTGGTTATCGCATCATTCAATAAAGTGAAGATTCTTGTTAGTAACTATGCATTGGTGACAGCGGCACTGAGAATGCGCGTGAATGAATTTCTGGAGCAGTCAGGGATTCTCCGACTAGGAATAATTCTCGTAGTGTAGATGTATTGGCATTGCATCACTCTGAGATTATACTGCATATGAGAACAACGTTTTTTATTTATTTATTTTGTGGAACAAGCTGAGCGTCGATACAAGTCTGTGTGAGATCCATCATTGCACAAGGACGAGAAGGTTGAGGCGTGAGATTCGTCATGATATATAGGGCATTATAAGTTTGTGATCAGTGTGAGATTGCGTGGAGGCTTTTTTGTGTGCGTGGTCAATATACAACAGCGTGAAGCCATTGCAGAGGTTGCGTAGCTATCTCTGCAGCATTGAATTTCAAACCCCTCAGCGGCCGTGCGTGGAGGTTACACAAGGTATGATTGATATCTCTATGCGTTGTATTGCATATGGCGTGAGAAATTGTTGATATCACATATGTCGTGGGGTTGTAATATATTACACATTAGGAGAACCATAACATTACTTACGGTGGGTTTGAATTGCATTGAGATGTGATGTAAACTATGTTAACATTGAGACCTATACTACGTTAACGCTATGTGCATGTGGTCAAATCGAATGAATTATATGGATTCAAACTATGAATGCTAAAGTTTCCATATAGTTTTAATTTAAATTCATTCAATCATTTGAATGGACTTCATTTGCTAATGATATAATTCAAGTGGGATCTTAAAATACCATTTGGAAAGAAATAAATGGTATGGGATTTCGAGACTTTTACAAAAAGCCAAATTTTGTTAAATTTAAAGTGTAAGCAAGATTATTTAATTTTCCTACATCATAATGTACGGTTTTGGAAATTTGCGTGAATAGAATTTGTGTGGAGTTGGGTGAATGGAAATAGTTCTTTTTGAAGATTCAGTTTTTTTAGAATTGCGGAGAATGTATGTTTGATGGAGATCGGACTTTGAGCCTGGAAGATGACAGCACATGGAGATACAGTACAGATGAGAGATGGAATAAGATCACACAGAGATCTTGAAGGTGAGGTGATATGTTTTATTTTAACTCTGGTTTTTTTTTAAGATGATAGTTGCAAAATACAGGTTGCAGACAATTGAAGGGAATCTGAGCAAACAAAGATTACAGTTTTAACAGTACTGATGAAAGAGACTAGAAATAGTTTCTGAAGGAAGTAAAACCTTGAAGAATTCCAGCGGAGATTGGATAAGAAGGATAGTTGTGTGCAGGTAAGTGAAGCCTAGAGAGAGTAGAGGGGATGCTCAAGAGGTTCCAAAGAACAGAGAACCAGTGCTTGCAAAGATCAAGTCCCGAGAAAGGATTGGTGAGGTAAGTGGCAGCAGGGAAAACTTACTGTTGCAGATACTGATGTAAAATTGAATGGAAAGTGAATGAAAATGTGCTAGTCCTAGATCACATAAAGAGAAATATGCATGTTTATTTGAGGAGGTTTATTATGCATAGTGTTATGATTTATTATGCATAATGTGGATTCTTCACAGTTTGGTTAAGTTATTTTGGACAAAGCCTGTAGTGGGAAAAGAAGAATGTTGTTATGACAATGCAACACAATTACTTTCCACCAATTCACTCTCTTTTATATTCACTCCTTTAAATACGTCTAAAGATTTATGTTTATTTTACGGTTTATAGTATTTATCTAAAGGTTTTTATATACTTGAGGTTTATAATATTAATCTCTTAGCTTTAATATTATTCCCTTGGGTTTATAATATTAATAATCATGTGATTTTATCAATCCTTTCTATTTAAGATATTAATTTGTAGGCTTTGTTAATCTCTTTTGTTTTTAATATTGATTCCTTCCACTTAATGATCCCTTAGGTTTTTAATATTTATCCCTTGGCTTCACTAATTCCTTGGGCTTGAAATATAAAATCCTTGGGTTTATTAGTTATTTTGGTTTATAATATTAATAATCTCTTTGGTTTTAAAATCTTTGAGTTAAAAATATTAATCCTTAGAGTTTATTAATTTTTTAGATTTTTGTGTTAAAAATATTAATTCTTTGGGTTTATTAAACTCTTGTGTTCTTAATATTGATGGCTTGGCCTTATTTATCCCTTAGGTCTTTAATATTTATCTCTTGGGTTCACCAATTCCTTTGGTTTGTAATATTAAACCCTTGGTTTTATTAGTTCTTTTGGTGTATAATATTAATAACTCCTTGAGTTTATTAATCTCTTGAGTTTAAAGTATCAATTCTTATGCTTTATTAATCTCTTAAGTTTAGAATATTAATTCTTAAGGTTTATTAATTTCTTGGTTTATAATATTAATATTTATCTCTTGGGTTCACTAATTCCTTAAGCTTATAATATTAAACCCTTGTGTTTATAATTTTTTTTGGTTTATAATATTAATAATCCCATGGGTTTATTAATCTTTTGAGTTTAAAATATTGATTAGATTATGGTATATTAATTTTTTTAGTTTTTATGTTTAAAATATTAATTCTTAGGGTTTATTAATCTCTTTTGTTTTTAATATTAAACCCTGGGTCTTATTGATCCCTTAGGTTTTTAATATTTATCCCTTGGGTTCATCAATTCCTTTAGTTTATAATATTAAACCCTTTGGTTTATTATTTCTTTCAGTTTATAATATTAATAACTCCTTGAGTTTATTAATATTTTGAGTTTAAGATATTGATTAGATTATTCTATATTAATTTTTTAGGTTTTTTTTGTTTAAAATATTAATTCTTAGGGTTTATTAATCTCTTGTGTTTTTAATATTAAACCATTGGCCTTATTGATCCCTTAAATTTTTTATATTTATCTATTGGGTTCTCCAATTCCTTTAGTTTATAATATTAAACCCTCGGATTTATTAGTTTTTTTGGTTTATAATATTTATAATCCCTTTGGTTTATTAACCTCTTGAGTTTAAATTATTAATTATTAGGGTTTATTAACTTCTTATGATTTTGAGTTTAAAATATTAATTCTTAAGGTTTAATAATCTTTGAGTTTTCTAAATATTTAGGTTGGTAATATTAGGTGTTAAATATTAGTCATACGCTTTAATATTAATGCATGGTCCAATGTCATATTATGAAAAACATTGTGTGAATATGAAAATCAACCATGGGAGACCATTGTTAATCATCGTTATTCATATTTGGTAAAGGTCTTCCATGGTCGAATGTCACATTGTGAGAAAGATTGTCTCAATAAGAAAATCAACCATGGCCAACCATCATCATTTTTCGTTCAATGTTGCATTATAACAACAATTGTCTGAATGTTTAAATCAAGCATGATCAACTATGTTTATTTTATAGTTTATAATATTTATCTAAAGGTTTTTATATACTTGAGGTTTATAATATTAATCTATTAACTTTAATATTACTCTCTTGAGTTTATAATATTAATAATCATATGATTTTATCAATCCTTTCTATTTAAGATATTAATTTGTAGACTTTGTTAATCTCTTTTATTTTTAATATTGATCCCTTCCATATAATGATCCCTTGGGTTTTTAATATTTATCCCTTCCACTTATTGATCCCTTGGGCTTTAATATTTATCCCTTGGGTTCACCAATTCCTTGGGTTTGAAATATAAAACCCTTGGGTTTATTAGTTATTTTGGTTTATAATATTAATAATCCATTTGGTTTTAAAATATCTTGAGTTAAAAATATTAATTCTTAGTGTTTATTAATTTTAGGTTTTTGTATTTAAAATATTAATTCTTAGGGTTTATTAATCTCTTTTGTTCTTAATATTGATCCCTTGGCCTTATTTACCCTTAGGTCTTTAATATTTATCTCTTGGGTTCACCAATTCCTTTGGTTTGTAATATTAAGCCCTTGGTTTTATTAGTTTTTTTGGTTTATAATATTAATAACTCTTTAGGTTTATTAATCTCGAGTTTAGATATTAATTCTTAGGGTTTATTAATTTATTGGTTTATAATATTAATAAGCTCTTGGGTTTATTTGTATCTTGAATTTAAAATATCAATTATTATTAGGGTTTATTAATTTCTCATGTTTTCAATTTTGAAATATTTATTCTTAAGGTTTATTAATGTCTTATGTTTTTAATATTGATCTCTTATCCTTATTGATCATGTGAATTTATCATTCATTTGTATTTAAAATATAAATTCTTAGCCTTTATTAATCTCTTATTTTTTTAATATGGATCCCTTGGGCTTCTTGATCTCTTAGGTTTTTAATATTTTCCTCTTGAGTTCACCAATTCCTAGATTTATAAGTCCTTTTGGCTTATAATATTAATAATCCCTTGGGATATTGGTAAGATAGATATACTTATTATAAATAGTAATAAAATACTATTATTAAGTTATATTTGAATTTTAATATAATTTGAATTATAACCATTAATGTATTGGAAAATTTTAATAATATTTAATTATCAAATATATATATATTTAATATTATTAATATATTTTAAGAAAATATTGATAATTATATTGATAAATATATAATGATTATTTTGATAAAATACATATGGTTATGAATATAGATTTATGAACGTATATCAATATGTAATTGTGCTAATAGTATGATGTTGTTATGATAATGCAACACCATTACTCTCCACCCATTCACTCTCCTTTAAATTCACTGGTTTAAAAACATAAACACGTCCATAGATAATACCATTATGCTTATTACGTGGAAAAATGTATACCATTACCAAGTTTTAATTCGAAGTCAACTTTGAAGGCTCACTGAACGTCGAAAACGCACTCTGTCATTGCAGAGTAAGTCAGTCAGAAATTTAACACTTGTAAATTTTAATGGACAAGGCCTACTATTCTTATAAATAGCGAGAAGATGAGCGGGTTTTTCATTACCTAATTTGTCGAGTGTGTCTACAATGGCGTTCTTTGGCTACTTGAAATGGGTTACTATATCCTCTATACTTTTATGTCAGCTGGTATTGGCTGCTGCATCGGTAGAAGATGGGCTGATATCAGAAATCCTATTACAAATGTCACAACCATGGCGTCTTCTTCTGCAAAGTACTATTCTATGTTGAGTTTTTCTGTGCAGAACCTACGTTACACTGAATCCAGTGTGCGCAAGCCCAGCGCAAGCCCAACGTTCTGATTCTCCCGCAAAGCAGGCAACAAGTGCAGAAATCGGTGGCCTGCTGCGTACAATACGGTTGGGAGATTCGGGTTCGTAGCGGAGGGCACAGCTACGAGGGTCTCTCCTCTACTTCTGATACTCCCTTCGTCATCATTGATCTCATGAATTTGGACGCCATTAACGTCGACATGGCTTCTAAAACGGTTGGGTTGAAGCCGGTGCGACTGTGGGGCAATTATACGATGCCATCGCAGACAAGACTTCAATCCACGGTTTTGGGCACCGGCGGGCATTTCAGCGGAGGCGGATTGCGTTTACTTTCGAGAATATAATCGATGCCCTCTTCGTTGACGCCAGAGGCAATCTTCTGAACAGAAAAAAGATGGGGAAAGACCCGTTTTGGGCTCTGCGGGGTGGCGGCGGAGGCAGCTGGGGCATTGTGGTTGCATGGAGGATACAGCTCGTCAGTGTCCCTCCTGTTGTAACGGTCTTCGACGTGTACAGAACGGGGAGAGAAGCAGTGACGAAGCTTGTGTATCAATGGTAGTCGATTGCGCCGGCCGTGGATGAGGATCTGTTTATCCGTGTGGTCATATCGGGTACCCAACTGAACGGGGGCCAACGGGATGTCAAGCTGACCTTCAATGGAATGTATCTGGGGCCACTAGATCAACTCCTGAAAGAAGTGAACAAGAGCTTTCCGGAGATGGGCATGGTCGCCAGCGACTGTAAAGAGACGAGCTGGATAGATTCCGTATCCTACACTGCACACACAAACAGGACCGAATTGCGCAACGGATATAATTCCTACAGAAATTACTTCAAAGCAAAGTCTGATGTCGTGAAGACTCCAATTCCACTATCGGCCTTGGAAGGGGCATGGAAATTCCTTGAAGATCAGCTCACTTCTTATGTTATTTTTCATCCTTTCGGTGGAATAATGGATCGAATACCGTCCTGTCAGATTGCGTTCCCTCATCGGGCCGGGAATTTATACCTGATACAGTATCAAATCACATGGAATAATCCGAGCAACGACACAGAGTATATCGCTGCGATTCGAGGATTGTATGAGTATTTGACTCCTTATGTTTCCAGCTCTCCGAAGGCTTCTTATGTAAACTATCTGGATCTTGATTTGGGTGTTGCTCCCGATGGCACAGCCACAGTTGAGGAAGCTAGGTCACGGGGAGAGAAATATTTCGTGAATAACTATCATAGACTTGTGAAGGTAAAGAGCAAAATCGATCCTTACAATGTTTTCCGGAATTCTCAGAGCATTCCTGTGAACAAGTAAGAGTCGTGACATCTCAAACAATAAAACAGAATAGTCAATATATTGTGTGTGAGAGATGCCATATATATCGTGAATGCAGGGACGGAATCATTTCTCTGCCGGGCAGATGTGTACCGCTTTATGTTACAATATAATTTTCAAGACCAGCGACGTAATGTTACAATATCACAATATTGTCTTATTATTTTTATAGGAAAATGTTACAAATTTCTTCTTCAAATTTAAGATGAAGATATTCAATATTTCTAACCAATTTGAAGTGAGAATGATAACAATTTTATTAGACATAGGAAGAACATTGAATTCAATATAAATTTATAGCTATCTATTATTATTTGAAAATATTTAATTTAATATTTTCATTTATTAAGAGAGTGTTTTTTTCAATTATACTCTCAGTTATAACTAATATAAATTCCTAAAATGAATATTGATGTAATTTTCTTTCTAATTTACACTAATACTAATGTCCTTTTAAAATAATCTTTTTAAACATTACCAATATAAAACATAATATTAAAAAGAAAAACAAACTTACTTATTTAAGAAAATATATTTTATAAATTATATCTATTTTGTTAAACAATGTATGGTAAATACACAAGGAAATAAGATAAGCATGAGATATCATTCTATTAACTATAGATGTGAATTTATATTACATTGGCACGACTCTTGAATTCCACATTTCAAGGTCACTTGGACTTGACTATAAGGCTTCCACACCTACCCATAGAGGATTATGTGTCCAACATTCCCTCCCTTAATCTGAAGAGGTATGTGTGAGTCCAAGAAGAGAGCTATAATACAAAAATGCATAGTATGCATGGCAGCACTTAGGCTGAATGAGCTCCCCGAAATATTGGCATAAAGAGGTGGTTTAAGGATGACCACGAACACTGGAACACTTAGTGCAGTTCCAGGAACTCTTCCAAATCTGGCAAGAATATGAGGTCTTCTGCTAGAGGAAGTGCTCCTCATATTTTGAAGAGGGAGACCTTCAACCTAGAAGAAGGGAGGTCGATAACCTCCGATGGTTTAAGGATGACCACCAACTTTGGAATGCTTGATGCATTTCTTGGGACTCTTCCAAAACTGGCAAGAAGATGAAGTCTTATGCTAGAGAAAGTGTCCTGAATTCTTTGAAGACGAAGAATATCAACCTAGCATAGATGGTTTAAGGTTGTCCACCAACCAAAGGCATGCTCATGGGAATTCGTGTCTCTGGCTACAACTTTGAATTTAGAATGACAAGTTGTTTCTCAGGCTCGCTTGATGTGGCTTCGAAGCTTGTAGATGACCACCATTTTCCCCCCTGTCAAGTACAAGGTGTGTTACACCATTTTTTGGTCATCTAACCCATTATCATTAGATGAACCCAAGTACACCATGTAAGACCAATTTTACCCTAAGTAAAATTTCTTTCACCATGTGAAATAACTTATTCGTTTATACTTCCCAGTCATATTTAACCCAAAACAAGGAAGTTAATTAAATAAACCATTATTTATTTAATTATTTCCTAAGAATAAGTTATTTAAATCATTATTTAAATAATATTCTTAGTTAAATTTGACTAAATCATCCATAAATAATTAAATAAACCATTATTTATTTAATTATATTCCCATCATTCCCCTAAAATGATAAATAAATCATTTATTTATTTATTATTTATAAATAAAGGAATTGACCCAAGTCAATAATCATTTTCCCTCCAACAAATATAATAAAATATTCCTAAAGGGTGCTTCTAGAATTCAATTAATAATATTTTATTCATGCACCGAGTTCTAGACCGCCCTAATATTTTGTTATAAATAGAAGGGGTTTCCCCATTCATTAATAACCTTGATTGCATTAGATCACACTAGATCTATTCTTGGTCACCATTTTCCATTTTTGCTTTGTGAGCTCCCATTGAGTTCTATGTTTGTCAGGGTTTTTCTACCACAATAAGAGAGAGAAATTTTAGATCTGAAACGCTGAGGACTTTCAAGAACCCATCCCATTGAGGAGAACTGGAAAAAACCTTTCTTGTTTTCCTCTCAGGTGCCCCATTCTTTAATATAATCCAAATCATTCTTTTAAACGCTTTGTTCTTGTCTTGTCTATTGGATGTATGGAGCCATATTATATTTTATCTCACTAATGTCTTTTATGCTTAGATCTGAATTTGTGCAACAGACTTAAAGATGTTTTGCAGCCATAAACGATGTTAGGGCTATTTGTTATGCGTAGCTAAAGTGATCTTTTATAATGAAAGATTCATACTAAAAATTGGTGACTCCACACGGGTTTTATTTTACGACTTCTGTCGTTTTATCTATTCTTGCATATCCAGCTGTTTCAGACCCTAGGGTTTCTCTTCCATTTTGTGTTTTCCCTATTTTTATGGTGTTTTTCACCCCTAAAACCCTCAAACAGTCAAATTTTTAATTTCCGTGTGTTTCTGGCCTTATTGCGCAGGTGACAGACATCAGCCGCAGTTGAGATGACAAAATTTTCTGAAATCTGCCGCCGAGATAGCCGAATCTGCAGGTTGCACTTATCGGCCCAAAAAGTGAGACCTGAGCTTGAGGACACACTTTTCTGCCCCAAACCTGTGACCTAGATTGAAAACACGTCAAAACCTACGACCTGCACTTTTTCTGCAAATTTTTCAGCACTTTTTCTGGGTTTGTCTGAAGCTTCTGTCAAGGTTTTCCAGCCTCCGTCTCTACCCATTTAGACCTGTTTCTGATTTGCTTCACTCAACTAAGAGGGAATCTTTCCCCTTAGGGCTCTAGTACCCTCCACTTTTTGTGGAGAGTCTTTTCTGTTTTAGAAGTCTGAATTTTCAGAGTTTCAGCTTTATTTTTCTCAGATCTGATACCTCCTTTTCAGATCCCTACAGATCAGCTCTTTTCCCTTTCAAAAACACCTCATATAGTTTTGTTTGGGTTTATCTCTAGGGTCACCTCTTTGACCCTCCTACCTTTAGCTAATCCCCTTTTTTGTAATAGCAACCTTGCCTCTACCTCTTTGTTGTTTTCTGCACCTCTTTTCAGCAGATTTCTCCTTTAGATCCCTGTCCCTCTCGACCTTAGATCTATTGGCCTCTTTTAGTGTGGTTTGATTAGATTTTTTCCTCTTATAGACTAGTTTTAAGAGACCCATCTTCTTGGGTTAGATTGATGCAATGTTAGTTGTTAATTTTCTATTCTTTCAGTCTTATTTACTGTAGATTTCTTTTCAATTACGCATCAAACTTTTTATTTTACTCTGTAAATGTCTGGGTTTAAACAATTAAAAGTAACGCATGCCACACACTGACCCTAAGTGAAGAAGAGCCTGGTTAACACCGCCTGGCAAAGACTTTAAAATCAATTGACACTGACCTCACTTGATCTTACACCTCCCTACCTTTGTCAGTTTTTCTTCTTCCCGTCATCATTGCGCCTCCAAGGCGTTTATCCCGGAGACTTCTTGGCCTTCACCCTCAGTTTCCGGTTGGTTGACTTGCTCCTTCTCGTCGTCGTCGAGTTAGTCCTCCCCCAAGTCCACACTCTGACTCCTCTTCTGATTCTTTGGTTTCTCCCCCTACTTTTGGTTCTCCCCCTGTTACCTTCACCATGTCTAGTCCAAGGCCTAATGCTAGTGGCAACCTCGGCCCTAATGCTAGGACTGTTACTAGTGGCACCGCCACAGGAACTCCCTCGACTGCTCCCTTACTCCCCTTCATGGCAGGCCTCAGTCTCCTTGATTTCAATCAGTTGATCAATGATCCTATCTGCCACGATGTTGGTTGGTCTGCTATGCCAACCAAGCTCTCCTCCGACATTCCCAAGTTCGAAGGCCTTCTTGGAGAAGATCCCTCCAACCATATCCGATATTTCCACATGTGGTGTTCATCCCATTCCATTACTAATGATTCCATCCGTCTTAGATTGTTACAACGCACGCTTACAGGCGAAGCTTCTAAGTGGTATGTTGATCAGCCCACTTCCTTTCATACCACCTTTTCGACTCTTGCCTGGGCTTTTTTATCTTACTTCCATCTTCCCCTTAATTATGACACTGGTATCGAACTTTTGACTTCTTTCCGTCAATCATCGGCCACTCGCCTATCCGATCATGTCCAGGAATGGTGGAGAAGAAGGAGCCTATGTCAATCTCCTACCTTCGAAGACCGTGTCTACATGGACTGGTTCCTTAGATCTCTCTTAACACCTATCAGGAAAGATGTCACATCGCATTTTTCTCAAACCGAAGAAGTTGCCCTTCAAATGGCATTAAAATATGACCTGATCTATGCTCAGATGGGTTATGTTTATACTATTCTACCTGATCTCCCCAGACCCGGTAATGCCCATGCTCAGAGGGCACCTCATGTCGTCGACGGTATCATTGGAGCTATCTCTCATCCATCCGCTCAACATCCCATGAGCTATGGTTTTCCTGGGGGAGGGGGCACCACTTCTTGCACTTCTCCCCCTCCCGGTAGCACGCATCCAGGATCCGACATGCCTCCTCTTTCTGCCCAACCCCCTGTTTACCACACTGTTACCCAACCTCATTATCATCCATATCCATAGCCTAGTGCTCCAACTCCTCTAGCATTAGCACCCCCGCCTCCCTTGTCTTCTCAACCCCTGCAATAGCGGCCACCACCCCCTCAAGGGTAGGTGTATGCCCAACAGAGCACGACCAATCCTTTCCCGCAGCAATGCTTTGTGGCTACCCAACCACCTCACGGACCGGTAACCACTCAACCTCCTCCATCTGGTACCTATGATTACCAGATCCTCATGATGAACTTTGACCAACCTATAACCGTCGATCTTAACCTTCACACTGAGTCCCGTCCCCACCCCCAGCCTCCTGCTCCATCTGTCCCATAGTCACCTTCTTCAGGTTCTACAGAGCCTCTTTCGACAACTAATGGTCCCATGCATATTCCTCCGCTCAATGCCGAGGTTCATACCAAGATTCCTAAGGGACCATTATGCCGAAATGCTGCTTCTAACCGAGCTGCCCATTTGTTTAGCATAGTAGATGAGCTAGCCCAATCTCCGGTTGCCATTTCAACACTGGAAATCCTCCAGTCATGCCCCTCCCAAAGAAAATCTCTACTGTCTGCCCTGGGCACTGTAGATCCAGCAAATGACCAATTGATTGTTTTCAATGCCCATCAGTCAGGGTCTCCTCCTCTTCCTGCTTCCATAGCTTTCCAAATCTCAGTCAAAATCCTAAATGATAACATTTCCCGGTGCATCATTGACGAGGGGGCATCCACCTGTGTAATGTTCGCTTCGATTTGGAATCAACTCGGATCTCCTGAGCTGGCCCCTTCGACAATCACCCTTCGTGTGTGGGATGGCCATGCCTCCCAGCCCATTGGCCTCTTTCGTAACTGTCCTATCGCCCTTGCAGGCAAGACTATTTTTGTCAATGTTGAATTTATCGACGCCCCTCTTGACTATAACATTATTTTAGGGCGTAGTTACACCTATGCCATGTCTTTCGTCCCATCTGCAGTCCACTGCAAGATGTTTTTCCCGCATAATGGAAAGATTGTCACCATTGACCAGTTGACGTATCATGAACCAAAATCTCAGACTTCCCCTGAGTCCACCATCTCTGCTGTCACCAACAAGCAAGTTGTTGATTCTTTGACCAGTGTTTCCCCCAGCGTCTACAAAGACTCCTCCTTTCTTGGAACTTTCCCAGGTCCTCCCCCTCCTTCTGTCTCTGATCCCAGCTTGGTGAATGTTTGCATGATGCAATCATCCTGGGCCAACCTTAAGCAGCCCTCTTTGGCTAGTTAGCAACCTCAATCTCGCCCACCACAACCCGCTCCTAGCCCTTCGCCTCAACCAGCCGGACCTCTCCCTTCTGACCCTTCCCCCACTACTAATACCCCTGCGCCTCCTGGGTCAGTTCCACCAGGTCTCAACCATCTTGGAGCCATCCCTCTTGGCCATTACTCCGCTGGTCAAATATCGTTCCTAGCTCCCCCACCAGGACTATACACGGTACCTGTCATAGCCACACTCTCTCTTCCTAACCAGACCCTTGGGATTCTCGTCTATTACCTTGACCCTCCAGCTGCTACCTCACCTAGTCAACCCAAACCTGATCTTGCTTTGACCCTGGTTCAACCGGTCCCCATGAATTCTCCCACTGCAATAGTGCCTTAGTCACCTCAACAGGATCCACCTCCTGTTGCGACCGCTTCGGGTAAGAATGGAAAAGCTCACAGGGGGGCATCAAAGGACAAGGTTGCCCTGAAAAACCTTGCCCCTCCTCGACCTCCAAAGCGTACCATCCAATGTGCTTTGTGTGATGTTTTCGGCCACGCCACCCATACCTGTCCTGAACTGCCTCATCTCAAGCCCATGGTTAACGTCGCGTTCCCTGAGTCCACCGTCCCGGAAGCCTCTGTTCCTTCCGCGACTGCGGCCAAGAACCCCTAGACTATTCACAGCAATCACCCCTGTGCTTTGTGTGATATCCATGGCCATTACACCCACCTTTGTCCCCGCCTCCATGACTTCCGCTCCTCTCTAGTCGCGGTCCGCCAATTCGAGGCCAAGCGCAACGAGTCCACCTCTCCCCTCTTTGTGCGTTTTTATTCGGCAGAACTACCAGAAATGACTGCTCCCATTGACATTCCCCCTCATGATGTCACGATGATGGAGCCTTCATCCACCATTTTCTACCTATCATCATCCATGAGACCCTCGGGGAACATTCCCTCTGAATCCTCCCCTATTTTTTTGCTTGACCTTTCTTCCGCGATCACCTTGGGCTCAACATCGGTAGAACATTTATCTTCCTACTCTTCAGTCACCCCTTGTGACGATGCGCATGTGAACCTCTCTTATCATGATGATGAGTTAGGTAGCTTCGCTGTGTTAAGTGGTCTTTCTTCCACCAGTCACCTCATCTTCTATCACGATGATGACATTATGGAAGGAATCATCTCCCCTGACTTTATCTATTCCCCCTTACATCGACCCCATGCGTTCACACCACATACACCTTATGGCCATTCCATTGAAACCCAATGTTTGAGTAAGGGGGCACCCATATTTGAGAGACCAAGAGTAGCAATTCTCCACAACTCTCCTAGTGTATCCAGTCATACCGATTTTAGTACCATTATTCTTCCACATTTCGAAGAACCTCTAGAGTCCCATAGCACTTCAGATCACTCTAGGGATGATACCCCTTATCGTTCCTTCATCTTCCATCAACAACCCAATTTCTTAGACATTGTTGTTGACCAATCTATCAGTTTTCTAAGAGAGCATCAGTTCATTATCTCTACATCCTCTTTTTGGGATAGTGACACCATGTATGCCAACCCAGAAACTTAAATTCCATTTGATTCATATATGCAGTACTAAAAGAGATTGGTAATCCTCCATTTCCTTTCTCAAGCTGCATAATCATAATGAAAAAAAATGGCGCACCACATCATTAAAATGTGTTTAGATCCCCATTTTCCTACATACATTTTGGCATGACCACAACATGCTTGGGGGCACCCAGGCCCCTCAACCATACAAATCGCAGATCTCAGCCAAAAATAGCCCTGAAACCCCCTTTCTCTAACAGGTCGCACTTTTCAGGTCATTTCCTGGGATAAGTCGCAATTTTCTGCCTAGTACCTACTACCCAGGTCACAGAACAGACCCCAAAAAGTGCAACTTGTCCTGTCCATGAGCTCTGGATACCTGTTATTTTTTAGTACCTTGATACTTCATTAGGACACATTATATCCATGAAGGGTCTATTCATCTCTCCTCTAAATCGAATTTCTTCACTTACAACACTTGTACTTGGGGCACCACTTTGCCTCCTTACTTGTCTTTGTTCGTGTTGATTTTCATCATGAGATACCCTATTGTAATCATGTTTTTACGATCCCCCATTGGACCTTCACTGTGTGGCAGCACCATCGAATCACCCTTGTTTAGAGCATCCGAGTTGAGTCATCATCGCATTTATGGAGTCTATCCCAAGTCCCTTTGTATCCCGCTATAGTCATCCATTATTTCTTGCTTAGTCCCTCTCTCGTATCGCACATTATGGCCTTCAGTACCCTTGTCCCCTATCCCTCAGGATATTGTTTCAGTCGCTACCAAGCCATTCATGCCCTTTATGCTCTAACAAGGGAAGTCGTCCAACCACTCCTCCGTATCCCTCATTCCACCATCATCATCAGTGTCTACTTGTTAGTCGTTCTACTATTTTCCCTCGTGCCTTAGTTGGGGTTCCCTTATTGCCTCACCTATGGTGGACCTACTTCTGTCGACATCAGCTCAGTTACTCCAAAAGCCAGGTCTAGGCGGCAGCGTACCTTGGTTCGAGCTCTTCTCAGCATGATCGTGAGCTATGCACTTGATGGTCCAGTGATGCAGCAGTAGCTATTGGTGATTCCCTATCATGTGTGAGATGTCTCAACCCTCATGAGGGGCTGGCCCTACAGGTAGCGCCCCACATGCCTAGATGACTTCTTCATTTCAACCCTTGATGCAACTCTTCCCATTCGATGATATTGGCCTCAGCTGCTTGCAGTGCCTCTTCGATTTGCATGTATCAGTCAGATTTTGCGAGCCCTTCACCGTGTGTAGGGGGCCTTCAGGCGTATTTGTATGTCATGTACTAAAATATTCTTGTATAAGTCTTTATGGTTATCCTAGGCATCACATGTATGTGGGATTCATCATTTTATTTAGCTGGCTCATGTTTAAACCAACACATGTTTCCTTATTGCGTTTTGTGGTTTTCCGGACGCCTTATTCTTTGTACTTTGTCTCGGCAGGCATAGGTATGCCTCCCCCACCGCCTTTAGCACAGGTACCACTTCATAAAATAGAGACTTGTTGCACCTGTAAGTCTCATCTCCTCAGGGTCTAGTCCTTTAGCACCTTCGTCTACCTTACATTCCTCTCTCTCATTTCCCTCTTATTGTCTACTGATTGAGCTCTTACAATGTACTTCGGTCATACGATTTGCTCCTAACACTCATACGTTGGGGGGCAATTTGTTACACCATTTTTTGGTCATCTAACCCATTATCATTAGATGAACCCAAGTACACCATGTAAGACCAATTTTACCCTAAGTAAAATTTCTTTCACCACGTGAAATAACTTATTCGTTTATACTTCCCGGTCATATTTAACCCAAAACAAGGAAATTAATTAAATAAACGCTTATTTATTTAATTATTTCCTAAGAATAAGTTATTTAAATCATTATTTAAATAATATTCTTAGTTAAATTTGACTAAATCATATATAAATAATTAAATAAATCATTATTTATTTAATTATATTCCCATCATTTCCCTAAAATGATAAATAAATCATTTATTTATTTATTATTTATAAATAAAGGAATTGACCCAAGTCAAGAATCCTTTTCCCTCCAACAAATATAATAAAATATTCCTAAAGGGTGCTTCTAGAATTCAATTAATCATATTTTATTCATGCACTAAGTTCTAGACCGCCCTAATATTTTGTTATAAATATAAGGGGTTTCCCCATTCATTAATCACCTTCATTGCATTAGATCACACTAGATCTATTCTTGGTCACCATTTTCGATTTTTTCTTTGTGAGCTCCCATTGAGTTCTATGTTTGTCAGGATTTTTCTACCACAATAAGAGAGAGGAATTTTAGATCTGAAATGTTGAGGACTTTCAAGAACCCATCCCATTGAGGAGAACCAGAAAACACCTTTCTTGTTTTCCTCTCAGGTGCCCCATTATTTAATATAATACAAATCATTCTTTTAAACACTTTTCTCTTGTCTTGTCTATTGGATGTAAGGAGCCATATTATATTTTATCTGTTTAATGTCTTTTGTGCTTAGCTCTGAATTTGTGCAGCAGACTTAAAGATGTTTTGCAGCCATAATCAATGTTAGGGCTATTTGTTATGCGTAGCTAAAGTGATCTTTTACGACGAAAGATTCATACTAACAAGGTGAGATAATGGCAAAAACTCAACTGCAAGATTGTTTAATATTCTAGAACAAGTTCTGACATATGAATTAAACTTGTTATTGGTTGTTGATGCCCATTGCGAAGAAGCGATCCATCCAATATGAATATTTGTTCTTGCAGGAGGCTTGTTTCTGAACCATCTGTGTGAAGAATGAGTGTGCCGACCATAGTGCTTGCATGGGTGAAGATCAAAATAGTGATCTTTCATATGGCCAACTCGATCACAATGTTGGCACTTTACAATATATTGTCGTTGATGTGGAAGAGGACCAAAATATGGAACAACTGAAGGTGAGCTATCATGAAGAAATCTAGCACTCTGAAACTTGATGGACTTGGAATAGTCCAGAATATGAAAGGACAACTCATTTTCCTATCCAAGACCAGTTTTTTGCTTGTTGTGGACAAGCTCTTCCCAAGGTTTGATGATGGGCTTGGGAAGTACAGACTGAAATTTTTCATCTGCATGTAACTTTGTTGCTTCATTGGGCACTGGATCTGAATCAACTCATTGCTTATGGGAGTTTGTTTCAATGTTCTGACCATTAACAGGTTCACAATGATGACTAAGTTGTTTTAGCTCCCCTTGTTGTAATTGTGACTCAAGCTGCTAGAAATCAATTTTGTCTTATGCATCTTGTAATCAAGTTTGAGTATTAGAGAGAGCGTTCTTGCTCATTTTTACCATATCATGAATAATGGAATGAATGAGGTTATTCGAAAACTCTAATGCATCATTAATTTTCGCTATTTTTATCAACAACTCAAAGTTACACTTCAAACACTGATTGCAACCCCTAAATTAAGAGGAAATACCCACTAACAATGTTAGTACAATTCTGCATTCAGATTTCTTACTACGGCAACCACTTGCAATCTTCGGCAGTGAAGTCCACTCTACCCAATTCAATACTAACTCATCCTTTAATGTCCTCCACTCGATACGTGGAAAAAAATGGTTGCTAATAGAAATATTGTCTTTCTCCTCCACAGAAATCTCATACAGGGAAATGAAGACAACACAACCTGAGAGAGGGGATTCTATCAGCTAGCCAAGGGACTATAAACTTATTCTTCCTTAAGCCTGTAATGACACTCAAAATGATGCCCTCAAAATGATACCAAAGTTACCTCTACGTGCATTTCATGAGCTCCTCCTCTTCATTAAAACCTCTATAGGACTAATATCAAACTCGACCTTGGTGGATGTGCTGCTACAGACATTAAAATATGTCTTCCAACGTCAACATTTATCGTGGGACAAATATTGAGACTATTTTAATTGATGTCAATTCCACCATGTGGTATGCATGTCATTAAAAACTATGGTCAGTCTGCTAGGAAGTTTATGCGCCAAAAGAAAGAGAACAGGGTTGCTTCTTCACCGTCTCCATCACATGACACTTCCCCTGGTACCCACTTCTTCAACTCTCCTCCCGTAGGCTACACCTCAATTTCTTTTGCTCCTTATCAAGCGCAACATACATGGAACTTTGATTCTGCTAAGGATATTATTCCCTTATATAAAGGAGGGATTGGTAGTGCTATGTCTATTAGTCGGTCCTGTTTTTGGTGGGGAGATTAAATATGTCACGGGGGCAGGAAAATTGGATCTATATTACTTGAGCTTGAGCTTCCTATGTTTTGAAACCTTCTGGTCCTATGATTCAATCGCAAGAAGATGAGAAGAAATATAGGAAAAGAGTTCCTAAGCGAGCTGCAGTGGATGATCATGCTGCCAATGCAAGTGGTTCTCAGCTTAAAAGGTGCGAAATTTTAGGCGACATCACAAATATTCATGCTCCTGCTACCGATTGCTTATCAACAGCGAAAAACCAGGTTAATGCTCCCAATATTAGCATTAAAGGGAGGGTGCATAACAAGAATAAATATGCAAGAACTTAAAAAAAAATAGTTAAAGATGAAATTCATTCAGGATCAAATCCTCTTGCTGATCATAGTTCGACCCATTCAGAATGTCAAAAGCCTCCTCTTGAAAAATTAGAAGAGAAACGATCATTAAAAGGCGTACTTTCAAAGGCAAAGCAGGGGGAAAAATCTAATTCACATAGTTGTTCAAAGCACAGAAACATAGAAAAATACCACACAGATCCTCAAATGTGTACTACTTATGTCGAGGATATATACAAGTATTTACGAAATGCAGAATTGAAGAATAGGCCTTTGGAAAATTTCATGGAGACTGTACAGATTGATATCACCCCAAATATGCAAGGAATTCTCGTTGATTGGCTGGTAGAGGTTAGCAAGGAATATAATCTTGCCCCTGACACACTATACTTGACAATATCTTACATCGATCATTATCTGCCCGCAAATCCAACTAGTAGGAAAAAAAAAGATGTCAAATTTTTCTATGTAGCAACTCGAATGCCTGTTGTGTATTGTGTTGCCCACCGAGTCCTGAGAGAGGTTATGCGATGACTACCAGATTTCTCTGCTGTAACCGTCTTGTTAGCTTTTAAAAAAAACTCATCAAACACTTCACATTATGCTTCTATCTTGTTCTAATCCTCGGTTTAGAATGGTCAGTTCTTCAAAAATTATTTAATGCACGTTCGTCTGGTCTTCCACCAGTGATAAACACTCCAACGATGTCCAGTATAACTCTTTCAAAAAATTCTAAACTGGTGTTCAATACTAAGATTCACACTTGGTTTTAAGCCAACCAAAACTTGATAAAGGTGACTACTTTAGGTAGGTCTTTGGAAATGCCTTTTATTTTTATACGCACTGTGTAAAATTATGTAATATAACCACAACCGGTAGATCGATGCCTTAATTCAGTACCAATATAACATATATAATGTCTCACCTACATTGATCATGTAACGTATCACCTGCATTGATCATGTAACTTCTATAACGTCTCACCTATACTGATGACAAATTATACACAAAAATTTAGGTTTCACCAGTGTGGACACTGCAATAGAAAAATTCATGGGTTTTTCATATCGACGTTGGCTCATGAAGGAGTTAAATTATGGTTTAGGGTAGGCAAAGCAGTAGGCGGAAAGGCGGTATTGAGAGGGGGTGATCCCGTAACAAAGGAATTCCCTGGAGGGTTGGTAGAAACAGGTTCACGGGGCAAATCCACCAGCTAACTTTTGGGACTACCATACGTCCCACAGTCAATCTGACCCATATATTGGGTAAATATTATAGCAGCGGTCTCACAGGAAATAAGAGCACATATTCATCACTCCATTCAATTTTCAACACATTAAAATTATTCAAGACAATAATGCCTGACTTGCAGAGAACATAACTTAAATAATGCAGAGGATTTTTTGGGGTTACACACAACAATATGTCATAGTTCACGACCTCTGACACCAAATGAAGAGGAACCTTAAATGTAGGGATTCAACACCAATTTACATTAAATTCATCAACACATTTAATACATTACATATATCCTCTTGCAGGAACACATGTGCCATTGAAACCACAATCATGACTTGTGGAGATTCAACTATTGTGCATACATTCCAATGCATAATAACCAACCAGAATATCAAGGGAAAAATAATGTAGCTTACTAATGTTTCTTGTAGTATGATAAAATACACATAGAACCATGCATAGAGACCACTTCAAACAATTTTTTTATTCATTTATTCCCATGTACTATGCTCAGACTTCAAGCCCAACGCCAAGGAGCAGTGTGAGGGAATGCGAAGGGAGCGTTATGGACTAACAAGCTCATAGAACACAACTAGAATTTAGTTGATTGGAGCAAGGCCAGCAATCACCTGCTCTGATACCATGTTAAACAATGCATGGTAAACACACAAGGAAATAAGATAAGCATAAGATATCATTCTATTAATCATAGATGTGCATTTAAATTAAATTGGCGTGACTCTTATATTCCACGTTTCAAGGTCACTTGGACTCCTCTTTGAGTGTTCGGCTTCCACACCTACCCATAAAATATATCTATTTTATAAACTATATTTATTTATTTAGAAAAATTATAATAAATAACTTATTTTGTTTAAATAATTAAATTTTATATACTTAAAATTTTTATTTAAATTGTGTTTATTAAATTATATCAAATTTATTTTAAATTTGTTTAATTTTTATTTAATGCAATTTTATTAAATTCTTTAGTAATAAATCTTTATTTATTAAATTTTAACGTTAATTTTAATTCAATTAAAACTCCTAATATTTTGACTTTCATTTGAGTAACAATTAGGATCAATTATTAAAGATTTATTGTATATTCTCAACCTCAAATGCCTCTTTATTTATATAAATAAGCCATGGAAACTTTATAAATGAAATCAGCTTTAAACTGAATTTGATGTAATTTTGTTAATAAAACTATATAGAATTCGACAATAAAATGTAAATTTTGATGTTATTAAAATTTAATATATATTTTAATAAATAAATTTAAAGAATTTTGATATAATGAAATAATATATAAATACTTTGTTAAATTTATATATCATTTTTTTTATTAGTAAAATTGGGATATTTTTATATATAGGCTTAAATATTATTATTTATGAATTTGAAAAAAATATAATCTAATAGAAAATACTAAATTTATGAATTAATAGAATTTTTATTAAGGTGGTCATTTCTCTATCTAATTGATGGAAATATGTAATAGGCTTGAATGGGTTAATAGCTAAGAGTATGCATTTCAGTTAAGCTAACAAACTTAATTGTGTTTCCATAATTTAATAGAAAATTGTTAAAAATTATACTTTGAAATAAAAAATTCAGATTTTTTATTAATTTAATTTTACTAAACAAATTCATGTTTCCCATAGCCCTTTCTACAATCTCAGTGGTCATTTGTCCTCTGTTTTTACCAGGAATCCTCTGTGAGCTGAAGCCAGGTCCCTTTCCGCTCCCCCCTGTCTCCACAAAACTGCTGATAGCTCCGCTCTTCCTGCTCTTCACACTATGCCTAGATTGCGCCAGAGAATGTGCTGCAGGAGAGGAAGCTCTCGTGAGAAAGTTAATCGCCAGCCCTCCTCCTCCACTTCTGATTCCTCGTCTTACTCTTCAGACTTCAGCCCTGTTCGCTATCCCGTCACCAGAAGGGGTCGTGGATGGTGTGGAGGGCAGCATAATTCAGCAGCGCACTTTCGTCTGTCCTCCGGGACTAAATCTCACATTGCTCGTCTTCAATACCCCTGTACTCTCAGCAATTTCTCCTTCTTAGCTTCTATCACCATTGAGCTTCGTGAAGTTTCCTCTGGTCTAGTTACAGCAACTACAGGGGTGGCTCTGGAGACAAGGGAGGAAGACACGCATGCCACTCCGCAGAATGACAATAGGCAGAGTGTGGAAACTGGTGGCATTGCAACCCAGGATGTGAGCTTGCAAGCAGGCCCAAACGTTCCAACTGGTGGAAGCTCTACAAGCAAGGAGAGCCATGCTCTTGTAGAATAAGACCCCTACAAATATGCTTGCCGCATCATTGAGGAAGAGCCATCCACCTCTCATGAAGCCTAATTAGGTCTGTGCTCCTTGGTTTTTGAATTCCGGTTGCACGAAGGTGTTCAATTCCCTCCTATTTTACAGTCAACTTATGCTCTACAGTTCTTATGCACAGATGTTTTCTCTTATGTTAAATTGCCGGTTTCCCCTGCGTGGGCGTCATTCTATTTCATGTGTCTTTGATTTTTGGTGATGGCTACAGCAGTTCAAAGTGTCAGTTTTTGGTTTTGAAATGGGTAGCGCTAACCTTTTCATCTGTATTTTCCCAGTCAAACTATTAGGGTCTATGTATTACCTCTGGTTAGTTTACAGTCTCATTATAGGAGTAAGCTGTTACTCTAAGTCAGACATGGTCATGGTTTTTGAAGTTCTCTTGGTTAGGATCTAGCCAGTATTTTTAGTCAATGTTTAGCAATGTAATGTGCGTATGCCACATCTATGGGCCAGACCTCTTGAGGCCACTGCCTCTCTGTAAATTTATTTTTGTATCAATATAGGAGTAGAACAATTCAGAAAAAAAATAAAAATAAAAACAAAAAAATAAAAAATAAAAAAATAAAAATAAAAAATAAAAAATAAAAAAAATAAAAATAAAAAATTTACTAAAAAAATTTGTATATTAAAAAATAGATATCACTTAAAATTTACATTTATTGCATTTTAATTATTATTAAAATAAAATTAATTAATATTTTTAATAAAAATCAAATTTATATAAACATTATTTAAATAAAAATATGTATTATTAAACATAACAAAATTAGGCTCACTCATTCAACCTTATTGTAGAAGGTTTCCTTAAATATTATATAGTAGTCAATATGAAAAATAAGCATGACATACATAAGATAACTGAAAAATTACTTATTATGATGCATATTTTTTTAATATATATTAATAATGTATATTGATTTTTATTAAAATTAATAGTATTAATATGCAAAAATAACTTTGACTATAAGATACAATATAGTATTAAGTAATTTTTTAAACAAAATATTATGAAATAAAAATTTTTGTTTTTTGAGTGAAAATTTAGATTATAGACTCGCTTTTTTAAAATGTCATGTATATGTGAACATTACATTTTTAAAACATTTGTAATAATATTGACATTCTTAATTTATTAATTCATTAAAATTATAAACATTTTAAAATATTTCTTTATTCTTTATTTGTTTAATGGAAATAAAATTATAAAACAAATCATTCATTTCTCTATTTTTCATAAATTCTAATACACCAGTAAATAGTAATAATTATCATGGTATTCTTATCAATGGTATAGTAATAATCATACTGATATAGTTACTTAGCTCTTCAATAGTTGATTCCTTGCCTCCATAATGTGTCGAAGAATTTAATGCTAGTGTCTACATATTGATCAACGGTTTAAGATGTTGGCAATGGTAGAAATCAAGGAGTGAAGTGCTGGTAGAATCGTGTCCATCTATGTTCGATGGAATCGCTCTTCCAACTCTTCTAGAGGCTTAAATCGATGCAAAATACCTATGGGTCTTTGAACAACCCATTCCGTCCACCTTTACGAAACCATGGAAGTCCCCACAACTTCCATCGTCTTCCAAAATCTGGATACTATGCGATAAATTATAATCCAAAACCCACTAATGAATTTTTATTCCCATATATAAATCTTCTAGAGTTTAAATGCACCGTCATGGTAAAAAAAATAGGTGTCTCGCCTTCTCCCTTCATACGATAAAAGAATATTTCCTTTTATTTAATTTGACAGACCTCCCCCTACCGGAACGAAAGATCCATCTCCCCAAGATTAGATATCACCATCATAATCCTACGAGTAATGTAATCCCCCCATCTTGTTTTTTTTATCTTATCAGCTATGCCAATTCACCTCCAATATCAATCCAAGAAAACATGAAACTAACAAGTGGTTACAAACCAATATTTATGAAAAAAAATTATTAGAACATATAATTATCAAGTTCTATTAATCAGTAAAAATATTTGAATAGCATAAAAAGGATATTACATACTTCCCCCCTTGAAGTAAACACCATCCTCAGTGTTTATCCTTAACTTTTACTCATGATATAGAAATCAAAAAAAAAAATCCAAAAAGGGATCCTTCTCCTTCAAAATAACGCACTTCCATTTCCAAGGAACACCATTAATGGAAATAATAATGTTTTTATTATTACTTCTACGAATTTATAACTACAAAAATGTGTAAATTCTACTTTATGTCACTTTATCCATTATTCAAATTCATAAAATCAAATTAGAATCTCTATACCAACTTAACATTACTTAGGAGTTACTCTTGGAAGTAATGATCATTCTTACAAAAGCACTCTACGAGTGGTTTAACAACTCGTCAACACTCCATGGAAAGTTCCCTGTAATGTATGACTAAAAAATTTAATCACATTAGTCACATCATTTTCAATAAAATGAAATACTTTTAACCGTAAAACATTCATGAAATGTCAAGAGATATTTTAATCATAGTACTTCCAAAAGTACTTAGAGAGCACCAAGCCTCTAATCATCCAAATGATAAATAACAACACCACATGCACACTGTCTTAGCTCATGCTAAAGACATCTAGCTAGTACTTCTAAAAGTACTTGGAGAGTAACTAGCTCTTTAATCATTTAAATGATTAATAAATTCAACGAGTGCATACTATCTTAGCCTCGGCTAAAACATTCAAAAGATCGGTAATATAATAAAGGAACTTACACATTGAGTAATTATTTTCTGAGCACTAAGCTCCTTTCCTATTAATATGTACATAGAATTCTTTGCAAAAACACATTAAACATTCATTTTTAATACAACACATAATTACTTAGTTAATTCGTTATGCTATGAGAACCACAGTAAGTTAAATAATGTTCCTCCCAATGAGAGTTGGTTTCCACAACCAGATCGAGCCATTGTCACATATAGATAGTTCTTTAACATATACAATACCAAGTCCAGTATGGAATTCCACTGGCCAACTAGCTCAAGAATCCCAATGACCACATAGGATCTAATATAGGATTCCTTTTGGCAGTGTCCTACCTATTCCTATGATAGCGTCTCATCTATGAGGAATTTTGGGCCTCCTCCAAGAGGCCAAACTCAACAGAGCTTCCTTAGGCTTTTTCCCTCTTCACCTTCTTGGCCAACACTTTTCCCTTACAAAAACATCTATCTCTAGGGAGAGGAAATCCGGGCAGGTAAGCACCATCAACCCCTTTGGGTAGGAAACCTCCATCAACCCAAGGTTTTTTGGCCTTTCATAACTTTCCACAACTATATGGAATTTTAAAGTTATATTTTAGCATTCTTTCCTACATTAATTTACATAATGAACCATATGCACATTATGCATAAGGAAAAAGAAATTTTTATGTACATCATGCAACTATACTTGACCCTAAGCATGAGTCCACAATAGCTATATTGGTATGAAGCATACCTCACATATAGGTTGTATACGTATTATTTTCCAAATAGCACAATCATGCACATCATAAAATTATACTTTATCCTTTACGGTTGCAATTCACATTGCAACGTTTTAATTTCATAGGTTTTATTATTTCCATTAAGCTACCCATGCTTAATTTCATCAATAGCGCTAGTCATAAATATGCATTTTTTAAACAAGTATTCACTTTCACAATCATTTTAATTTCATGTATACAATGTTTTCATGCATAAATGCATATACAAATATTCATTAATTGTATATATCATTAAAGGTTTGGGTAACAGTCCAACATTTCCAATTCCCACAGTGTTACCAACAAACTGACACATGAAGTAACTACTATAATCACATATTCACAGCTTGCAATAATCTTTAATAAAAACCAATTCATGCATATAAGTTTTATTTGTTAGTCATGAAACACTAACTAATCAATGCTACTAATAATCTTAATGCAACCATGACACGACTAATTAAAAAAAAAACCATTATAGTCAAGTCTCACTACTCGACCCATTGTGTATTTTTAACATCTAAGAGGTTTCCTTCAATTTCATTTTAAAATACTCTATCATCCTCTTCAAGGACTTCCCAAACTTTTGCATTCATGGATTTTCTCATTAAGTGGTGCATGGTAACTTTAGTTATGTTCATTAAATATATCAGTAATATGTCATATATGCAAAGGTTGATAGTCAACTCTCACTTTCACTAGTGAGTACTCAAGTTGTTCATAAGGGAAACAAAGGTTTTATTGTCTTTTATCCTCAACATGATTCAAATGTCATGAACATAGTTTTGAAATAGAATTTATTACTTACTACTCTTCAATGTTTTTATAAACATGAAACACAAATGTCATGAAAAAAGTCGTCTACTACATATATCAATATCTAGATTGTTAGACTCATACCTAAGTTGATGTACGCTAGTAGAATACCTCAATTTATTTTCCTCTTAACGATTCCCAAAGGAACCAATGCTGCAACCTTAAGCTATGATACCACTTGTAACATACCCCGGTAACCTCGCATGAGAATGCATGGTGTTAGAAAATTTTTACACAAATTATCTATGGGTGACTATCCAAATCACTATTTCAGATTCCTCATCAATAACCATTAGATAGAATGTTCATTAGTACATACTGTAATTTTACTAAAGGAACATTAATTTTCATAAACATTAACAAACATTGTTTTAGTATATTAACATAAATTGTATGATGTAACCATGCACCCATTTCATGATTCCTTTAGCCAAATTAACTAATCACATAATTGACATTCTTAACATCAAATCTGGAAAAGAATTAACATCATCAAACTAAAAAAATAATCAGTCACATCATTGAACATTGATATACCCTAGAAACCCCGTAGGGTGAAAACCAGCAAATGTTTAATTTTATTATTAAACACTTGTGAGGGTGTTTGCCCCTCACTCAACGGTTTATAAAGGAGTCCATCCATTAAAAATTGTTACGAAATATTACAAGGAAATATCATTTAAATTAAACATATCTAGATAAAATCT
This sequence comes from Pinus albicaulis, assembly GCA_034641835.2. NCBI lineage: Eukaryota > Viridiplantae > Streptophyta > Pinopsida > Pinales > Pinaceae > Pinus > Pinus albicaulis. The sequence continues at coordinate 487,121,873 of CM076578.1, forward strand.
ATTATAATCATTATGGTAATATTTTCCTACAAATATTCAATCTTCATATCTTAGTGGCCTACCTTTTCCATCAGCAGACCATCCTGCATCTCGCACTCATCTACATGGACCATTAATTATTTACCTACCACTATTTTAAACATAATCTATCCTTTTCACGAGTCACCGCCCTTTCGTGTCATTGATGTCGCCAACAAGCTTTAGTATCATTTTTATATAAAGAATTAATCAATCAATAATAAATCTTTAAATGTGATCCTTTAAAACTTATTCATTTTCATACATGAGATGTAGATACAATGTCTCAACATGCTTCTTCTAACATCACTACTCATGCACTAAGTGTAAGCAATTAATTATCGAACATGTCAAAATAAACCCCATTTTACTATGACACTTCTCGCACACACTCACATTCGTAAAATACAGATCACTACAATTGTCAAGGAATTCCTTTAAAGTAATCTCACACCTCGTACATTCAAGTTACTTAAACTTTAACAAAATAACCAACCCTTCAACTATTAATTTTGGTGCATGAAAATACATAAAGAAATCTAACACAATAAGTGTTGTTCCTATGTATGCAAATTCATATTGTTTCCAAAAGAACCTTCTCAAAGTAATACTTAACACAATAGAGCATGAAAACACATGTTTCCTTTTCAAGGATGTAATATCTCTACTTACCACAATTTTTTTCTTAATTATAGTAATAATTACTTGCTTCCTTCTTGAAATTCCATTCCATAGATTTCCCTTCATGAATTTTTTTCTGAGCGTAGCTGTTGTGAATTTCTTATGTATAATTATATAGGTTCTCACCCCATAATGTTATAGTACTCTATCCGGTATGCATGACCTTCATTTTTTTTCTATACCAATTAATAACATTTTGTCCCACTTTATTTCATGCTTTCATAGCATAAATATATAGTTTATACTAACGATATTTATATATATTACACTTTGCATATCCTAATTCTTTTACCATTTTCCTTTAGGATATTTGAACACTCACCATGAGTAATAATACATTAATATTATCCACTATTAATGTATATCTATTCATATACCTAATATTAATTAACCATAATATATCATTGGGTATTAAAATATATCCCATTCGTAACTCCATAAGATATATATATATATATGGTTAAGAGTGAGAACTGTATATTTCATTCCCACTTTTTATAACTCCACATTATAGTGCTCATCATAACATTCACTTGTTATAAATATTAAAACATTCTAACTCATTAGCATGATATTCCATATTATATCATAACCTATATACGTTCACATGATTCTTTCTCTACTAATATATAAAAGAGATTTCTTAACCATGTCATTAATCTTATCATATTTGATTCACTTTACATATATATTGATCGTATATCTTATATGACAACTTTGGAGTATATAATTATTTTACAACTTTGAGCACTGTACAAAATATGCACTTTATGAAACCTTTTCTTTTATTCATAGAATTTTTTAGATTAATGCCTAATGACACGTAGGCTTCCTTTGTGATTCAAATCTCCATTTATGTTACACATTTTATGACACACACCTAGAATCTGTAAAGTTTACCTTTACAATTTTCCCAATGCAATAGATTTAATTGCTTTAATGTTTATGGATAATTTTGAGCCGTATTGTTTTAATGAAGTGGTTGTATGTTGAGATTTTCATATCCTTTTACCATGGTTTCGAGATTTTCAACTCTGGTTTTACAACTGTATACTATGTTGTGGGAATTGTGATCTCATGGCTCCCCTTCCTCTTTTCGGATGACATTATTACGATTGAAACCCTACAATATTACCTCTTTCCTTTTCGATTTGAAATTTGTTGGACCTATGGATCTGCGCCTTCATTTCAGTCGATTGGGGTTTCAATGTATTCTTTGCATTAGAAGGACCGAGAATTATTCGAATTCTCATCCCAGAACTTTGTGAATGCTCGAACACTCCTTCGTCTCTTCTATGCATTTCTATAGAATTTACTCATTCGATTCCAGCGTTATGAGGTATCGTTGTTCCTTATGATAGTTTCGTTTTTGTTTTAAATTTGAATTTCTTATATATTTATTAATTTTTAACTATTTCGTTTTGAAATTTTCAAAACTCCTCTCGTAGAAAGACCAAGGTTCCAGTTCTTCTTCAACTTCTTGTGGTTAACCATGCTGTAGGTTAAGTGATTTATTCATACCCATAAAATCGTTTTTCTATTTTACCTTCAATAAAACAATTATGTTTTAATAAATTCATAGGCTACCTCAACCTTCATTATTTACTTGCGTATAATCCCAGAGCTACTTTAATTAATTTCTTATGCCAAAAATCCACAGTGTTCTAAATTTACGAAAGTTACAGATGTATTTAAAATCCATGCCAAATTCATTTCTACAACGATTTTCCACCTTAATTCTCTGTGTCAATTTTCTGTTTCACCCTGAGGTATTTGCAAGGATTTTATTTCTCATAGTTTGACCGACACTTTATGTAAATTTTTTTCTCTACAATTATACTAAACCATTTACCTTTAAAATCTGATATTGATATATTTTAAACCGCATTTAATATTTCGATTCCAAAATTGAAATTCAGATTTACAATAATATAATTGGTTACAACTAAACTCTTTTCATTTAGTTGATACTCTAATTGTCACCTCGTGACTTTGTTCCAATCCTACATCTATTCTCTCTATGTCATTGGGATTGAATGGGACTTACATCCATTTTGTATTTATTAACTCATTCTCAATCTATATTGCTAAATCAGTAACAACTTAATGGCTAATTTCGAGTGTTACTCCTTTCCCGTTGCAACAATTTTAAAAAGGAATTTTACCCTATGAATTATCTTCGTCAAATTGTGACGAGATTTATATTCTTCTGAATTCTTCTTTCGTTTAGCTTTATATTCTTTTTGGAAATTTCTCTAGTTTTATAAGCAATTTCTAAAGTTATAATTTAATTTCTAGAAAACCCTTTTCTATCTCACAAAGAACAATATAAAATTTATAACTTTAATACTACTATAGAGTATCATGGTTTTTCTCTGTATGTTCATTCCAGTGCTCCTCATTGGATACCTCATGCAATCAAGTATATATTTATTAATTTAATTCAGTAATTCCAATTGAATTGATGTACAATTGTCATAGAAATTAGGACTTTACTATAGCAGCTTATCTTTACCTCAATTTTATTCAGAATTAAGATATTTACTTTGTTATGAACAAAGGTATAACTTTATTTTGTCCCTCTAAAGACTCTTTACTATTCATTCAGAACTAATTATGCTAGGTAAATCCCTTAATTGCTTATTAATATATCTTATACTCATAATTTCCATTCTACTAATACTATCAGTTAATAACAAATTTCCCTCCTGGGTATATTCAAATTCAAGGATATAATATTCCTCAAGAACCACAGTTTATAGGTATACTCTTATTCTTATTTTTCCAATAAGTAACTCAATTATTTTTACTTCTTTATTACACCGTTATCCTCACTCGTTTCCACTGTTGGTTTTGCAGGTGATTAAACTAGTTTGGTGTTTAATTGTAATTGACTATGATCCACAGTTAGTTCGCCTCATCACGCCTTTTCCTTTTTCTCAGGTTGGTGACCAGCACAAAATAAATTCCTTCATATGGAATTCTATATTTATGTTTATGAATTGTATATCATCTTTTTGAACAGTTGAAATATTTACATTGATTAATTTCGACCCATTACATACAATACAAGTTGTATATCTATTTTAATATTATGGATCTTAATCCATTATCAATGAACTTGGATGTAATATACCAATTTTTATTTATTTTATATACTGAGTTCTCATTATTGGATATGTTAGCATCATAAATTATCAGCAAGGCTATAATTATAATTTATCTATCTATTCACTATATTTATTGTTTTATATAATTTCTTCCTCACTTCCAGCGTCCAAGTATATAGCTAGATATAGAATTTATCTTGTCTTAATAGTAGTTTTTTGAACTACCGTTGTTGGAATTTCATGTTGATTTGTGAGATACTATTGATACTCTTTAATAATAAATTCTAGTTTATTACACACCACTTTTACATATTTAGATATTTAGCAATATCCACTCTACCCATCTGAATTATTGTATTTACAAAAAAGTAACATGTATCCAATATTTCAATGGACTGTTAAATTGATTTTTTTACTTTGAATTATATCACATACTTACGCTCTTCTCTATAAAGTAAATTATTAACATAAATTATTTCTATTATGAAATTTCAGACATAATTATTATTTTTTCTGAATTAATTTTTGTGTATTGTATTATGTAATCATTTCTATAATCGGGATTAAACAACAGATTTAAACATTCGTGGTGGTTTTAGAGACTCTGTTGATTGTTCCAACTATAATAGTTTCCTATTTAATGATACATAGATGAATAGAATCTTTAGTTACCCTCTGTTAAATACATAAGGCCTTTACAAATGAACTTTTAATTCTGTACCTCACATAGAATTAACAATTATTAATCTAATAAGATCCACCAAATCTGTACCTCCTTAATTTAATTATTTCCTTTTCAGATTTTGACAAACAATATACACAGTAGTATGAATTTAAATTCATGAAATAAGCATACCCTGGATCAAAGACTAATTAAAGTGATTTATAGTGGCAACTATAGATCCTCCACTGAATGCATATAATATAACCATATCCAAATATTCCATAATATCATCAAAGAATAATAGAATACCTAAGATAAAGTTTAATAAATTGTGCATACCACACTGGTGCACCTTAAGCTTTCTCTCCACAACTTCCCCTGAGTAGAGACCAATTCCTTCAAGTTGTAGACAAACTCATGTCAACCCAGGAATTATTTTCCATAGCATAGATAACCTCTTTTCTACCCAGGAATAGCTTATTTAAGCTTTATTTCCCTCAACATGTTTCCATAACTGCGTCCAGTTAAATCAATATGTTATCTTCCTTTTTGCCTAGGCTTTCCTTTAGTTTTTCCACTAAAGTACTTTAAAACTAGATTTTTCCTCTTTCTATTTTTATTTCACCTCTTCTCATTAACTTTCTACTTTACTGAGATATCTTTATATCTTTATCTCGAATCTCATATTTTTAATTTATTTTATTTTCTCCAAGGATTTTTGGAGAACCTAAGAAAGTATTTGGATTCTTATCCATCCTCATGAATAAGGAACCCTGGTCTCCTTTTATTCTAGTCTTTGCACAATAATTAAAATTCACATTTATTTAATTCAACCTTAATTTATGCCCACATATAGCTTCATATAGGTCCATTTTACCTTTAGAATTTTTAACTGCCTAAAATAAAAGCAAAAAAATAGAGATGTTACAAAGGAAATATAGCATAATAGGGTATGAAAAAACATGTTTTATTTTCCATCAAACTAATGCAATAAAGCATAAAAATACATGTGTTATTTTTCAACTATTATACCAACATTACCTATATATATTCCAAAGAAACCCAGAAATTACTATTGATATTGTGCATATAATTAATCTTCTTTCCCCAAATAATATTTTCTAGTGTAGGCTAACACAACATGCTATCATTTCCCACATAAAAATATGTATTATTTCCAGTGAAATCTAATATAAGTCTTTCATGCATATACATGGAATTATTCCAAAACAAACTAATGTAATAGTTATGATAGCTTAAAAGTAACCACATATAATTTTTCTAATGAAATATAGCTCAACTTCTATCTATACAAAGAAGATATCTTTATAACACCATGGATATTCTTTGGGTATGAAAGATATTATCATAATAGATCTTCTTTAATATGAACAAAACATATTCCCTTCTCTATAATTCTACCCTCATTCGCTATTATTTTTCATGTAAACAAATGCATACTTATTCCTCAAAAATAAGTTAATATACTCTCATTTCTCTATAGAAGATCTAATACAATGGTTTGGATTTCATGCATGTAAAAAAAATCTTTCTTTTCATGAAACATATCACAATTTTCTAAGGACATTATTATTATAGCTATTATTCTTTCATGCAAAATAATACTTCCAAAAGGAATTGAAATAATATATTTCCCTTTCAAAATAATACAATAGTTTGGATTTCATGCATGTAAAAAAATTCTTTCTTTTCATGAAACATATCACAATTTTCTAAGGACATTATTATTATAGCTATTATTCTTTCATGCAAAATAATACTTCCAAAAGGAATTGAAATAATATATTTCCCTTTCAAAACATGATATGCATTTATGTCTTTTAGTTGCAAGATTCACATGAAATAATTCTTTCAAAAGAATAAAAAATAAATATTTACATAGTTCTTTCCAAGAAAAATCAAAAGTATATTAGTTAAATTTTTAAGCATGCACACACATGTATTTTTTCCCAGAAACCAAATGCCACTAAAAGAAAAAATGACACTGGTGAGGGGCGAAAAATTTCACCATAAGCTCATTGGTGATGGTCAAAAGAGCCTTCGTCACCAAAAACTAAACGTCACCAAAGGTGGCATCGCCAAAAGTATAGGTGTTGTGGTGACATTCAAGTTCCATCACCAATAATGATTTATAATGACAGATAGTGGTTGTCACCATTTCATATGAGCAATGGTGATGGAAAATAACCTTCGTCACCAAAAAACGTAACTTCACCAAAGGTGACGTCGCCGAAAGTATGCGTTGTGGTGACATTCAAAGTTTGTCATGAATATTAATTATAATGACGGATAATGACCATCACCATTTCATATGAATTTTTTTTTTTTTGTGATGGACCTTTCATGGTCGTCACTATTGCTGCATATATATGGCGATGTTTGTTGACCGTCTCCATTTCATATTTGGTGAGGTTCAAAAAATCTCATGATAAGCTCATTGGTTCCATCAAGGTCCATCATGAATAATGACTATAATGACAAATAGTGACCTTCACCATTTCATATCAACAACAATGATTTATGGTGACAAAACTTTCATGTTCATCACTATTCATGCATATATATGGTGGCGTTCGTTGACTGTCACCATTTCATATTTTGGCGAGGGTTGAAAAATGTCACCATAAACTTATTGGTGATGGTCAAAATAGCATTCGTCACCAAAAATTGTTTGTCACCATTCCTTATGAATATCAGGGCATAATGGAATCAAACCACCAATCTCATTCTTGTAAAGTAGGTGCTCTTCTATTGAGCTAGCGGCCTTTAAAGAATTAGACTTTAAACTAGAAATTGACCCTAAAGGTGCAAATATACACCAAAGGAATAGAATATCTAGGAAGATTAAATGTTGCTAGAAATAGCATGTTCAATATACATAATAAAAAGACAATAAGAATAAATATGATATTTAAAATACATAATAAAAAGAAAATAACTCAATTGATTAATTTCCTTTATGATACCTAATATTTACCAAAACTATTCATGATTAAATGCTTAATATTTACGAAAACTACTAATGATTAAATAAGTTTATAATTTTAGGAAGGAACATGATTTTCTTATTACAATTTTGTTGTCCTGTCATGTCATGATTTAATATGGAGAATGGTTAAATACATACTAATTTGGATTTAATCCAAGGAGTGTTTAAAAACACGTAAATTTTATAAATGAAAATTTTCATGTTACATTACGATTTTAAAATGGCCGAAGGCCATAATTAAACTTCTACGAAATAACCATTTATGACAACTGGATAATGAGAATCTCAGGTAGCAACCACTAAATTCAGCTTGATTTCCACCTATATTACATTGAAAGCTTCATTGTTCTGGTTTACAATTAAATTCTTGTACCCAAGGAGAGTAGAGAAAGAGGTGATCAATAATAAGACGTTATCATGGATGGGGATGACAATGGTATCGATTTGTGCTTTCCTCATGGTGTGTAATAGGGAGAAAATTCTATGTCTTAGCCAACTCACCACTAGTATTAACTTGGAGGGTAGATTTATCAAAAGCACAACAACACATTGGCCCACGAAAGGGTAGATAGATACACCCTCTAACTATTGGATTGTCGTGGGGAATGATTCCCAAAGAGGCATAGAGGAAAGCTTCTATTTTGGGTATTAGTATTAGGTTAGATTCAAAAGCTAATACATGAACAAACCTAAATAAAATTAGAAGCTACAAAGTGGAAGTAAATATGGAAGCCATGTAAAGAAGAAAATTCCAGGCCAAATATAATTACCATCATGCCTATACAATGCAAATTTTGGGTTCCACGTACTAGTGAAGAGACTAATTTTCATCCTTGAAAGTTTCCTTGGGTTTCTGCTCAATATTGGATTCTTGCAACAAATGTACGACTCTCTTCATTGTTGGCTAGTTGATGGGAAAGGTGCTTATGAAAAGGATTCCTACTTTTAGAACCATGGTCATTTCTTCCTTGAAGAAGTGCACAAGCTAGATAACTGCACAAAAATCATTTATTTTTCTCTCCTTTTTTATTGCCCCCATACAACATTTTCTCCTCTCAGATTTCTTGATCTTGGTTGTCTTCTCTCACAGCTCAGAATCACCACTCCATTAGAATCTCACTTTTTTGTGTTGCTGTAGAAGGTGTATATTTCCTAAAATCCTTGTATTAGAGCATTTTATTGTGGTGCCATTCAAATTTTAGTCAAAAGCATTTGTGATCAAATTCGTCATGATCTCATTGCTATAAGATTATTAAATCAGGTTATAAAAGTGTGGATGTAGCGCTATATGTGAATAACTATCTCTTACTTTGTTAGTTTTGATGATTTTTTATTTTTATTTTATCTTGGTTGATTTCCTAATGTGAGATGGAAATTCTAAAAGACAAGTATGGATATAAATGTTCAAGGCAATGATGTCCTTTATAATGATTTCCCAAACTTCAAACTTCAAATGGATTTTGAAATATACAATGACAAAACTAATTCCTAAAAGAAAATGAAAATGTACCACTATACTAGTCAAAGAGACAGTGAACTATTGATCATGAAACCATTACCCTTACTGCTGTGTAAACACAAAAGAAACTGTACTCAAAGAAATCCGAAGATTTGCAAGTAAAGTAAAGCTAAAATAAAATTACATCAATTCATATTTTGACCCCTCACCATTAGTCTCGCTATGGATTTCGGAGGTAATCATAAACAACTTGAGCAATCTGATATCTAATTTGCAGAAAGAAAATGAACTAATATCAAACTACACATTCATAATTCAATCCCTCACAATTAGTCTCACTATGGCTTTTGGAGGTAACTGATAATGACATGAGCAATTTAATATCTAACTTGCAGAAAAATAAACTAATATCAGACTACACATTCATAATTCAATCCCTCACCATTAGTCTCGCTATGGCTTTCGAAGGTAACCGATAATGACATGAGAATTTTAATATCTAATCTAACTAGTAAAACAAATGTAAAAAACTGAAATGAATAAAACAATGGTGGAATTAAAAACTAAGAAAAATAAATCAGCAGAAGGACAAAATTAATTACATGTCATTAGTCATTACAAAAACTATGTGCAAATGCCCGGGCTGTCTATTGTTATCTGGAACAGAAACACTGATCAGTTAACAATAATATAAAGCATGAAAGATTATGAACAGAAGTAAAATGTAAAGCATGAAAGATTATGGACAAAGATGAAACATAAATACCATGAAAGATGTAATGTATATATACATGTGACTGACTATGGCACAATGATCATAAGGGAAAAAAATGAAGCATGAAACTATAGAGTAATACACAAAACCTCGACGTGTGCAGGGGCCCTCTGCACAATCCTTGGGAAGCAGCTATCAAATACGAATTACGCTTATGAACAGAGTCTTCTCATATATTTAAAATGCGGTCATAACAGAGAAATAATGTCACAACACAATGGCGACGCAATTAAATTATAGAGCTAACTATTATGTGTATGAGAACGCATTATTTATAACAGAGGGTGACATAACTAATTCCCTAAAGTCTGTGCTGATAGAAGACACGTGAACCACCACGTCCAGAGATCTAGCATTATGGCCACCGTGAGGATTAAATCTATGGAGAGTGGCTGTTGGATTAGGCTTATGGAGCCATTTACAGGTGTTGATGTGTCTCCCATGATTTAGAAACGGCCACGCAAATCTTTACGTGATGAGAAACAGAGTTCTGTCACCATGGGACTCTTCGGTTGACCACCACTTGGCTACCTTTGACCACAGCCTTCTTAGGTGAATTTGACTGAGCCAGTAGGACACGATCCCTATCCATGTCATTTCTAACTTGCCCATGTGGCTCGATTTGCCTGAAGACACCTGCAATATAGACTTTAACAAAATGGCTGCGGAAAGTTGCCGCAGCTGCGGAAAGTGACAAGACTTTCCGCAGCTTAATGAGAAAAAATCTAATTCAAACAGCAGACACAAAACATAGTTAAAAACCATTTTAAATGCTCTTTTACAATTAATATGCAATGATATTGATGACTTAGAAGGTCCAGGTGAATTAAAAAGGTCTAGAAAGGTGTATAAGAAAGATGCAAGTTTGGGACTCAACATACCCCCACTGTGAAGGTGTTGCATGTCCTCATGCAACCAAAATTTTGATAATCCTTCTTCAATTCATATGCCTTGACACCTCTGCCAGTACATCCAGTCCTCTTCTCCTCTTCCTTGGTGCTACTAACATCCTGGGTTTCTTCATCAAGCATCTGTATTTGAGATTAATTAGTGCTCTACTTATCTTCTGGAATTTCTTCTTCAGTTTCCTGTTCTTTTTCTGCCACAGTCCCAGATGTAGCATGGTATTGTCATGAATGATCTTATCCAATTTTCTTTGTTCCTTTAATGCCTCATTTTCATTTTTAATGTGTCTATTGAAAACCTCGAACTCAAAGACTTCTTGTTTCAATGATTGGACTAGAGCTTCTTGTGCTATATGAGGCTGAGTGGATGAGGTGTTGGGGCCCGTGGCTGTCCTTTCTAAGGATTCTATGTAATAGTACACCTCTTGCTGCTTTGGATCTATCTCAGGTGTCGTTTTCCTTGGGCTGTCCCCAAAATACTGTGGAGGAGAATTGATTTCAAAAGCTGGCTGAAAAGGACTCATGTCAACATCTTGAGGACTAATTTCAACATTTGACTGAGAATGCGGTGGAATATGTTCAATGTCTAACTGAGAATGAGATGGACTATGGCCAGCTGGAGTTTTTTCAGCTGTTTCTTCTCCCAAATCAATAAAATGGGGTCCTTTCGTTTGTGTTTTCCTCAACTTCCCTTTAAGCCTGGAACTTCTTCTTACACGCTGTGGACTACTGTCTGTTTTCTTCTGTTTTCCTTTCCCTTTATTTTTGGCCATAGCTGACTGTTCCTGAAGGTGAAATAGTCTCTCATACAATATTTGATGATCTTCTTCTGAAGAAGGGGTTTGATGCATAGCCTCAATGCTTTTTCTCTCTTCAATCTTTTCCTTCTTCCTTTTAGACAATCTTTCCTCTCTACTGGTTCTTTCAACTGTGTTAGTAGGAGTACTTTGAGTTTCATCATTTTTTCTCTTTCTACTACTCCTTTTGATGTACTGCCTTCAGGAATTTCTTGGGGTTCTTCAAAGAAATTTCTAATAAAAAATTGTTCCCATGTGTCCTTTTTCTCTTTTAACTGTTTTTCAATCAAAATTTTCACAAGACCATGGTGATAAAAATGTGGTTCTACATCCCCCAGATGCTTTTGGACGGATACAGACATCTTTTTCAAACTATTTAATAAAAATTATGGCAGATTGAGGGTCTGGTTATCTAGAAAATTCATCAGCAATCGGGTATGATACATATACATTGATCCAAAACGTCCCTCACAGGTGATAAACTTTTGAATGACCAACAGTAAACTGGCCCACTCTTCTTTTAAAGCATGAACAGGAATTCCCTTTTTAAAAATAGTTAAATCCATACCTGGGTTACGTAGGATCACTCTCCAGGCTTCATCACTAATGCTTTTGTTCTTGAACCAGCGTTCGCCTTCTTGAGGGAGTTCTGTAGCAGATGCTATGGATGCCTCATTCACCGTAAATTTTAGGTCTCTAATTTCTACCTCCAGACCATTGAAAGACCTTGCAAAATATTTTTTCACCTCTTTATGGTAGCCTATAAAATTTTGAATAAACTGAAGCCACTTTGCCTTTTTCAATATATCTTTGACTTGCAGGTATCCTTCCATGAATTTGGGTCCTTCTGAATCTGTTCTCAACAACTGACCCATCCTTCCTTCTGCTCTTTAAAACTTGTCTGCGTGAGGAGGGTTTAACGGAGGTAAGATGGCTGAATGATCAGAAATGAGCACGATTTATGGAGGAGACCAGTGACTGTAGGCGGATATCAGAGAATAGGTATACAAAATGTAGCGTAACAGAGAACAAAATGGGGCGAAGCGGAACAGAGAAGGGTTACGTGAGCACGGTGGAAATGCAGCTGTGAGATCGATAGAACAGAAGGAGGAGTATAACGCATCTAGCAGTATTTAAAATTGGGTGGCTGCAGAGTAAATGTAAGCACGTTTATGAAACGGCTACGGATTTTATGCGGCTGAAAGAAGCCGTAGTCAAATCAACCATGTTTCATCATCACAGGTGGAGTATCAGAGTATGAGTGAAGATCGGAGGCGTGATTATGGGACCGTTTGAAAATGAATTCAAGGATTGTGGGAGGATCATATAGAGATCGTGGAATGGTTACGGAGTTTGTCAACACAATCATTTCATATAATGGAGCTATGGTTTATAACTATGTAAAAATGTGCTTGAATTCCATTTGAAATAATTTTTTACTCATACCTTGGAATTCTTGCCATTTTTCATTGGTCTTCAATCAGTTGCTCCTCATTGATATCTTGAATGCCCCATGTCTTCATAATATGTCTTCATACCTGCATTTGATTTCATGATTGTTGAACTAACATCTGGCTATACATTTTTTTTTGAAAAACAGAGTGGTAGCTGCAGAATCTGCTTCCGGCTGCAGAAACTGGTGTCAGCTGCGGAAACAAGTGTCAGTTGCGGAAACTGACATAGCTATTATTTGGGTGAATGGAAATAGATGGATGATAACTGACTGAATGAAAATGGTCATGAAAGAAATTTTTATTGGTGAAATGAAATGAAATAGATGAAATGAAGTGAAATGGAATGAAGTGGAGTGAAATGAAGTGGAATGGAATGGAGTGGGTGGTCACAAAACTTGTGAAATGAAAGAGAGATTTCTTTTTGGAAAATATAGGGTGTCAGGTGTTCCTGATTTTCACCCTACATTTTCTGTATAAGACTGCCAATCAATGATTGGTTTTCAGGCTTATACAATTATTTATTTATTTATTTATTTTTATTTTTTTATGAACAGAACAAAGGCTAGGCTGGTGGAGAAGAAGAATTCTTCTGTACCATCCTGATTGCAGAATTTTCTTGAAACATTTTGACAAATTCCTCTTTTGAGAGTGGTTTATGATAGAATTTTAATCTGTGGCCATTCACAATAAGAGGAGTTTGAGATTCATCAATGGTCTTGATTCTTACCGCTCCATTGCTAAAGATCTTGTCAATCTCATGTGGTCTAAGCCAATGAGTCTGAAATTTTCCTTTAAAATCTTTAAACTTGGAATCAAATAACAATGCCCAATCTCCTTCTTGAAACTTCTTCTCTTTGATGTATTTTTCATGCCATTTAGCTCTTTTATATTGAACTAGATTAGTTCTTAGAATTGCCTCTTGTCTGATCTCATCTAGCGCATTCAACTGCTCCATTCTATGCTTTTGAGCTTCTGATAAATCCATCCCCAACTGAACTGCTATCTTGAAGGTCTTGACTTGGAACTCAATGGGGAGCAGGACTTCTTTCCCATAAATAAGTTCATAGGGAGAATGTCCTGTTGTATTTCTCCATGTAGTTCTGTAGGCCCACAAGGCTTCAGAAAGCCTTTCTGCCCAATCTCTTCTATGTAGATGAACAGTTTTGGTGATGATACTTTCAAGAACTTTGTTTGTAGACTCCACTTGACCATTTGCTTGCGGATGGTAAGGAGTAGATCTTTTGTGCTTGATTTTGTATTCTTCCATCAACTTCTCCACCAGGTTGGATGTGAATTGGCTCCCTTGATCTGTCACAATTTCTCTTGGAACACCAAAGCGAGTAAAAATATCCTCATAAAGAAAATGAACAACTGAATTTTCAGTAGCAGATACTAATGCTTTGGCTTCTACCCATTTAGTAACATAATCAGTACAAACCAATATATACTTCTTTTGCTTAGATGGTGGATTAATAGGTCCAATGGAATCTAAAGCCCATTTTTCAAAGGGTTCAATGAGTACCTGTGTTTGCAATGGAATTTCATTTGAAAGGGTAGGTTTCCCTACTCTTTGGCAGCTGTCACACCTTTTGACATATTGTTTTGCATCTTTGAAGAGGGAAGGCCAATAATATCCTAAAGAGAGGATTTTATAGGTCGTCCTTTTGTCTGCAAAGTGTCCACCGCATGGTTCATCATGACATGCCTTAAGGATATCAGGCATCTCATCTTCCCTGACACATCTTCTGATCACAAGATCTGGCCCTGTTTTAAACAATTCGTTAGAAATCCATGAAAATTTTGAACTCTCCTGAATAATCTTTCTCTTTTCACTTGGAAATAAATGTGAAGGCAGTTTCCCTGTAACCAAATAGTTAGCAATATCTGCATACCAAGGAGTCTTAATAGTTACTACAAACAAGTATTCATCAGGAAACTTATCCTCTACAGGAGAATCTTCTTTAGTATTCTGAATCCTAGACAAGAAATTAGCTACTGTATTTTGTTTCCCTGGTCTATCCAACACAGTAATATTGAATTCCTACAAAAGTAGGAGCCATCTTGTCACTCTACCATTAGTGACAAGTTTGTTCATTAGATATCTAATCGCAGAATGGTCAGTGTGAATAAAAGTTTCATAGCCTGTTATATAATGTCTAAACTTATTGATTGCATGAACAACAGCTAAAAACTCTTTTTCAGTCACAGTATAGTTCAACTCAGTGGGAGTTAAATTTTTACTGGTATAATAAATGGCATAAGGGACTAAATCTCTTTTACCCAACACAGCTCCTAGAGCTGTATCTGAAGCATATGTAGAAATATGGAAAGGGAGTTTCCAATTTGGTCCTCTCAAGATAGGTGCTTTAGATATTCTTGTTTTCAAAGTTTCAAAGGTTGATTGACAATCAGGATCCCATTTAAATTCACAGTCTTTTGTAAGCAATTTGAAGAGTGGAGATGCTATTTTAGTGAAGTTTTCTATAAATCTTCTATAGTAACCAGTAAATCCTTGAAAACTTCTAACATCTCTTTGACAATTTGGAATAGGCAACTTGGAGATGACTTCAACTTTTGATCTATCAACCTTAATCCCATCTCTTGAAATATGATGCCCCAAAACAATACCTTCAGTAAACATCATAAAGCATTTTTCATGGCTTAATGAAAGGTTTGTTTCTTTACATCTTATAAGGACTTTTTCCAAATTTTCTAATGCCTCTTTAAATGAATTACCATAAACTGTAAAATCATCCATATAAACCTCTACACAATCATGGATTAGATCAGAAAAAATTCCTAGTACTGCTCTTTGGAATGTTGCAGGTGCATTACATAACCCAAAAGGAAGCACTCGGTAGGCAAAATTTCCCCATGGACGAGTAAATGTGGTCTTATCTTGATCCTCAGGTGCTACCTGAATTTGATTATAGCCACTAAAACCATCCAAAAATGAAAAGTACTTTTTACCTGCTAATGTGTCTAATACCTGATCGATAAAAGGCAAAGGAAAGTGATCCTTCAAATTTGCTTTGTTCAATTCCATGTAATCAATGCATACCCTCCATTTACCATTCTTTTTAGGTACTATAACCAAAGGAGAAACCCATCGGCTATCTGAAATTGGATAAATGAAGT
>CM076578.1:487137983-487183268 GCA_034641835.2 Pinus albicaulis
TCAATCCCTATACACTCTCAAATAGCCTAATTCTCTCATGTTCTCCAACATTCGAGAACATTTACAAAATTCCTCACAATATTTAATTAATTCTCATTAAAATCACTCAAATCATTACATAAGAAACCAACTCCCTTGAAAACACAAAACCCCTAAGTCTAATAAAATACAAGGAATTTTCTTGAGCCTAATGCCCCTTCATCAGGTCGTGCGGTTATGGTGGTGGTATTTTTTTTATCGATCCTCTTGCGAGCTCAATAAGGTAACAAATCTTTCCCTATTTCTTCGAGTGAAACTTTCCCTTTAATTCCTTGGACGGAGGGTGTGTTGTTTGAAGATCTAGTCGGTTCTAAGCATTGATGTTTTGGACCTGCATAGATTCTTGCTTTGGAATTTCATGTGGTGGCTCTTCGTTTGTCTATGTAAGGTGTCTGTTGCTTTTATAAGTGACGCACAGGCTTCTGGGGGTGGTGATTTTTCTCAGGCAGAGGTTTTAGTGTTGGTGTTATTTTGGCTCTCTGACGTAGGCATTGCTTGGCTTTTCCTTCTTGGGGCCACTGACAGAAGAATTCCCTTCCGTGAAGCCCAGTGGCTTTAGCGTCAATTGGGTTTCTAGGAGCCTGAACTTATAGTTCTTCTTGTGCACAACTGGAAGGTGTCCATCTGGCTTTTCCATGAGAGGGGTTGTCTGCAAGTTATACCTTGTATTTTTTATTGTTTTATGGAAATTTTGGGTCGAGGTAACCAATGGCACTAGGTTACCTTGTCTTCTTCTTTTTTTTTTGTGGGATGATCAGTTTCTAGTGGAGGGTCTCTGATTGATACTGTGTGTCGTTTCTGGGCATGTAGTGTTTGGTTTGATTAGGTGGTCCTTGGTGTGGATTGGGGTTAGCCTTGGGGGTCTGGGTTTCGACATGGCCACCATGATGAATCCAAGTCTACGTTCCTTGTGTGCCCCTAATTAGGTGAAGGCGAAAGTGTCCCATCTTGGGGAGAGATGAATTGTGCCAGATGGAGTCTGGGGTGGCAGAGTGAGAGTTGTAGCCAGAGTGTCAGAGTTGTGTGTGGCTTTGGGCATGGGGGTCGTGTAGCACATGGTGGGTGAAGTTCTTCAGCCAATATTTTGGTTGGTAGGAGTAGCAAGATCCTGGCTCAGAGTAGTCGTGGAGAAGGCAGTGGGCGTGTGGGAATGGGTCATAGCCGAGTCTCAAGCACACGGTGGCAGAGCAACAATCCTAGTCGTGTGGGGTCAGTTGGACATGTGTCTACTAGGTGTTGATATTTTGGGGTGTTTTGGTAGCATTGTATGTGCTCTAGCTCCTAAACTTTGTGGAGTGAGTAGAGTACATGAGATCTCTAAGACCCATAAAGTGATTTAATAAATTCCATCATGTTTAAGAGATATTTAATTAATTAATATTTTTAATTAAATACCCTAAGTCTAACTTAGGAAAATTATAAGATTAAGTTAATTAAATTAAACATGTGATGAAAATGACTTAAGTCACATGGATCAAGCATCTTCTAATCTTAGCCGTTGATTCAAGATCAGATCACAGTCGTTGATGTTTCAACGAGAAAATTATAAGAAGAGGGCTTGGGGTCAGTTGGAGAACACACACAATGGCATAGCACTGAAACTAAGCTTGAATTCTAGGGTGTTGTTTGCTAAGAATTTCATAAGTGTTTCAACTGCAGCGAGGGGCAGTATTAGCGAGGGGGACGGTGTAGTCTCAGGCCAAGAGTACAATGAGTGTAGAGAAGCAACGGACCAAAGCAGCATAGAGGAAGTAGCGGCTACGCAAAGCAGCCATAGCCCATCAGGGGCAGTGCGGAGGCAGTAGGAGGCCAGGAGGGTTGACGTAGTGCCAGGATGGCTGATGCAGCCCTAGGAGGACTGACACTGGCCAGCTAGGGCAGTGCAGGGGTAGCATAACCTAGTCTAGGGTGACACGGGCCCTTCTTGAGAAGTGCAAGGGCTGATGCAGAGGGCTTCAGAGTAGCGTTGGGGCTTCTGAAGACTAGAAAAGGCTGAGTTTTGTAAATCCTGTTTGAGGGTGTGAATCAGTCATTTTTCTGTCTCCAGAATAGAGGTATAGCTACAGTCTTTTATTTCTCTGTCGAGTTAACTAGTTTGGTGCCCAAATCTATCGTACTTAGATTATGTTTAATAATAAAAACCCTCCAGCACCTAGAAGATCAGTTTTCCCGAATTGGGATTTTCCAGGGACAGTTGTCCAAAAAATTTGTGTGTGTCACTTTATCATTATGCATGTTATTCAGAATTAAATCAGAAAATTAACAGTAGGGTTTCTCTTTGAGCATATTCAGAAAATTTCACATGGTATCAGAGCAATTCCAAATCTAGCTAAATCTCTAGCAAGAAGGCTAAAGAATCTGTGTTGTAGAAAGCAGCAGCATCAGTAGATAACCCGGAGAGGGAAGCGCAGCAACAAAGGGACGCAGAGGCATCAGAGCCACGCAGAGGGTTGACGCAGTCCTTACTAGGTGACGCAGATGCAATGCAGATCCACCCAGAGGGACACAGGAGCAACCTGCATTGCAGAGAGGCTGCGTTGGGCTATTCTGCTCATGCAAAGGCCAACCAGGGTGACGCGGTCCAGAGGCTGATTAATGTGCAGAGTGTCGTGATCCGGAGCTAAAGCTGTAGACCTTCAGTAGTTGCTAGTGGGGTGAAAATTATGTCAGTGTTGAATTAAGCCTAAGCTAAGTTTATAAAGAGCAGGAGGAGAACAGGTTCTCAAAATATTTCCTGCCAAAGAGATATGTAGTTCGATCAGAGGATCGAAGAGAGTTGTTTCGTTTTGTTTGGAAGAATTCCAAGAGAGGGATTCAGTTGTCGGAGGGATAAAAAGGGGCTTTTCTCACCAAGGACCCTAGATCTGAGTATCTAGCATCGAGAGGAGGATTCGTTCCAACAAACGTTTAAGCAAATGGCACCACATGGACTATGTGATCAAGATAGGTAGGACGGCCTGTCCAACTTTTCAATTTGGAAGGCCAAAATCCTGGTAGTCATGGAGGCATACGGCTTGAGGGAGCATGCAGAGAATGTCTTGGCTACACCGAAAGATGTGAAAGTCCTAGCAGAGCATAATGAAGCAACGGTACATGCCAAGCACTTCATCATGGACGGAGTAAAAGATCATGTGGTACCACACATAGCCGAGAAGGAAATGACTCATGAGATGTGGGTAGCCGGAGCCCTAACCACATTGTATGAAGGAAGATCCATCTAGAGAAAGATGCCATTGGAGAACCAGCTAAGGTTATTCATGATGGCCAAGGGAGAGGAGATCGACCCTTTTCTATCCAGACTACAATCGATCCAAGATCAGATGACTGACATGGTGGTCAAGGTAGATGACGATGTCATGATGAGGAATGCTCTCAATGTAGTCGTAGAAGACTAGGAAAATTTTGTCCAAAGTCTCTTGGGCAAAGCGGACCTTCCCAACTGGGACAACATGTGGGTTATCCTCTGACAAGAGGAAATCCGTCGGATGACCAAAAGACAATACAGCACTGGTTCGAGCAAAGTGAAGAAGGAAGAAGAGGAAGATGCGGCCTTGGCATCAAAGAGGCAGCAAGGGAAAATAAGCGTGATCTGTCGAAGATCATATGTTTCTAGTGCGGCGAACTTGGACATTTCGCCAGAAATTGTCCTTAGAAGAAACAGGACAAGGAAGCTTATAGTTCCAAGGTTGTTGTGGCAGACGCTAGCTATGAAGATGACGTAGCCATGAGCGCTCATGAACCACGAAAGTGGGGTGATCTTGATATGTTGATCAGCTACAAAGTGGGGTCAGGATCCTTTAGTAGTCCAACTCTTGGATCACATAAGAGCTACGAGAACCTTAAGACGGTAGCGGGACAAGTGGAGCAGTGGGTGCAGAGAATCATAGATGAAGCAGAGGCAGAGCTGGATGCTGAGAGGGAGCAGCGCAGTGCAGATGTAGTAACAACATAGCAGCAGTAGTGTAAAGGGGCTGATGTAACTTCAGCAGCACAAAGAAAGCTTTCTTACGCAGTGCAGAGCTGCAACAGCGCAGAGGCTTCAGGAGGATAGTGCAGTGCAGTAGCAGCATAGGGGACTTCAGCACAGAGGAAGTCTGCTTACGCAATGTAGAGTTGTAGAAGTCTCCAGATGACAATGCAGAGCAGCAGCCTACAGAGTTTCAATGATGAGATGCAACCCAACTGACTTTTTTGTCAAAGATTGGGTAGGAAAACTTCAGTTGCTTACTCTCAACAACTTAGTTGCAGTGTAGCAGTTGGCAACAAGATGCAGCAAATTGAGAGGGAGTTGTAGTCTGGATGTAGCAGTAGCGGTTTTAGCATCATGGGCATTAGTACAGAGGAGCGGCAGCGTAGTGATGAAGGGCAACAGGCCAAGCATCAGCGCAGAGACCCACACCATAGATCAGTGCAGAACTTCAGGGTGAAATATTATTGTTAGAGCACATTCCTCGCTAAGAGGGAGTGTTGATATTTTTGGGGTGTTGGGGTAGCATCGGATGTGATCTAGATCCCAAAATTTGTGGAGGGACTAGAGTACATGAGATCTCCAAGACCTAGAAAACGATTTAAGAAATTTCATCATGTTTAAGATATATTTAATTAATTAATATTTTTAATTAAGGACCCTAAGTCTAACTTGGGAAAATTAAAGGATTAAAGTTAATTAAATTAAACATGTGATGCAAATGACTTAAGTCACACGAATCAAGCATCTTCTAATCTTAGTTGTCGATTCAAGATTAGATCACGGCCATTGATGTTTCAACAATAAAAGTATAAGAAGAGGGATTGGGGTCAGTTGGAGAACACACACAATGGCATAGCACTGAAACTAAGCTCGAATTCTAGGGTGTGGTTTGCTAAGAATTTCATAAGTGTTTCAACTGTAGTGAGGGGCAGTATTGCGAGGGGGATGGTGTAGTCCCATGCCAAGAGTATAACGAGGGCAGACAAGCAGCGGACCAAAGCAGCGCAGAGGAAGCAGCAGCTACGCAAAACATCCATAGCCCAGTAGGGGCAGCGCAGAGGCAGCAGGAGGCCAGGAGGGCTGACGCAGTACCTAGAGGGCCGACGTAGTCCTAGGAGGACTGACGATGACTAGCTAGGGTAGCACAGGGGCAGTGTAACCTAGTCTAGGGTGACATAGACCCTTCCTGAGTAGCGGAGGGGCTGACGCAGGCCATCAAGACTGCCGCAGAGGGCTTCAAAGCAGCTTTGGGGTTTCTGAAGACCAGAAAAGGTTGAGTTCTATAAATCTCGTTTGAGGGTGTGAATCAGTCAGTTTTCTATCTCCAAAACAGAGGTATGGTTGCAGTCTTTTATTTCTCTGTCAGGTTAACCAGTTTGGTGCCCAGATATGTTGTACTTAGATTCTTCTTAAAAATAAAAACCTCCAGCAGCCAAAAGATCGCTTTTCCCGCATTGGGTTTTTCCGAGGACAATTTTCCAGAAAATCCTTGTGTGTCACTTTGTCATTGTGCATGTTATTCAGTTTAGATATGCATGTGTGGGTTGTTAATTTATTTACTTCGATGTTAATGTTGAAGATTTCAGGTTAATAACTTAATGTAAGTAGGATAAGTAAATCAGAAATTTAATGGTAGGGTTTACGTTTGAGTGTATTCAGAAATTTTCACACTAGGTGTGGTGGGAGAAATATGATGCTCCAAGCGATGGTCCAATCTTTCATAGACATGTTGGAATCTCATGATAGGTATGGAGGGAGGAACATGAGGCAATTATGGCCAAGCTGGAGAAAATCCATTATTTTCAATGCCATATCCATGAAATAATTGTGGTTGTTTGGCATGGGTAGAATCTATTGAATGAGAAGATCAAAAAGTTGGAAGCTTGGCTTCCTCACTTTGAGCAAAATGTCAACTGCTTGTATTGTCCTCATCACCCTCCAGGAACTGGGCCAGATAATCTTACTTCAATCACTTCTGATCACTGATTGTTGTAACCGATGTCTTTATAGTTCTTTTTTTTCTGGTATGTAAGGCCTATAAGGAATTGGATCTCTCCATTATACATTTTGCTTTTTGTCTGTATCATGATAATAGCATTGGTCAACAAACATGTTTGGGGTGAGACAACATGCATTTTGACATCTTTGTATATATGCCTTTTGAGTAATGAAAAAACTTTAACTTACAAAAATTAGTAATTATAATATATATATATATATATTTAATGCAAATATCTAGCTTAAATGAAAGTGAGCTATTTAATTGATGTGAAAAAATTTCGTCATTGTAATACATTGTTAATAAAAAATTTATTATGCTTTATTTTTCTTTAATAATGAGTGAGTAAGCATTTTTCTCATTTTTAAGTCGAAACAATAAGTAAACACTCCTCACTCTTGATTTGAAGGAGTACCTAGTAAGTATATAATATGCATTTATAGTTTTGAAAATTTACATATATATATATATATATATATTTTATTTTACATATATTTGCTTTATATGTGGAATGGTATTTCTCAATTTCATGTCAAATTTAATATATATATATATATATATATATATATATATAATAATGGTTAAGAGTATGTGTTTCTTTGGTAAAATGTTATAGGTTCAAATTCAAAGAGAATTAATATATATATATATATATATATATATATATATATATATATATATATATACACTTTAAATGAAAAAATCTCATATATCAAGTTAATTTTTAATTTATCCATAATCTTAAAATTAAATTATTAGTATTATTGTTAGCGCATTAGGTTTTGGGTTGACCACTCAATAGTTTGGTCAACCAAATGAAATTTATGTAATTTCACAATGTCCAACATTATAATTTATATATTTTTAAATTTTTTTGTTATTAACATATATATGTGTTCTTGTTGGCTGTTAATTTAAACATCTTATTGCAAAGTGCATTGAAATAAGCGAGTTTAAATGATGTGCTTGTACCATCATACCAACCCCTGGTTCCATTCAAGTCGTTGATCGTTAAAAACCGTCATTTTCATAAATGAATAGTTTAGATAAATGTATTTCGGATTAATCACATTGTTAGGATTTGATCGATGTTTCGAACCAACTAATGTGGTTCATCCTCAGGACAAGGTGAAAAAGCTCATGGATCTTAATGAATAAATAGTGTCGATGCATCTTGCCTAGAATTAGTCGTTGAAAAACTAGCATTTTGAAAACTAGCCATTGATCTAGCCGTTAATTTAGTTAGTTATTTAATAAATTATAAAAGAAGTAAAATTTTTAATTTAAAGGATTAATAAATATTATATTTGTAATTCAATTAATATAATATATAGGATAATATCATATCAAGGGCAAGAATAAAGATAAAGAAATAAGGGGAAGAAAATATATATATATATATATATATATATATATATATATATATATATATATATTATTATTATTATTATATATAATTAAAATAAATAAATAAATAAATAGACCGAGAGCAAGAGGGGAGGGAAATCACCTTGAGAGGCCAGGATTCCAACTCCTACTCAATTTCCAACCATCATCCCTATTGAGATTCTTAGAATGACGCTCAATCTCAATGGCCTCCCAAAGCTTCCTATGATGGAAGTGATCAACCTTAGCGATGACCTTGGAGCCCTCAATGCAAACATGGTGACATGATTTTTCCACATGCTCTGCAATAGCCGATGTGCGGGAGCGATTGTGCCTAATGTCTGCTACATGCTCATGTATTCTCTGCCTAATGGATCGACCTGTTTCACCAATATAGGGAGTGACACATGAACAAGGAACCATGTAAACACCCTTCATGTCTTTTGGGTCAATAGAGTCCTTAACAGATCCAAGAGAATTTCTAATAGTATACAGAGGCTTGAATGAATACGAGACATTATTCTTTCTAAGGACATGGGCAATTTTGTCTGTGGTCCCTTTGATAAACGAGAGATGAACTTTGGATATAGGATCAACCCAAGTGGATTTGTCTTTTAATCCTTTATATGCTTTTTGAAAGGCCTTAAGGCCTAGAGATATACTATACCCATTATTTTCAAAAACGCCAAGAAGATGGGATTTTTCCGATTCCAAGTGATTTTCATCAGAAATTCTTAGAGCTCGAGTAGCAAGAGTGCAAAGAACACCAAATTTTTTAGCAGGAAAATGATGAGAAACAGTAGGAAAATGAATAGTTATTAAATAGTTATGTCACTATGAATAATTTAATTATTAAAAATATTGCTTTGTACTAAATTTTGTATCATATTTAGAGGGTACTTGAAGGTTGGTAAGGGATTTGACATGAATTGAAGAAGGTCGTTTATTTTTTTTAAATTGTATATTTATTTATGAGTTTTGGGGATGATTCAAAAATATCTTTAGAATTGTAAATTTTAATATTTGATATTGTATAAGCTAAAGGGACTTAAAGTTTTGTACATAAGTGAATCAATTTATATGTGTAAAAATGTAATTCAAATATAAAGCATTACAATTTTTCAATAATTATACAATTTAATAATTATTATAAAAATAAATTATTGAAATTATATAAATATAACATCCATTGTTTTAATATAATTTTAAAAATTATCCTTTGTTTAAATTTGTAATTATATTTTTTTGATTTTGAAAAGTTGGGATAAGGATTCCACGTGAATTAAAGATTTGGATATTTGCCTTTATTTAAAAGATCATATAAACAAAGCGTGAGTACAAGAAGTAAACATTTTAATATTTTTAAAACTTTGGAAGACATTTCATTCTAACTAAAAGTGTGAAACTTATTAGGTGGCCCATTATATTATGCTACCTTGGATCTTATCTATTTCTTTTGTAATCCTTTTAAATCCTTTTATAACATAAATAATTTTACACAAATATGAATTACAATTTTTTGGGTTATATATATATGGAAAAAGTCATAATTTTCATTAATTGTAAGGAAAATTACATGTTTCATTTACAGTAGATTGCATCTAGCATAATCTGATTGCTGTCCAAAAAAAAATATGTGAAGATTTATGAAAAAACATTCCAACTGATGATAACAAAATTTATAAAATACTGTGAAAATTCCATAACGACATATAACCATCCAAAATAACTAGTAAGTTTGTGTAATAATATACTGTTAAAAAAAAAAAACCAAAAAAACCTTTGATCAGTCCGACTAATAAGCTTCCATAGAGGTTTCCACCACCAAATCTGATTTGGGGGTTGAAGAGTGGCAGTGAGGGCAGAGTAGCCTTCTTTGGGAGTGTATTTACCTTTGGGGGAAATAGCCCAAATCAATTCATCCTTGGAGTCAGAGAATCTGATATGAGAAGGCCTAAGAGCCCGGATGTATTTTTTCCAAGCCCCCGCCATTGAACTGGGATTTTCAACTCGAGAGGAGACTTACATGCTTGAGTAATCCAATCAAAGTTATCCCTTTCCTCAACTTGACTGAGCTGTGAGATCCCTGACTCAATAAGAAATTGTCTCATTTCCTAAGGGAGTAGATGTTCCCTACCACTACCCGACCAGGGGTCCAAACCTATCTGAACCTGAGTACCCGCACCCATGCACCAAGCAAGACCCTGTTTGATGAGAGCAATAGAATTTGAGATAGATCGCCAAACTATAGATGAGTTGATCTTGAGGTTGAGAGGGCTTCTTATCCAATCAAGAGTGGATGCAGGGGCGATATATTCTGAATAGGTGACCTCTTGCCACAAATTGTAGGAGGTCAAGAGGTGCCAGCCCATTTTGGCAGCCAGAGCATTGGCGAAAATATTAAGGTCCTTAAGGCCCTAGCCCCCCAATAGCTTTGGCTTGGTGATCTTCTCCCATCTCACCCAGGCGAATGTATGGCCTACATCCTTACCACGCTGGAGGAAACACCTAAAAATCTGTTTAATTATGCTAGTGACTCCTTTTGGGATCCAGGCTAGCGCCATCCAATACACCGGTATTGCTTCCCACATTCATTTGATCATAACAAGTCTACCCGCTCTAGAGAGCCATTTTTGCTGCCATATGTTTATTCTTCTCTCAATTTTTGCAATCATCCAATTCCAATATGTAATTCTATAATCATTGGGCTTGAATATAAACCTTAGTTATTTTAGACCCTCTTCAATATACCTGTGATCAAATTGAAACAAGCGAAGGGTATGCCTAATTTCCTGCAAGGTACATCTATTAAACATGACAGTGGATTTGCTTTGATTAGGAAGCATACTAGTAGTGGTGCAGAAAGTGGACAAAATATTATTGAAGCATGATGCATCTCTCAAGGATACATCTAGAAATATGAGCACATAATCAACAAAAAGCAAGTGCGTCAGATGTATAGCATCAGTAATTTTGACTGCCCGGAGTTGACCATCATTTCTAGCAGAGACAATAAGCATAGTGAGACCCTCCATAATCAGCATAAAGAGAAGAGGGGATAAAGGGCATCCTTGACGGAGGCCACGACTAGCATGGAAGAAAGGAGAAGCAGCCCCATTGATAAGGATACTAAATTAGGTGTTTGTAATACAACACATAATCCATTGAATGAAGTGATGGGGGAAGCCGATGTGAGTGAGGATCAGTTTAAGATAGGTCCAGCAGGAGTAGTCAAAGGCTTTGGCCAAATAAATCTTGAGAATAGTGATTTTAAGATTTGAGAGCTTGATGGAGTGTAGGGATTCTTGTGTGGTTCAAATGGCCTCATGGATTTGTCTATTACTAAGGAAGGCAAATTGATCCTTGGATATGTTCCTAGAAAGAATTGGCTTGATACAATTTGCTATAATTTTAGCAATGATTTTGTATAAACAGTTACAAAGAGAAATAGGTTGATAGTCACTGAAGGAAGTGGGATTTTCCACCTTGGGTTTGAGGGCAATGAATGTTGAGTTGAAATTGTCATACATTCTGCCCGAAACTCTGCAATCCTCAAAGACCATAAGCAGATCCTTCCCAATAATTTCAAAGAAAGAAATGTAGAATTCAATAGGCCATCCATCCAGCCCAGAAATTTTATCCTTTTTGAACCACTTTAGAACATCTTCAATCTCACCTAGAGTGATAGGGGCATAGAGTGCGTCTAAATCATCCTCATCCACAAACCTGGGCATCTGCCTTGCAATACTAAGAACTTCTCCAATGTTAGCCACCTGGGGGTATCTGTAGATGTGGGAGAAGTGTATAATTTCCATATCCGAATGTTGTTGGTGAGTCTTGGCCACCCTACCGTGCTGAGCGTTTAATTTCCAAATAGTATTGATGCTTTTTCTACCTTTGGCACATTGTTGAAAAAAATTAGTATTGTTATCCCCTACCTCAAGCTAGATGGCTCTTCTCTTGAGTCTCTGGGCTTCCTATTTGAGTCTTAGGAGCTTAATTTTCTTGGCTTCCAATAGAGTGAGGATTTCCTTCTACTCTGGAGAGGTTTGCCCCAAACCATTTTCATCAAGCATATTGGTGATATCCCTCTCAATCCTCCCCAACTCTTCGTCATCTCTTTTATTTTTCACCTTTGTCCACTTGATAGTCTTCTCCTTAATTATAGACAAGTTAGTGGCAATGAATGTTGCAGGTGGGAATTCAGGCCACTGATGTTGCAGGTGGGCATTCAGGCCACTGGTGACAGTGATTCCAGTGCTTCGGGACAATATGTCTGAATGCAGGGTCATCGAGCCAGGAGGAGTTGAACTTGAAAGGGGAGTGAGGTTTCTTGTTCTCGCCATGAATATCAAGGTATATTGGGGTGTGATATGATAAGCCACCTGTGCCCACCCATTTTCTAGCCCTATCCATTCAAAATTCTAACTTTGAGGAGATCAAGAAACGATCTAATATTCTAGCAAGGGTTGCTTCCCCAATTTTCCTATTACACCAGGTGGGCATTTTTTTAACCATCTCTACTTCAATTAAGTTAAATTTGTCAATTATTTGCTCAAAGTAACATGATAGAGGATCGGGCGTAGCATGGGGACCCCAAGATTCCCCATCTCCAATAGAGAAATTAAGGTCACCACCCAAGATGACATGATCCACCTACATAATAGGGGATTGCATCAGCTTATCCCAAAATGAAGGTTTTCTATGCAAGCCCCATAGATGTTAAGAATTCTAAGAGAGGTACCAATATCAAAGGCAGTGATGTCTGCCCCTAGTATCCTATATGAACCCCATATATTGTGAACTTGTATGGTCCGATCGTTGAAACCAATAGAACTTCCCCCATATCAGCCACAGAAATCCAAGGTATGAAAAGTCCAAGATGGACAGATTGAAGAAATAAATTTGTGAACATACTCTCGAAGTCCCAGTGTTTCATGTAGCATGATAATATCCACCTATTCTAATCAATTAAATGACAGAGCACCAATTTCTTATCTGGGTTGGCTAACCCTCTATAGTTGAAGGAGAGACAAATAATGGGGAGCCCTTTGCTTGGGTTTTCTTTGCTCTAAGAACTCGATCAATAGTGAATTTTTTTCCTGAGGCCACATCGACCCCTGCCTGGTGGATAGCTTTGAAGAGCGAGGATGGTCTATCTCTAGTGGCTTTGAGTGCAGTGAGGGTGGGATCATCCCCTAAACCATAGGAATAATTGATTAGGGCTTTGGCCTAGGAGCGAAGGTCGTAACGGTAGGTGGAGCTGGTAATAGAGGTGTCGAGGCAACCAGCAGGATCCAAATTAGCATAGGGGATAGACGGAGAGACTAAAGAAGGTTGGGGGACGCGAATACAATAGGACAACATACGGGAACAAACTTATTTTTCATATTAGGAGGACAAGTAATATGAGTAAATTCAGAAGTAGATGAAGAAAGTTGGACATTAAAAATAAAAGGAGAGGAGATAGAGGACACGGTACCCATAATGGTGGAGAGGTCCTCCTCTTGTAGCTGTGGAGCTTCAGGAGCAGTCTCTTACGGAGCCAAAGTGGTCGTTGTCACACGTGAAGGCTAACAAGGATCTGGCTTATGCCTTGTATCCAAACTCTGCATTTGCCTTTGTGATTGTGCCTCGCATTACTTAGTGGTTTGGGTCCCCGCATGAACCAAAATTTTAGTTTGAGCTGCATTCGCCGCCAATATAAGGGGACAACCCTTGTACACATGTCCCACCTCATGGCACCTCCTGCAATGAAATGGTACCCCTTCATATTCAAGAATTTGGAACCTTGATATGTTCATGTATTTCAGTACATAGCTTTTAACCAAACATTCATGAGTATCCAAGTGTACCAAAATCCGCGCTTTCGAAATGTTTCCAGTTTCCATGTAGGATATGTCATGATCCAGGTAAATATCCAAATCCTCTCTGATACATATTAGGACTTCCTTCGTCCAAAATTGGAGTGGGAGACCCAGTAATCGAACCCAGATAGGGTCGGCCCCCATTTTCTCCTTATCAAGGTCGAAAAGGTGCGTCCAATGTTTAAGGAGAACCAACATCATTTCAATGTGCCAATATTTTGTAAGAACCCAACTTGCCATATCAGGGTGAGGAAATATTAGAGCGAACCAACCTCTATTCATGTTCAAGACCTCCGAGAGTTGTACAAGAATGTTGCCCCAAATTTCAGTGGTTCGGAATTCAATTCTAGCCGATGTGTAATTACGCCCAGGTACTCTGCCCACGAGAACAGTTTGTTTTGTTTCCTCGGCTTGCTGCATACTGACCCCTTCACCGAAAACCAGCTCCCTAGAATTCTCACGGCTTCTTGTGCACTGCATCTTATTTTTTCCAGTTCTATGTGTCAGAATCTCTCGGTGAGGTCCCTCTTCTTCAAGTAGGGTGTCACCTAAGTCCGAAGAGGTCTTCTCTTCAGCTTTCTGAGTCAGAATGAGCAGGCCTTCAAAACTCCCTGAGGCAACAACTGTAGTTGGACAACCAAGAATATCTTTGTGGGTGTGTATGAAACCCTACGAGCCTAAACCAAGATGCTCAAAATCAAATGCCCCTTCCCTGTTGTTGGGTCGTTAATATACCATTATTATTATCACTTTTGAACGCTTATTCCACCCATTTCTATTATTCTTCATCATGTCATTTATTATAATTTATTACATAAATCCATTTTATAATGATTTATGCTCTTATGAATGAATGTTATTTATTCTCCTTTATTTCTAATAAATTGATGATTATGCATGATTTTATCAATGATAGTTTTAATAAATCAGTTGTAACATTATTCACCATTTTTAGCTTCCAAGATAATTTCCAGATTGAAGATTTGATCATTAAAAGTGCCAACTCAGAAATTCGCTGGAATAAGAAGTGACGGTTTTGCGGTTGATATTTCGAGCAAATGAAGCAGAATCTGGAAAATCCGGAACATGGGTTTTGTCCAGAACGGACCCAATTAACTTTATTGAAGAACTTTTTGCCCAAATTCGGCTTGTACTGAGAGAAACGCAGGGTTCTTTGAGCATGATTTTCTCAGATTTGTTGTTGCGGCCGTCCTCCAAATCTCAGCTGCAAAGCCAAATTCGCCTTGTTCTTGTTGATCAAATGGTTAGAAGCAAACCAATTTTGTAATAGAAATCATGTTATACTTATCTTTATTGTAACTTCTCTCTGATCTCTCTCTATTTAAATGAAAACGGAGATCAGAGATGTGGATGATTTGGGGATGAAAAATTATGGAAAAATGATGAAGAATGATGGTGGATTATTCATGATAGGATAGGGATTGTTGCATGCTGTAATTCTCAAGCCTTTGCTGTTGTAATGATTCCACAATTTGCTGATTAATACATGATTTGGGAGTTGCTGTTCATTCTTTTCATTCTGAAATAACCCAGTAGCGTCTGCTGGCGGCTAAGGGCCCAGCCTCTGGTGGAGTACGCTGCTACTGCTGTGTATCATATCTTTACAATTGCTGTTGTGTGATGGTTTGATTTCCTTTTCATCTCTTTAAATTGTTTTGTTCAGTAATCTTTTGTTTATGAACATTTCGCAGAATTGCTTTGTTATATTGAAATCATAATTGGATTGCGTGAGTGATAGAATTATTAATTATAACTTGAAATGTCCTGCTGATAATTCTGATCTAATGCTGCGCTATCTAATTAAGACTATGGTTCATTTAATTACTGCTTAGTTATAATTGCAATGGTTGTTCAATTAAGTTACTATTCAATTATAACTACGATTGATGTTGCTTCAATAACTGTGATTAATGTTCATGCTGATAGGTTGCTGATTCAATTACATTTATAGTTGTTGTGTCTTTCTAATGACTTAGTTTTGCTGTTCGGTTCCATTTAAGATTGTTGTTTAATTCTAGTATTTTAGCATTACTATTCCTTTCCATTAATAAATCATTTTTGTTAGATGAAGCTTTGCTGTTCATTTCTGTTGATTCATTGCAAGAGTGCTTTTAAAGAGTTTTCCTAGTTTACTTTCAATAGCAGCTTTAGTTCAATTTCGATTTCCTTTTAATTGCTTTAAAGAAGGACTCTCAACTGTAGAGAACATTGGTTATTGCTTCCTCGTTCCTAGATTGATTGTCTTGTTCCGGTTTGATTTCAATTGCATCAATATCCAGAGGAATGAGTTATTGCTACTGTATCATCGATTGATGGTTGTTTGAGTGAATGATTTAGTTTAGAACATTTCAGTTTCTTGTTGTTCCAATTAGATTTTGTTTCCAGCTTTCATTTACTTTTGCATTTTAAGCACTATACTACAAAACATTACTCTTGAGTAAATAGCCGCCTCAGACTGAGTACACTCTTGAAATAAAAAGTCGTCCCTGGGTTGATAATTAATGTGAAGGTAATTAGGAGTTAAAAAGACCCTTTTTATCGCTCCACACCTGTCACCTCCCAGACTCGTCAAACATTCTACTTGTACCAAACCCGCAGTTGGGTTAAGCGACACCTATTGTTGGTTCCAAATATGTAAAGTTGATGGGGATGGTATAGAGAATACCGAGGAAGGTAGAAAGTTAGGGTTGAGGCCCGAAAAATTTCCGGTTGGGCTAAAGCTAAGAACCCTAATCTCTAAAAAACGTGAGTCTAACACATAAATATCCATGTAAATTTAACGAGGCTCCAGTTGTCCGAGCCCTTCCAACAAGTCACTCGCATGAGCCCCAGCTAGTTGTTGAGGTGGTTAATGTGACCAAATTTGTTTCGGAGCCAGAGAGTCGGATGAATAGTCCAACTGTTCATCCTCCATAATGGATTTGACCTTAATATCGTTAGGGTCCATGAGAAATAACGTTGAAAAAATGGTTCTTACCTCCTACCGCGATCGTTCCAAGATGAAAGGTCTGTAACTGACAATCACGGCAACTGGGGTCTAGAAGCGGAGCAGGGAAATAATGGAGACTGTATGTCGGGAAGTCTATTCATTGTCTGCCAAAACCGCCAAAAGTCAACCCTTATACCGCGAAACTGTTGCAATTGAGAGAGATGAGATTGTAACAATCACGGGACCATGTCGGTCGCGCAAGGAAGAAGAAGACAAAGGGCATCTGTTTAGCGTTGGTAAATGTGAGGGTTCAGAGATTGATGAATATTAAACTAGCACCTACGAGGGGAGAGACTAACCAAAGCCACCATAACATAGTTGTAGGGTTTTCTTCCGCCGATGCGCCATCCTCATATTGCCTATATATATATATATATATATATATATATATATATATATATATATATATATATATATATATATATATATATTTCAAATTTATTACTAGACGCTTTTAAATTACACTTTGGTTGGGATAAAAAATATATATTTTTTCAAATTTATTACTTGATGCTTCTAAATTGCTATTTTTATTAGTGATTGTGGTCATAGTTAATTCTTAAATAATAAAATTGACAAAATCGATTCATCCCATTACAACGATTTAACTAAAAAAAAAAATCACAAATTCTATAAATTTTATATCACTGTGTTATGATATATTATGTTGTTATTTAATTTCGTTGAACTTTCTTGCCTCAGATCCCTCCTAGCCTTTGCTTTATCCAAAGGCTGAAATTTGGAGATTCAAATATTATCATTGACTGGTTTAACAAGCAAACTAGATGTCATGTGCACACACTACGAAATATATTGGAAGAGGTGTTTCTTCTGAAATTTCATTTTGACTATATATATATCTTGTCATCATATATACAGGGAGAGGAATCATATTTCCGATTCACTTTCCAAGGAGGTTTCCCGCCTACCAAGCGACCATTGGGTGATCAAGGAACAAAATGAACACCAATTCTATCAGTACTTCCACAGGCCATATGAAGTTGCACCAACACATGGGGCAGAGTAAATTTTGAGGATTTTAGCTTTTTTAGACAAATTTTATTTATTTGATCTTATGTACAAATTTTTACCTATTGTATTTATTTCTTGAACTCATAACAGTAACTGTCACCGATATATATATTTTTGTCTGTGGCTTAGGCAACAAAATAGCCTGCATGACATTTTTTTTGCTGGAATCTGGTAAAAAAAAATTCAAAAAATCAGGTAGTTTGAGTGTTTGAATCATTTTTATGATGGAAATGGATTCGACATCATCAAAAACCCCTGGGGAACCCAAAATCAAAGTTTGACAGTTGTAACTCATATTTTCAAAAATTCCTGCCTAAATTTTTTATAATCTTGCCGGAATTTATGAATTATTCTGGATTATTCTGTGGGTTTTTTAGACTAAGGGTTAATTTTCATCTTATTAATGAAAGTTATGATTTTTCCTTAGGAAAAAATAAATAAATAAGTAAATAAACTAACAATTGCACCACATGTTGCAAAGGAAACGTCGTAAGGTTGTGGTATAGGAAAGAATAGCATATAAGAAAGAAGAGGTAGTAGGAACTTTCTTGGCTCCAACTAATCCTCCAGAATAATAGCTGGAGAATTATGTTTACGGGACCTCAAATCAAAATATCCATATTGGGTAATTGATGTGGAACAAATTCTTTGTTACTAATTATGTAAGATGTATTTTTTCATAATGGATGAGACATTTTGGCTAAAGTACGCAAGACCTCTATATGACGAAATCTGCATGTTTTTTTTTTTTTTTCTGCATGAAGGATGCACTTGGTTTTTATGACCAAGTTGGGTAGACTTCACCCTTCCACGAAATGATTTGCTTCTATCACATTCACAATGTTGAATTCCTTTGATACTACTCCTAGAACTCTGACTCTACTCTACAACTAGAATTATTCAATGGAATAAAAACTTATCACTATGACATGTTGTACTTCATAAGAGACTACTAAGAAGCTTAAGTATGGTAAATCCACCTTCACGTGTCATTTGAACATAGAGCATAGAGTTATCTTAATCATCAATTTTATGAATAAGAGACATTTGGGCCCTTTTAAACCCTTCGGAATGATTAATTAATCTCAGTTCAAATAGTTTATATTAATAAATTATCTACAATCGTATTTCCATAATTCCTCTTTGAACGACCAATATTCCACTTCTTTGGAACTTTTCACCTCAGTCAAAATAACGAACATCATGAAGACCCAAAAGTAAGAAGAAGAAATCAGCTCATAATTAGGGAATCTAGCGACTTCTTTAAGGATCATAATTCAAGGCTTTAGTGCCTTTTAAAGATCATTTATTTTCCCAAAAAATAAAAATAAACAATCAAATTTTGTAGTGACAAGAATGGGAACAAATTTTAAATGTAATAACTCCCTTCCCTAGTGATAGTACATTTTTGTTTTGAAATGAAATTATTTTCCTTATCTTTTAAATAATACATTCCTCCCCAAGTGACCCTTTAGAGATACCTTTTTTTCAACTGATTGCAATAAGTAAGTGCCTTTTGTGTAGTATTTTCTAAGTCATTGAATTTAAGGGTAGAGGTAAAGAGACTACTAGACAAAAAGAGAAAAGTTACTCAATGCCAAATGAAAATAGCATTGAGGAATCTCTTCTAACTTTCTCATGTGGGCCTTCTTCAATTGATGAGGTAGTCGGAACTTTCTCCTCCAGAATAAGCGGTGGAGAATTATGTTGAGTGAACTACTACACATGTAACTTTGACTCCTCCTTACAATTGGAATGTTTATCTTCCCATAACTCTATCTAGGGTTATAATTCTAACTTTCTCTTGTTTATGAATAAATTGTCTCTATATCATGTTTATCTTCTCATAACTCTATCTGGGGTTATAATTCTAGCTTTCTCTTGTTTATGAATAATTTGTCTCTATATCACTATTGTCTGTCTCTTTTTGAGCGCTTGCTTGAATCAGTGACATAATGTAGCTCATCTGGATTCCATAATCCTTGAGTAACCCATTTTCTGAAGAGTCCTATTCTGTTTTTAATTCTGTTTTTTGGTCCTCCATAGCCTTGTCAACATCGTTTCCTTCTAAAGAACCATACATTCTTGATAAGTACCCATTGTCGTGCTTTTCTTCTTCCATATACTTTAGATATAAATGAATGGAACATGAGATAAGCTTCGTGACATTTTCCAAATTCCAAGATTTTTCATTGCACTTCTCATGTGTATGAGGGAAAATGGATTCCATACATTCAACTTTATGTCTTTTTAGGGCTTGTTGTAAGGATGGAAGCTTCTCTTCACTTTGATAAAAACAATTGTTGCAGACCTCTTTAAAGGTAAATTTAGTGTTATTTAAGAAATGATAACTATGAACATTCATCATTATTGCTTAAGATAAATCATGTCCTCTAAAATAAGTTGGAAATTTAAAAAAGATCACATATTTTAAAAAAATCATTATTAATTTAATTTTTTATATATTAAGAAATAATACTCATGAATTATAAAACAGTTGTAACATAAATAATATATAACAAAAAAAACCATGTATTTTTGGAATAACAATATAGTTGTAACAAAAATAATTCAGAACAAGAAAAACTATGTATATTTGGATGTATGAAAATTTAGATACATTTTATTAAGTAAAATTTTAAAAGAATAATGGTTATAAACATTTTAAAATAATTTTATTAAACAATTAGTTTAGATCCAGAGTTAAGATTGATTTAGGCCATCTTAGTTCCCCCTATAAAAAACTACATTCCACATGAATACCATGGGTCAATACCATGAGTTGTATTTATAGTATATCATTATTTTATTTTTTTATTTTTTATTTTTTATTGTATTTTGACTTTATGTCAATCTTTTTATTTAATTTACTTTTATTTTTAATTTTGTGTAATTTGACATAGTCAAAATGTTAAACATGATATTACAACCTTTCTATCATACTTTGTTTGAGAGCATAGTAGCACAAAAATGTAATATTTAAATATAAGAATAGTTATTTTCCTTTTTTATATTTTTTTTTATCCATGTAATATAAATTAATTGGTTTTTGTGGAGTTTAATTTTATGATATAAATTTTATTATAAATATAAAAAATAAAAATAAAAATAAAAAAAATAAAAAAATTGATTATGTACCCAAAAATTTAATGTTTATGTATTTTACAAATTTTTTTATTTATTAAACTAATTTATGTTAAATCTAGTTTTATTAAGTTATTGATTTAAATTTTATTAAAAAATTGAGGTTAAAATCTAACAAATTTTTAATAACAACATTTTAACTTAAAAGTCACCAAAACCTAAATCCAATCTAACTTATTAAAAAGAAAAAAAACTAACATTATAAAAAACATATATAAAAATATTTACTTGATCTAATGGTCTAAAACATTTCAATCGTCTAACATTTGATCCAATGGCTCAAACATGGACACATGGCAGCTAGGGGAGTTGTTTTCAAATAGTGACGCCTTATGGCGTAAAAATTGTTGTAATTTATTTTAATAATAATATGTTAATATATTGTATATATTTTAATATATCTTATTTAATTATTTAACATATAAATTAGGAAGGAGCCATATCATAACTACATTAGAAGACTAACCAAATAGTAGGAAGAGAGTACAGCGAAAATGGCCTCTGCTAGGGTTTCTCTGTGCCTTGCCGCCGACGCCGACTTCGAAGCTGCAGCTCCTATGACTACCTCACTTGACCTTTTCGTCGCCATCACAGACAATCTAGATGCCTTTGAGGCCGCCGCCGCCACAGTGGATCAAGATGCTTCAGAGGTTGCGATAGCTGTTGCTCCCCTCGGCTACCTACTCCGGCTCCGAGCTCCACCATTCTTCGTGGCCGCCGACAGCGATGAGGGCGAAGGCATAGTGGCGCACATTATCATCACCTCATATCCTAATATCGCTACAACGGTGGCACACGCTGCTGCCCCCATCTGCATCAAAGATGTGAATAGGACCTGGACAAGAGGCACAGCTCTCCCACACGGAAAAATCGCGCACAAGAATGATGAAGCTTGCACAAGCTATCACGCAAACTATACCACAGTTGAGGCCCTGCAACAGCTCAGCCTCTCGGATCTGCAAGCTTGGGGTGCGAGGGTGACGCTGCCAATTGAAAATACCCAGTCTCATAGTGACTGCGCTCATCATTCAGCCTCAATCAAAGCCCAGATAGGCTTGATGGATCTGGGAATAAAAAGATAAAGCGTGGTTCAGACACAGATTTGTAGTGGTAGGTAGGGGCTTTTAGGTTATCCCCCCCCCCTCTTATAAGATCCAGATCTTGCTTCTCTCAGGTAGAACCATGCTGCATTGGGTACGCGCAATGAATCTAATGCAGGACCTCTCACGTGATCTTGAACTCAGGTTGGGGATCCCCTTGGCTCTTCAGAGACTGCTCTATAAAGTTAAAAAACTAGAGGACCCTCTTCCCCTTTCTTTTTACAGTATTGAAAGATATGTTTCAGTTGTGCTTACCCTGCATCTAAGAGGGGGAGCATCTAGGCAGCCATCCTCTGCTCATACTTTATCCTACAAAGACGTGGTCCATGCACAGCCGCCCAATAAATCCGCTCAACCAGTTGAGGCTCCCAAGCCTTTCTTGGTGGAAAAAATGGAGGAAGCTCCCTCCATCAAAATCTCCCATCCATCGTTGGATGATCAATACCAAACATTTGCATAAACCACCATCATTTGCAGATTTAATGGCCCATGGCCTCAAACAGCAGATCTCTACCAATGGATCCACACCAACTGGACCAACAACAGCAAAGTCTTCCTTTGCTCGAAGGGTTTCTTCATTGTGGCGTTTTCATTCAACGAAGATTATCAAAAAGCCTTAACAGGAGGCCCTTGGTTTTGGGGAATGACAGGGCTATTCCTCACCCCCTGGTTCCCAGACTTCGACCCTACTACAACAGTCATCACCAAGCTCCTCATTTGGGTCAGACTTTCGAACCTCCCTGCGCATTTATGGCACTTCTTTTCCTTCCAAGGGATTGGAAACACTTTGGGCCGCTTCCTGGCAACAGCTTCCTCTAGAGGGGAGAAAGGAATATACACCTTTGGCAGACTCTGTGTGGAAATAGACATAAGAAAAGATATACCTGATCAAATCAACCTCAAAATAGGGGACTTCCATTGGACACAGACCCTGGACTTTGAGAACACCGCATTTTGATGTCACCACTGCCATCAGACAGGGCACCTTCAGAACACATGCTTCACGTTCCTCGCCAAAAAGAAGAACACCATTCGCAAGTCAAAATCCAAAGGTTGGAAACCATGTGATCCAACCCCCATGGATGACATAGATTCCTTCAGCTCAGATGAAGATGAGATTGAAGCGGAAGGGGAGGATCTTGAGCACACAAAGGACACGCCATCAGCTAGTCCTGAGGATCCCTCTGAACCTCTGATTTCGTAGAAACGCACTCATTATTCTTCCTCATTCGACTCAGACAAGGAGACTCCACCTTCAGCGCAGAATAGTCTGCAAGCGGTTCCTGCCCATCCTCACCACAACGGCTGGGTCAAAGTCAACAAGAAGAAAGGGAAAAAATGTTGTTTAGAAGTTTCAACCCATTCTGGGTAGACTCTTATGTCCAGCCCACTAAATCCTTTTATCCTTTGTGACATTTTTTGTGATCCGTTTGCTTATTCCATGGTTACTCTTCGGGACCGAGGCTAATAGTCTATCATTTCTAGCTCCCTGATATTCATCTTCTCATATAAATTAACCTATATTAATTTATATTAAAATATTACCAAATTAATTTTACTTTAAAAAATTTATCGTGGGAGAATTGTTTTTATTTTTACTATAAAATGAATATAGATTAATTGTATATTTATAAAATATTTTGATTTGGAAACAAATATTCATTTACCAAATCCACATAAGACATTTACCAAATCTAAGACCAAATTAATGGAAGGCTTTAAATCAGGCTTTGTCTTTCGAGTAGCTACTATGTAACACTTGTTAAATTAAATTTTATTTAGCAAAACCGTCCATTACTTTTAATAAATTTTAAAAATTAGATTGGTTCCACATGACTCCCACCCACCAATTTCTTAGGGATTTGAGATTATTCCAATTCGAATAAGTTTCTCCATGATAAGTTCTTCATTATTATTTATAACATTCATTTATATATAAGCAAATTTTATTTAGAAAAATTATCATTTTACAATAAGATGTGTGATTTCCTTTTTTTCTTAAGTTAAAGTTGACCTATGTCAAAACAACATGTGCACAAATGTCAAATGGAGATGAAAATTAAATTAAATTTTATTTAGCAAAATGGTCCATTACTTTTAATAAAATTAAAAAATGAAATTTGTGCTACGTGGCTCCCCACCCACCAATTTCCTAGGGATTTGAGATTATTCCAATTCTAATAAATTCCCGATAAGTTCTTCATTATTATTTATAACTTTTATTTATATATAAGCAAAATTTATTTAACAAAATGGTCCATTTTACAATAAGAGGTGTGATTCCTTTTTTTTCTTAAGATAAAGTTGACCCATGTCAACACAAGAGACATACAAATGTCAAATGGAGATAAAAAAGGTAGACAATGCTAGCGTGACCAATTTCAAAAAGAGAATTTTATTTAGCAAAGTAATCCATTGCTTTTAATAAATTTTAAAAATTATATTTGTGCCACATGGCTCCCCACTCAACAATTTTCTAGGGATTTGAGATTATTCCAATTCTAAATAGTTCCTCCATGAGAAGTTCCTCATTATTGTTTATAACCTTCATTTATATCTAATCAAATTTTATTTAACAAAATAGTCCATTTTACAATAAACATGTAATTCCTTTTTTTAAGTTAAAGTTGACCATGTTAAAACAGTACCTGAAAAATGTCGAATAAAACTGAAAAAAAATAGGCAATGCCTAACTTAACTAATTTAAAAATATATATAATTAATAATATATAAAGTACCAACCACATATTAGTATATGGCATCTCTACAAGGACCAGATGTAATTTTGAAGGTGCATATAATCCAAGTCACTACCATATCTAATCGAAAACGTGAGAGGAACCATCTGTTGCAATTAACTCCTTGTGACAATTGGAAAAAAAATATTTCTAAAAGGTATATGGGAAAATTATAAGTTAATATCATCAAATGATTTGAGAAGCTAATGGTCTTTAAAAACAAGACTACAAGTAGCGACTACCTGTCATTTAGTTTAAATATAGTAATGTTGCAATGTGATGTTGGAAATGTCTATGGATAGCTATTATGGCTATTAGATGTCGCTTAATGTAATCATAGAGATGTTGCAATTTGAGTTTGAGCATGTTTATGAAGATTTGTTTTGTAATAAAGTATAGTTAAATTAAATTAGAAATAATTGTTGCAATTTGAGTTTGAGCATGTCTATGAGGATTTGCTAAATGTTACCATTTGAATTTAAGGATGTCTATGAGGATTTTCTTTGTAATAAAGTTGTTGCTTAGTTTAGTTTAAATATAGCTAAATTAAAGAAAAAATAAGAATTTATGTTAGTATTAAGGTTTAGAATCTAATCCATTTGGATTTTTACTAACATATTGGATTACAATAACAATGCCATATTGTCTACCATCTGAAAACTTTTACATTTTCCTGAAGTATATATATGAATATGAAAATTTATAATTCTAAAAATAAAAATATTATTATAAGAATTTATAATAACAAAAAATATAAGTTTTATATATATATATATATAAAGAATTTATTGTTATTATTCAAAAAGTTGCATGTTATTTTTACTTAAAATTACATGACATGATATATAGCAATTAAAATTGTTTAATATTTTGTATAGTTATATATTTGGTATATTTAATGTATATTTCAAAATTTAATAATGTAATTTAGTTACCCAATTTGAGTTTTTAGATATTGGATAGATTCAATATTTTACTCATTAGGAATGTGGTTTTTTAATTACATTTTTCAATTTCTAATGTTTTTTTTATATATAAATATAATTATATGGCATAGTATATAGCCATTAAAATTGTTTAATATTGTGTATAGTTATATATTTGATATATTCATTATATGCTCTAAAATTTAATAATATAATTTAGTTAACTAATTTGATCTTTTTAGATATTGGATAGATTTGATATTCTATTCATTAGGGATGTGTTTTTTTATTAATTATATTTTTCAATTTCTAATGTTTTTATATATAATATAGTTACACGTGTTTTATAATAGAATTAGATATAGCTAAATTAAA
Source organism: Pinus albicaulis (assembly GCA_034641835.2). Lineage (NCBI taxonomy): Eukaryota > Viridiplantae > Streptophyta > Pinopsida > Pinales > Pinaceae > Pinus > Pinus albicaulis. Next base: position 487,163,570 of record CM076578.1, read on the forward strand.
TAAAATTTATAAAATTGAATTTAGTGCTGTGATTTTAGGTGTTAATTTGAGTTTGAGCATGTCTACAAGGATTTGCTTTGTAAAAAAGTTGCTGCTTAATTTAGTTTAAATATAATTAAATCAAAGTAAAAATTAGTTTAAATCTATCTAAATTATAGTAAAACAACTTTTGTGTTGATGATGGTAACCAATTGATAATTACTAGGATGACCCATGAGCATATGCATTTGATGTGTAGATTAGATCTGCTACATATGCTTAATTTATTTCTAGAATCAATATGAGTATGACAAAGTAGCTATACCTGGTGCTTAATGTAAATATAGAAATGGTGCAATTTGAGTTTCAACATGTTTATGAGGATTTGGTTTCTAATAAAGTTGATGCTTAGTTTAGTATAGTTAAATTAAATTAGAAATAATTGTTGCAATTTGAGTTTGAGCATGTCTATGAGGATTTGCTAAATGTTGCCATTTGAATTTAAAGATGTCTATGAGGATTTTCTTTGTAAGAAAGTTGTTGTCTATATTTTACACCTAAAATCACAACACTAAATTCAATTTTATAAGTTTGCTTTAATTTAGCTATATCTAATTCTATTATAAAACACGTGTAACTATATTATATAAAAAAACATTAGAAATTGAAAAATATAATTAATAAAAAAACACATCCCTAATGAATAGAATATCAAATCTATCCAATATCTAAAAAAATCAAATTAGTTAACTAAATTATATTATTAAATTTTAGAGTATATAATGAATATATCAAATATATAACTATACAAAATATTAAACAATTTTAATGGCTATATACTATGCCATATAATTATATTTATATAATTAAAAAAAAATAGAAATTGAAAAATGTAATTAAAAAACCACATTCCTAATGAGAAAAATATTGAATCTATCCAATATCTAAAAACTCAAATTGGCTAACTAAATTACATTATTAAATTTTGGAATATACATTAAATATATCAAATATATAACTATACAAAATATTAAACAATTTTAATTGCTATATATCATGTTATGTAATTTTAAATAAAAATAACATGCAACTTTTTGAATAATAACAATAAATTCCTTATATATATATATATATAACTTACATTTTTTGTTATTATAAATTCTTATAATAATATTTTTATTTTTAGCATTATAAATTTTCATATTCATATATATACTTTAGGAAAATGTAACAGTTTTCAGATGGTAGACAATATGGCATTGTTATTGTAGTTGGGTGGAATTGGATTAAGAATGATACGACAATTAGGTCCTCCAACTTTCTTTGTTACATTTACAAGTGCAGAGCATCGTTGGAGTCCACTAGTAGAAACTCTTACTAAATTGCATAGCAATAGAAATAAATAAATAAAAACACATTGAAACAATTGAGGAATACAACATTGATTATCTTGTCAGAAAGGACCCAGTAACATGTACACGTTACTATAGACATAAGAAAAATGCACTGAAGCAATTGATTTGTCAAGATAATACATTTTTTGGCAAAATATTAGATTACTACTTTGTAACTGAGTTCCAAAATAGAGGTAGTGCACATGAACATGCTCTTATATGGATAGAAAATGCTCCAGTATATGGAATTAATAGTAACTTAGAAATTGAAAACTTCTTGGACAACTATATAACTTGTAGCATAGATCACCTTGATCTAGAACTCGCAAAGATACACGAACATCATCATACCAAAAGCTATAAAAAAAGAAAAGCATCACATTGTAGATACAAATTTCCAATTCCACCAATGAAAAGAATAAGGATTCTTGAACCAATTACTTCGCTACATGACTCAATAAATGAAAAAGTTTTGTCCTTGCAAAGCACCTTAGAACAAAAACACTATGACAAATCAACTAGTCATGAAAATTTCTTAGATGAATTGCACTTAACAGAAACTGATTACATCGAATTAATACAAAGTACATTAATAGAACCAATGGTATTCTTGCAACGAAAACCATCAGAAATATGGAATAATAGCTTTGCATTCAATATGCCACACCTATGGTCATACAAATCGACATATTTAATATTAACCATTCTGTGTTCAAGGATGGATTTGGTGTCTAAATTTTAGACATAGGCTTGTTAATACGTGTGGTTTAAATTCTGCAAGTTATATTCATGTGATTATATACATAGCGGGCTAAGTTTCAACTACTGTGAAAGGGTTGGAGTCAAATTGAGAATTCTATTGAATTCTGTTACGTGATTAAGTAATTATGGTGTAGAAGCAAGTTTACGGGTTTCATAAGAAACAGTGTTAACGAGGGAGTTCATAACCCGCTATGAATCCATAGAAAAATAATAATCCAGGGTTAAAGGCTGGTCGAGAACAGTAATTATTAAGAGGAGTTAGAACCCACCGATAGTGATTGTTTGAATGCATTACAGGGTCATTAAACCGTAGAAATCTTACCTTGGATGATCGGAAGCAGGTCTATGAGCTCTGTCACAGACTATGGCGTAATGAATCGCGCTACATCACCTTTATAGAATCCCGAATGCGCAAAGGGAGATCGGTAATTCGCATCATAGCAGAATTAAACCTTTTAAATCCACCCTATAATGTGCATCGGGTCCGGACTTGCAACAATACAAAGCGGCCAAACAAAAAACTGTGATTCTGATTATAACGGACCCGCGATGAGATTTAACTCTGTCGCATAAACATTCATCGGGTCCGCCATTTCACATTACACTTGGGCGATACACAAAATACTTTCGATTCAATGTAATACCGCCGCGTGGTCTGTGGGACCACAGCTCGCGCGGTCCTTGGCTTAATGCGGAGGGCGATAAAAATTATTGTGATTGCGATGAACTCATCGCATCGGAACATTTCCATCGGCGATATATCAAATGGTTGTGGTAATGTATATGGCTTCTGATTGCGATGATGGCATCGGAACCTCCAACATCAACAAGACACTTTGTGGGGACCAAATGAAACTTAGTAAAAATAAATAAATATTATACATATATTTGTATGGATTAATTTATTGAATATATAATTTATAAACTTTTGCTCTACTTTAAATTATAAATATGTTATAATAAAATCTGAAAAATAAAAATTTAAAATTTAAAAAAAAAAAAAATTAAAATAAATAAATTAATTAATTAATTAAAATAAAAAATTAAAATTAAAATTAATATATATATATATATATATATATATATATATTTATATTTATATTTATATTTTATAACAATTGAAATGTATAATAATATAATATATTTTTAAAAATAAAACTAATTTTAAGGAGCTAAATACATCCTTATATATAAAAAATTTATATTTATCAAAATAAATTATAAAAGAAGCAACCTTCACTGAAATGGATTACGTGTTGTGCATATTAAAGCTAAGACTAGGTTATTCGAATATTAAAGTAGAAGAATAATTTAACAAAGTAAAGACCAATTACTCAATAATGCTTGATGTATAAGCTTTCAGCCGTAGAGTGTAGGTGAACAGGAAATTGTGTAGCTATTTCTATTTATAGTATTTTTTTTTTTATTTTTTTTTTTGCTAAGTAAGATTAATTCTATTAGTAAAGCATATGGTACAAAGAGACCAGGGTCTCAGCAGTTCAAGCCATCATCAGTGGCATAAGTCCAGCAAAATAGCAAAAATTGAGCTGCGCTCGTGGGGAAACCAGCCCATGTAAAGTTTGAATTGTTGCCTCTGTAGAGGAAACCAACTACATGATAACATAAGCAAGTACATCCTAAAACAGCCAAAACAAGAGAACTGGAAAAATTGACTTGGACAAGACCTGTAAAACTAGACATCATAATTACCAGAAGGATATTCTTCAACAATTAGGCACCAGTACTCATCATCATTGAGGTGGCTCGAACTGCCTTCACCCGCCGTACCAGAATTATTCCCTATAGTTGCTTGAGAAGGCTTCACATTCTTAGAGGGACCAGGCTCGTTGCTCGGATGCATAGGCGAGGAGGGGCCAGGAGCCACACCATGGATCTCACGAAAGGAAACAGAGATGGTCGCCACGACAAGAGGGCGGTTAGAGCTGCATTGGAATTGGAAGTGGGCAGTGGTCGTGTTATGCGAGGAGACAGAGGCAGTGAGGCGTGAAGGAGGAGGTGCTATCTGCTCAGAAGCAATGTGCTGAGGAGAGGAGGTGGAGTGACGACCACGCCCACTGCAGGTGTCAGGGTATCGAGCCGAGAAGTGCTCGAGAGATGACAAAGAGGAGCTAGACATGGATGAACGCTAAGGGCGAGAGGAGCGAGCTCTATAAATGCCTCTTCGACATCGTATACGATGCCTGAGCCGAGGCATGTTAACACTCAGTGGATGAAGGGCGTTCAGAGCAGATGTGTGGACAGAGGTGGCTGAGGCGAGCAGCGAAGCAGAGGGAGAATTGAGGTCAAAGAGGTAGAGAATCTCAATGGACAGAAGAGGCTCTAAGATTAATGGAAGCCGGGGAGAAATTCAATACAACTAACCAGGTTGCATCGCCGCCCAAAATATGTGCAAGAGCTGGGCTCCGCAGCTTCAGGGGAGCAACCAGTTCACAGAGGTGAGAGCAGTGGTGGCATAGAAACAACCAGGAGGAGCCGAAGCGTCACAAGTGAACCAAGCGCAGAGATGAAGTGCCCAGGAGGAGAGCCACAGTGCGGCATTTTGTCACGATGAAGGCCTCGATAGTCACAACGACATAAATGCCACGCTAGGTGACGGCTTGAGAGTTTTAATGCAGAGGGGCGCCATAAGTGACGCTTGTGGGTGGCCATGTGGCCTTGCCACGTGCCGTCAAATTGTCAAATGCTTTTGCATTCGCCACTAAACAGGTAATGGAAGACATCAACAACAATACTTTGGAGCCAAATTGGCAAACGCTTGTAGAACATGAAAAACAATCGACCCAATTCAATGAGATTATTGTGCAATTTAAAAAAAAAACACTGGTAACAAAAAGGACCGACTAATTTTAACAAAGTCCAAGTGGAAGAATATAGAGACATTTATTAGATATGCTTAATAATTAAATAATCATTATAATCAATAAAATGTAGCCGCCTAGTATTTGAGGCGTTAATAGGTAATTGTAAATATTGTAAGTTTATTAGGTGGAAATTTATGATAGTTGTCATAGGACTTTAAAATCAAATAATTATGAGGTATTGTAAAGCATATTAATTGCCTTGATTAATGACAAAAATTTCCAGCATACACATTTCAAATGAAACCACGTTGTTGGACTACCAATTGTTATAGATTTATTAGTTGGGTTGATGGATTCTATTGTCTTTTCATTGGGATGGCTCTGCCACTTTTTTATTCAAACGATGATACATAGTAACTTTTTTTATTCCAGATATTAATGATTCATATAATGAGAAATATAAAGGATCACACGATATGGACAAATAATATTAATGCCTCTGCTTCTTTTACAGACGTGAATTAATGTTTCAGATGTGAATCACGATTTTTGCAAAACCAATAAACAACAAGATAGAAGACTGAAGGTAGCTCGGGCATCAACTCTGCACAAATATTTTTTTCAGGGGATTTTTAAATAGATTTATAATATTTATATATATAATGTCAGATTGTAAACACAGGTTCTATTCATTAAACATATATGTATAAAATCTGAAAATATTTGTAAAGGCTTAATGGAAAAGCTATATTTCTTAAATATACATATATTAAGTCTGAAATTATCTGCAAATAGGTAGAAGAAAGACTATAAGTATAACTAGTGATTTTTGTTCCTAATTGTTCTGTGAAAACTTTCTTGTTCTAGCAAAATGTTGCAGACATACTACACTTTGAGACAGGAGGATCTGAGCAGTAAAATCTTGTACAAAAATTGAGAATAACTTTGGACTAATTTCTGGATTACTATGTGTTCCTGTTGTAGCCAATGTTTGTAGAAGTGCTGGTGCTGCAAAGAAGAGGGAAAAATTAGTACAAATCTTGTTATTTTGGATAGCATAATTTAAAGTGCATATATCTGATTTTTGCTTAAAATATGAATAATAATTACAAGAATACCTAGCTTTGGTAGGGCTTCCGTTGCTGTCAACAGATTGGATCTCGTTGTCTTCATTGATTGTAAATGTACCATTTATTTTGAAATCGCGTAGCATAGACATGGTTGCTTGTTTCTTTTGAACATAGTCTTGAAAAGACATTCGTGCTAGGTTGGGAAGTAACTATTTCAAGAGCAATTTGTTTCGGATGCAACATTGCAAGTTGGTGTTGTTAGACTTGATTATGCAATTAAGACACTGTGAATAGGAAAAGGACGAATTTTTATTGCACTTAAGGCAATTAACTGTTGTCTCCTCTATCATTGTAGAGGTTGGTATTGGTGAATTGCATCCAAGACAAACAGGTTCAAATGGCGTAGAATAAATGCTTGCAATTGTCAATGTTCCTTTTATCTGTTCATAGAGGACGACAAATAGTATATGTCAAAATAGAAAGAGATGAAGAAATAATTGCATATTGAGAAGTAGAGGTATTGTTTCATTTGTACTTACAGAGAATGTTGAAGGGTTCAATTTTCTAAGTTCTTCTGTTGCTTCTACATTCAATCTTTTGATGAATGTAACTTGCGTTGTTCAAAGTGTTCTGTCCTTGAGCTCTTTCCTGTTTGTTATGTTTTTGAATAACATAATTGGAAAATGGCCTTTTTGCAATTCTTGTTCAATTTCACTATAGAGTGGTGCAAATGTTTCAAATAACTACAACTGTAATAGAAGACAGAAGGTTTTTTTTTTTTTTCAAAGGAAATTGAAATGTAGGATGGAACTAGCAATATAAAAACATTGCAAAGTAATTTATGTTACCGTTTCTCTATTGTCATCGAAATTTCCATCTTTAATTTGCAATGTATATTGGAAACCAATTTTCCATGCAGCTGTCACAACTGCAGCAATTGTTCCAATTGGATATGTTTATGTATTTGTTGTAAGGTGTTTTACTGTTGTATCTGGAATGAATTTGTAATCTTTGAAAATTGGTGGTATGTTCAGTACAGTGCTTAGTTCAGTTAGCAGCAAAATCCAATCACAATCACCGCGGTCATAATTTGTTTTAGGAAGAACTTTAAAATTTATAATAGATATTGCTTTTCCTGGTGATATTTTTTGTTCATGTTCTTCAATGAGCTTCGTTGGTATGGAAAATGTGATTGTCATGATTCCTTCAGCATCTGTCAAATCTGCACATAGTATTTGTCGTGCTTTGTGGACTTTATCATGGTAAGTGCTATAAATAACCATAACATCTCCATTGAACATTTTTCTAGTTTTGCGAATGTTTAGTTCTTCAATGGTAACTGGGACTAAATATGGTGCTTTCGATCTGTGTATTGATGATGTTTATGTGGCAAAAGAGACAGTTAGAAGTAAAATACATTGGTGATAAATATAAATGTTATGCCAATGGTACCTACAAAAATTTGTTTTAAATTTAATTACTTGTCTGATTCAAGTGCACCCAATGTTTGTTGTTGTTTGTCTATTGTATCTTGTTCTCCAGAGCTACGAGATGAAAAAGATGCAACATCATTGAATGGTGTGCTTGAACGCGATGACGAAGTGTCTGGTAAATTTTAACAACTAAAAATAAAAATGAAAGTATAAGCTTATTCTATATTGTAGTGGAAATCGAGTATTAGTTACTGAAAGAAAGGTTAATTGCATTTAAAAACTTCGATAATGGAATACTTATAAATTATACAATATTAAACTCAGAAAACTCTATTAGTGCAACAGAGATATATACTGATATGAGTTGCAAGTATTAAAATTTTTGTACCTGAGAGGGAAAATTATTCAAGTCCATTACTATAGAAACGTGTAAATGCATGTAATACAGATGTATAAAAGTTCAGGTACTACTGATTGGCATGAAAACATTGATAAATATTGACTCAATAATACTAATCAGGAATCAATTGAACAAGTAATCAGGAATTCAATCAGCAATAGTTTCATAGAAAGAAATAAGCAATTGAACATAGAGATATGTCTATACATATGCATCGAAGAGTAAGTAAGTTGGGCGTAATAAGCAAACCTGGATGTGTTTGTTGATCAAGATCCCTTTCCAATGGTGTTAATTATTATGGGTGGTTGGGAATTTACATAATAAATAATTTGATCAACGTATATGTCGTTTGAGCTCATTCTGCCACCCAACCAAAAATAAAATAGAAACACCATAAGACAAAAGAAACCAAAAAAAAATCGTATAGATAAAATTACAAAGATAACAAGGAATATTAAGGGAAATAATAATAAGATTGGAAACATTTTTTTCAAATTGTACAATGTGAATTAAGATGCATATGGATTATGAAATAATTGAGTTTGATGTAACTGAAATAGATTTATAATTTTGGAAAGAATTTAATTTCTATTTGATATTATCTCTATTACAATTTAGAGATTTACAACAAGCAACATGGGAAATTGGAGGAGATGTTAGTGAAAAAGGGCTCAAATGTGAAGTGGAGAGGAACCTTGAGAAGTTTCTAGAGAAAGGGTGAGGAAAAGGAATTAAAGGTTGACAGGAAAAGAAGAAGAAGAAGGTTGGGGTTGATAGAATTATGCATGTAACAGTTCTGATGCAAATAAGCGGTTGATGATGATTGTCAACTTTAAGCATGGAACATTATTGAGATGATGAAAAGGGAAACAAATTATATGGTAGTCCTAAAATATCGTAGAGAATAAGGTTCAGTACTCTCTAGTGTTTATTGTTAGATAACTCTAAAATGGTTATATATAGTCTGCAATTTGTAATGGAGGGTGTGTCATGTGTGCATGAAAATATTACAATGGGTTGAAAGACAAATTCAAGGATTAAAATGAATTTTGTGATGCTTGAGAGTTAAATCATGGATGCATAGTATAATTCTATATGAACAACAGTCCTATGGAAGTCAGTGCTAGAAATATAAGAATGGGTCTTGCAATAGTTTTGTAGAAAGAAATAAACAGTTAAACATAGAGATATGTCTATACATATGCATTGAAGGGTAAGTAAGTTGGGTGTAGTAAGCAAACCTGGATGTGTTTGTTTGTTTTTGTGAATTGTCTTTTCATGTTTGACTCATTGTATAAAGCAATAGAAATCTGCAAGACATACAATTAGAAGTCAAAGTCATAGTAGTGTAATGTAAAAATAAGCAATTCCATGTGTTAGAAGAAGTAGATGTTTTTTAGTAATATTTATTCAACTGTGTTGGAAGAAGTAAATGTTTTATTTTGTTTGAAGCTAATTTGTTATTTGTGACATTCTTAAAATGCTATAATGCAACTTTCAACAAAAACTTATTCAGAAACAAATTAAAGGTATCTTTGGTAATAATACTCACTATTGATTTCATTTGTATAGTAAGGACATGAGTAGGCAAGTCTGACAATATTGACTACAAAAAGCATTAGACTAGTTTCATTTGCACTATGTTTTTGTTGCATTTTTGTCTTCAATGATGAGGAAAAAAGTATCATGGTTGGTCCAATATGTATCTAACCTGAAAGTCTTATAGCTACAAGTTATGTTTGACCATATGTGATCAATGATTGATATTTTTTTATTGTTATTTGTCTCTAAAAGAAAATGAAGGTTGTAATTGTGCATATACGATCTTAGTTTGTTTGTTTTGTTGTTGCTTCCAAGCATGTTGATGTTGAAATTGCCGACAATTGCTATTGTTTGATTTGAATGTATGTTGCATAATGCTTTTGAAAGAAGGTGCAATGTATCGTTCAATGTTGCATATGGTGCAACGTAGACATTGAGAACTATAATGTCCATGTCATGAAGAAGCATATTTTCTAGTGTAGCTTCAACGTTTTTTTCTTCAAAATGAATATGTTTCAAGATCTTTATATGTTTTTTAATACAAATTAGAAAACCATGTTTACTATAATTTGATATGCAATTGAATGTTTCAAGTCTTTTTAGAAGCACTGGATCTTTCAAATGTGTTTCTTGTAAACATAGGATGTCAGATTGCATTAGATCATAGTCATTTGACAAATCATCAATATGTATTTGTAAACTGCAGATGTTTAGAGAAAGAATCGAAATGTATGCTTTTGTTTCTAATAACGAATAATTGTAGTCTAGTTACCACTTTGTGTTTCTTTGTAAACGTTCCATTTCAACAGAAATTTTGTGTTGAATTTGGAAGTTTTGTTTCTTAAGTGGACTAAGAAAATACAATGATTCTATGTTTCTCACACGAGAAAGAGCTGTATATAATAATCCATGGCGTCGTATTCCTAAAGGATCAAATGTAAGCTTGTCTAGTGTCAAGCCTTGTGATCTGTGTATTGTACGTGCACATGCTAGTTGGATTGGAAATTATTTTCTGATTTTCAAGTTGCCTGTTTTTGCTAATACAAAAATTGGCTTTGTTGTGCGTAGTATGGGAGTCCAATCACTAGAAATTTCTCTGCTATATAGAAAAGAAAATTTATGTGCTTGTTGATGGCCAACACGTTCATCATAGAATTTGATCCATATTACATCAAAGTTGTCTAATTTTACATATGCTTTAATGATACCATCTGCACCGTTGACTAGACCATCTTGTAAGTCATAGTTTCCTACATATATTTCAACTAGCATGTTAAGTTTTAGGACAATTTGTGAAGGCAATGTTGCTATTTGTGCATGAGATGGTATGTGTCCATGGTTTTCTTCTTCGTAATCAATTGCATTAATTACAATTTCATCACCAGGAACAATAGACAACATTTTCTTGTTATGTAATGCTACATCTTTATTCCTAAAAAATAGATAGGGGAAAGTAGGATCATTAGGAGCATTTCGAATACAATTTCTATTTAGGTAATTCAAATCATCTTCCGTTTGATTATTTATACGCATCCTATTCAAAATGCTAATGAATATTTCATTTGTTTGACGCATTGCAATGTGCAATTCATAGTACTTTACATGTTCTTTCCAAAAGTCATATGTTATTGGTTGCCTTCTTATTGTAGGTTGTTCAAATATTAGTGAATTTTGTATAGGTTGTGCTTGGTACAAGTCGCCACAAAATATGATATCAATGTTTCCAAAGTATTTTGTTTGATTATGCTTAATGTTTCTTAGTCGATCATCAATTTGATATAGAAAACAACTTCCAATCAAAGATACTTCATCAATGAGAACGACCCTTAATTCTTCGTACAGTTGTGTTAAGTTGTCTAATACATCATTGCTAAGTGGAATAAAACTAGATTTGTTGAAAGGAATTAGCAATGCAGAATGAATTGTCACTCCACCTGCATTATATGCAAATTTACCTGTATATGCTAATATCAAACCCTTTGGTTTCAAAGGGTTTGTATTGTAATGTTCATTGTAAATGCGCATGAGCATTTGAAATATTGCTTTTGCTGTGAATGTTTTTCCAGTGCCATCTCCTCCAGTAAAAAATAAGTAGAGTGGTTTGTCAATGTTCTTTCGTTTTTTCATTGCAATGTCTTTGAGAATTGCTTGTTGTTCTCTATTAAGCATTCTCCTAATCTTGTAGTATTCTTCGTTGCTAAGCATAAATGGATGTTCTATAAATTGAAAACCAATGTTAAGATGTCTTTTTTTTGTCATGGCATTGGAGAAATTGCAAATCTTTAGCCAAGTCGTACTTCTCAGTGACATCATTGGATATTTGAGGTTTTTTTATTGTGTGATTAGAAGTTGCAATGTTGTTATCAATTTCTTGAATTGCTTCTTCCAAATCACCCCATTTCTTGTTCATGTTGTATGTGAACTTAGTTTCATTGCTCTTTATTGTGTTCTTATGCAACATGTATGCACTCTTCCATGTTGGCAAGTCTTGCTTTAGCGCATCTTCATTGTTTTCGAATGGAACATATAGCAAAAGTTTTTCTCTGTAATAGTTTTCATAGTCAATGTGTTTTTTGTATTTGATGAATCGAATTACTTTTTCTTTTTTCCTTTTTGATATTGGTGTCCCATCTTTCCTATACTTTGATACAAATTCAGCTAAACATACATGCTTAATAGCATTAGGCCTATTGATATAGTAATCAATTATAAAACTGCACATAACATCTTCGGAGTTGTCAGGAATTTGTTTCAGAAGAATGGTTGGTTTAAGTATAAATGTGTGTTCATCTGTTGGTGCTGTGTTTATAAAGTTGCATTCTCTTGAACTATGATTCAATGGTAGGGAGAGAGCTATGTGGACTGCTTGTTGAGCTGAAATTTGTTGAAGGTTAAGCAAGGCATTGCCTAGAGATCGTATCATTTGAATAGCATCGATTTTTCTCTTTTCATGTTCTTGTCGTATCCTTTTGAATGCATTTGTCATAGATCTGTCAACTTTGGTCATATATGAACTGCAATATGAAGCTGCAACATATGCATTTAGAACATATTGAGCATCTGTATTTGCATTCCATAGGTGTGGCATATTGAATGCAAAGCTATTATTCCATATTTCTGATGGTTTTCGTTGCAAGAATACCATTGGTTGTGTTAATGTACTTTGTATTAATTCGATGTAATCAGTTTCTGTTAAGTGCAATTCATCTAAGAAATTTTCATGACTAGTTGATTTGTCATAGTGTTTTTGTTCTAAGGTGCTTTGCAAGGACAAAACTTTTTCATTTATTGAGTCATGTAGCGAAGTAATTGGTTCAAGAATCCTTGTTCTTTTCATTGGTGGCATTGGAAATTTGTATCTACAATGCGATGCTTTTCTTTTTTTACAGCTTTTGGTATGATGATGTTCGTGTATATTTGCGAGTTCTGGATCAAGGTGATCTATGCTACAAGTTATATAGTTGTCCAAGAAGTTTTCAATTTCTAAGTTACTATTAATTCCATATACTGGAGCATTTTCTATCCATATAAGAGCATGTTCATGTGCACTACCTCTATTTTGGAACTCAGTTACAAAGTAGTAATCTAATATTTTGCCAAAAAATGTATTATCTTGACAGATCAATTGCTTCAGTGCATTTGTCTTATGTCTATAGTAACGTGTACATGTTACTGGGTCCTTTCTCACAAGATAATCAATGTTGTATTCCTCAATTGTTTCAATGTGTTTCTTTTTATTTCTATTGCTATGCAATTTAGTAAGAGTTTCTACTAGTGGACTCCAACGATGCTCTGCACTTGTAAATGTAACAAAGAAAGTTGGAGGACCTAATTGTCGTATCATTGCAAATATATGTTTTTGCATTTGTTGATGGTAATCAGGAGAAATTCTTATGTGTTTGAAATCTATGTATCCAATGTGACTTTTTAGTAACTTTTCTAAGTTGGGCTTGTACTTAACATCTTTTGCTAACAACTTTCTTCCTTGTAGTTTTCCTTTCCTTATTCGTACTGAAATGCATGACATGACCTTTTCAATGATTATTCGCATTGTCTTGAAGAACAAATTTGTGATGTGATAGGAAAAGTGACCACTGCAATGCATTAGTTCCCACTTTACTATTTCTTGGTAACGAAATCTTTGTACTATATCATTGTGACGTGGATCTCCAAAGAATAGTGTTGGGAAACTCATTTCTTCTACATGTTTGTCTTTGAATATCCCAAGTGGTCGTTGTCCCTCAGCTGGTGCTATTTCAATGATCTTGTCTTGTAAATCATGAATTCATTGTGAAGCTATCAATCCATGTACTAAGGTTTCAGTTGGTCTTTCATTTTCTAAAATGCTATCCGTTTCACTTTTGCTATCAATGTTGTCATCCTCGAATGTATTATCTTTATTTTCCAATTCAATTATATGATTCCAATTTCTATTAATGGAAATGTTTTCAGTTTTATATAAATTTCGAGAACATAGTTCTTTAAGTGCTCTCATGACAGTATGCACACACACTTTTCTTGTTTGATATGCATTCTTGTATTCTAGTCGCCGTTTTAATGCAATTGCAATTGTCATTGTATTGTTTATGGATTGTGGCAATGCTTTTTGGACAATGTCCATCTGGACAGGTACATTGATTATTGCACAAATAAGCCCATTTGTGATCGCTTCTTGCCACATTGTCTTATTTGTGCAAAAGGAATTCTTAATGCGACAAGTCTTTCCTCAAGCTCGGAAAGTGTTGTTACAGTTTGCAATGGCTTATTACGTCTTATTTGTTCAGGTGTTGCAAAGCGGGGCAGCTTTGCATTGGAAAGTGTTGTTTTGCAAGATCTACAAATGATATTTAAACGCAATGTCTTCTGTTTTCCAGATATGTTTATGTACATTTTTTCTAATTCAAGTCTAATGCTTGAGATGTTCTTTCGAAATTGCAATGGCTTACATATTGGACATTTGGTTTTTGGTGTGTCTTCAATTTGTTGTTTGTAAATTTCTATGGGAGTACTTTTTCGTGATGAACAATTTTTATCTGCTATTTTATTTCTATTTTCTCCAATTTTATTTGGGTCATTTGTACGTATCATTTTTTTTCAATTTGCGCAAGTTTATTCTATTCTTGGTGTTTTCATGCATTTGTACTATTCTATGTTGCAGATTGCACTGATTTGTATTTTGATTTGATAGTAGTGGTTCATAATGAATGTGTGATGTACTTGTTTCAAATGATAATATGTTGTACGTTTGATTGAAATTTGTTTTTGATTGGTAGTAATTGACAATGGTTTTACTGGTAAATGACCATATTTGTATGTTTACATTGAATATGATTGATGTCCATTGGAAGAAAAATGATGTTCCCTCAACTCCTCCTTTTTCATATGGCATTGCCATATTAATTAGGTATTGTTGCCAGCCTGCATCCATTGTTTGACTTTGTATAGTTTCATTTTTTAAGTGTTTTTCTATACAATTTAATGCATCTTCGTTCCTAGCCATCAGTGCATTGCAAAAAGATTGGACAATGTAGAGTCTGAAAGACTGTTCATCAAATTCGGGTGCTATTAAATGACAAATTGCACTGAACATGCTATTGGCACATTTCAACATAGTTGTTTTTTCTATATGCAATCCATGAATTTTCATTTCATGAACAATGGATTCATAATGGTTTTCAAGATATTTGCAAAGAGGTGACAAGGAATAATTTGGTACAAAGTTGCATCTAGGTAATATTTTGTGTAATAGGGGTTCAAAATGTCCACTAATAGGATTTGAATCATGAAACAAAATGTTTAGTGGAATTGTATCTAGATCATGGTTGAATAACAAATACCTTGTTTTCATTGTTAGTGACCAGACTTCAATTGGTATGTTCAACCACTTTGATAGCCATCATATGCAAAATGTGTCTCCCCATAGGCCTCTTTCAGATTGGAAATTGCTATTAGATGCAGAAAAACGCATTCTACGAAGGTATGTGTCAACATCGTGAATTCCATGAAGTTGATATAACATGACAGGATCTAGTTCATATTGGTATGATTCTTTTGCCTCTATGTCATTGCACTGTAGACAATTGAGAAAATGGTCTATTATTCCATTGCGCAGTTCAATGGACGAGTAACGAAAGTGCAGAAGCACTTCAAATGCATTGAACAAAAAATCTCTAGGAGTATATGCAAATTGTTGTAGTCTGAAGAGACAATGGCTCATTAAAACGATATCAATATTAGCATCTATGCGATGTTTTTTTGCTGGATGGTAGTTTTCAATGTCTATGATTTCAACCATTTTTTGTATGTATTTATTCTTCAAATTCGTATGGTGATTTGTTTACTAACTACTATGTATGTTATATTTTTTTTCCTCAAAGATGAGAGGAGGTTCTATAATATTTTTTGCTTTATTGAATATATGTCTATGATAATGTTTACTAGCACAAAGTACTAATTTTACTGTTATATTGTATGTTTGATTTCAAAACAGTAAAATAAGAGAAGCAAAGTTGCAAGTAACTAGCTCCTATTTTGCATCTCTCTGTATTTTGAAAGTATCACTGCAAAACAAACAACATGCAACATTGATTATTGTCTCTGAAGACATGAATCTCACATAGAAGCTATGTATTCTAGAAATGATTGACTTTTGTATACAATAGAAAGCATGAAATACAGATTGTATGTGTCTTGATTAGTAAAACTAATCTTGCTAGTTGTAAACAACATACTTGTAATTACGAATATGTATGTACAGTCACATATGGACTGTAGCATAATAGCATCTGCAAGGCAACAACATGCTTCATACAAAAAGCTAAATGTGAGAATCAACTTAGTTATAACAAAGCATCCATCCCTTATGCAAGCCCCAACTTTATTGCACCAAAGCATGTACTTGCAAGTCAATGTAGCAAGTATTGGGAAAGATAGGTCAACATAATATGTACTAATTCTAGCATTATATTTTAAAAATTTGGTGGTTACACCACCTTTCGTGATAAGACAAAATATTCATTTGAATGACGAATAAATGTATTGTATGATGATTGCTAACAACCAGTCATTGTTCTATGGACATTAACAATGATGATGTATACAACAACAACATTTGGACCATCTGAAGTCGTATCTATACGACCTGGTACCACGTCTACATTTAAAGTATTGACTATTTGTTTTCTTCTTTGCTTTCCTTCATGTTGATCTTTGACAACCACTTATTATTTTCTGCATATTAACAAATGTGTTGCATACAACAACAACATTTGCACCATTTGAAGCTGCAACTAAACCACTTCTTACAAGGTCTACACGCAAAGTATCCAGCACTTGTTTTCTCCGTTGCTTTGTTTCTACAATCTATTTTGGTATTAGCGACGTCTTCGTCTCCTATTAGTTGTTGTAGCATCTTTGAAAGTTGCATGGCACTACATTCCATCCTTCCAAATTCATAGATTCCACTCAATGCAGCAAGTGGCACCTAACTTTGT
The DNA here is from genome assembly GCA_034641835.2 of Pinus albicaulis. Taxonomy (NCBI): domain Eukaryota; kingdom Viridiplantae; phylum Streptophyta; class Pinopsida; order Pinales; family Pinaceae; genus Pinus; species Pinus albicaulis. The sequence continues at coordinate 487,180,465 of CM076578.1, forward strand.
TAAAAAGTCAAGAAAAATAACAATTTAACTATCCAAAGAAATCAACTGACTAAAGAATAAGAGCAATACCAGAAGTTGAAACGTAGAAATCAAGAAAAAACAATATTTTAGCCATCAAATTGGGTAGTTGAGAGAAATGATTTGAATAAACAAATTATAGTAACCTGTGGAGGATAATGTGAATAATAGATGGCATAGAACAATCTTGAAATAGACTATATGAAATATTTAAGATCCTATAACAATAACTTAGGGCATGGGACTAAGACCACCACCACCGTAGGTCCATAGAAATAAGACTAATGTGACTATTTGGGTAGCTGCTCTAATCTGCTATAAATCTCTAGGCTATAGTGTAAGAACTACTATTTTCAGTAAGCTATAACTACAAAAGCTATAAACTACCCTTGCCTTTGCATCTGTTCTATTTGCTACTTCTTTTTTCACTGCTCCTAGTGCTGCTTTTACTTGATCAATTAAACCGATGACTCTTGTTGGGTGCCTTGTGTTCTGGAAGCAATTGTTTAAAGATTAATTCTGACTAACTTTCAACTATGGTGCTTTCATTTTCTTGCCTAAACCCCATGATCTCCGGAGTAAACTATTTGGAGGCATTCGAAAAAAAAGATGGATCGCGCAAGGATTTCTCTGTGACCTGCTAACGACTGACGTGCGATTATTGATGATTACGCACCGTCTGCCGACTTCCTATCAGCGCGGCCCGGTTTAGATCTAGCCGCGTTTTAATTTGGTTCTTGTCTTTGTAGGAGCTCACAGTTTCTGGAGCTCACAGTTTCACCAATGAACCAAGTACAAAGAACTCAACAAACAATCCCTCGTTTGGTGCCGCCATCGCGTCTGATACCCCATGGGGCCTGCAACCAGGGAGATCGATGGCATCAATGCTGGATAGATGGTGCGGCTTACACGCTGGCGATTTGGGGCTTTCCAAATCAGATAAACTACTTACGGACCTCGCCCCAGGAAAATATTGCAGCGGCATGGCAGATCGGATCTCCCAAAAACAGATCTGGCTCCAGACTGTCTTGGATCTTCCCAGGAGGGGTTCACTACAGGATGGAGAGGCTGTGAAGGCGCTAACCGTAAAACCGTTTTTTGAACCCCATTCTACAGGTAAGATCTTGCTCCCACTGAACTCTCATTTTCAAATTTTTATCAAACCTCCAGTGGGTCAGTCACGTTTAACCTGGGTAAACGATGACACCTCTATTCTGCAACTCAAGCATCAAATCTGGGGCTTGACGAGGTACCCAGTAATGATCCAACATCTGGTCAACGGGCACATCTCTCTCCAGGATTGCAGGCTCTTAAAGGATTACGCCATAAAAGCAGAGATGACCATTACCCTAAATCTGTGACTTCGAGGGGGTGCTGTAAACCAGAGTATGCCAAGATCTGTAGGAGGAGAAAAAGGGAAAACGCCCATCAGCCAACAGCAAACAAATGGAGGCCACTCCTATAAAAATATCCTACAGGGGAAAAAAGTGGTTGGCTTAGCCCCAGAACATGCTGGAAATACTCCGAGGCCTTACATAGTTGAACAACACGAACAAACCCCAGCTCTAAAAATCAACAGTACTGCAACGGAGGAGCATATAAAGACATATGAAGCCCAGGCATTAATATGCCGCTTCAACTGCTTCTGGCCCAAACCCATGGACCTTTTTCATTGGATTTTCACCCAATGGTCTCTGGAATGTGAAATACATCTCTATTCTAAGGGATTTTTCATTGTAAAATTTCAAACCTCGGAGGAGAGGGACATTATAATCAGAGCGGGGCCTTGGTTCTGGGGGTCCACGAGGCTGTTTATCACTCCATGGTTTCCATATTTCGACCCCAACACTATGACAGTCTCCAGACTACCAGTGTGGGTGAGACTTCACAACCTGCCTCTTCATTTCTGGAATGAACAGGTTCTCGAGAGCATTGGGAACAGTCTTGGGCGGTACATCAAAATAGACACGGAAAGATTAGAACAACGAATCTTTACTTTTGCCCGAATCTGCGTGGAAGTAGATTTAAGCAAAGGATTACCGGAGAATATTATGTTGATTTATAAGCAAAAAAACTGGTTGCAATCACTAGATTATGAGAATACTGCATTCAGATGCAGGAATTGTAGGATGACAGGACACCTACAAAATACATGCCCAGAAGTGAAGAAAGCAAACAACAAAAAGAAACCGAACAGGAAGCAGAGGAAAGGTTGGCAGTTTCCCCCTCCTGATTCAGAGGAGGATGAGTCAGAAGAAGAAGAGGAATTAGCTCCATCAGAAAATACGCAGCCAACACAGGGACCAGAGGTACAAACAAAGGACATGACTGCACCGGTGGAACCACATCTCCAGACGAACCAATCAGAAAGGAAAGCTGTTGACACGGGCAACGGAGGAATCAAAAGACATCATACATCAGAAACTTCAGATTCGGACAAGGATACAGGAACCCAAAATGCAGAAAATCAGATTGTCCTTGTCACTTGTGAGCCATCGCAGGGCGAATGGCGCAAGGTGGAGAAGAAGATAGGGAGAAAAACCTGATTTGTGGGACACTTTCCTCACGATCTAGCAGCTTCCAGTTTTTCTGCCTCTCTCTCTCTTCTCATTTCTCATTCTTTTTTCATTCTTTTCTTCTGAATGCAAGGTAGCCTTGCTACAACGCATTGTGTGCGAGAGCACATGCGCCCAATGGGAAATTTCTGAAAATGCTTCAATGCATATGCTATGTGTAACTTTTCATTTTTATAAATAAAAGGTTACCGATTTTTTTCTGTGGAAAAA